>JBBPBP010000004.1:54495579-54532853 GCA_037974735.1 Cicer chorassanicum
AAAAAAAAAAAAAAAAAAAAAAAAAAAAAAAAAACAGTTTTTGATCATTTAGGCTGCCATAGGTAATTTTATTAAAAAAATTAATAAATACAAAATTAATATTAAAAAAGTATAATATATATAAAAAAATTAATATTAATAATTATATAATTTTAAAAATTAAAATATAATTTTAAAAATTAAAATATAATTTTAAAAAATATAATATATATAGAAACGAAAATATAATTTTAGTATTAATAAAATTGTCAATAATTAATTAAATTACTATAAAAAATAAAACACTCTAAAATTAATAAAATATATCATACAAACCAAAAATAAAACACTCCATAATTAAATAATAATATTTAAAATATTCACATAAACCAAAAATAAAAATAGAAAAAAATATTCGAATACATCAATCATCATAATGATTCCTCTCATTAGCTTCACTCCTTCCATCAATATTTGATGAAATATTAGCCAACGATAAAAGTCCTTCAAAACTAGTATGTGGTAATGACAACATATTCTGAAATTGCATGTCATCTTCAAGCATACTACTAGTCGATGATGTCATAGCTTGTTGCGGCTAATTTAAATTTGGTCTGATAAGGTCAGCTATTGACCTAGTTGGTCGGTATAGTGTTTGATTAGCTAGAGGTTGAGGAAGTTGTTATGAAAGAGACAACACAAACTGGTAATTATTAAAAGATTGTTGTTGCTGGAAGTATGGTTGTTGTTGTTGTTGCTGGAAGGCAGAGTTTGGAAATTGTTGTTGTTGCTTCTGGGAGTATTGTTGTTGTTGTTGGAACATTGGCGGTTGTTGCTGCAAGTTTTGGGACAATCGATATCGTTGTTGCTGCTGAGGCGGGAACTGCTGGTGAAAAGCAGGAGGAAATTGTTGAGATGAAAATTGTTGTTGTTGTGCCGCGAAAAACTTTTGTTGCCATTTTGCATTTAATTTTTCAACTGCTACTTGTATCATCTGTTGTAATTTTTCTTCTTGATCAATCATCCATTGTTCCCACAATTGCTCAATATATTGTCAAAAAATTTGACGTACGATGATATTGATCTGTACTAAGATAAGAAAAAAATTCAGTTTAAATATATCCTGATGGACCCTTTACAAATGTTGATGATAAACTACATGCGCCCTTCACACGTTCTCTGTATTTGCCACCAGTGATGTTCATAAAGCTTGTAGTCTCATATTGTTTCCGCTTCAATTGACCAGCTCGTTTTGCAAAAGGAAGAGTCGCTTGTTGATCGTTCCATTCATTCATAACTTGTTGAAGTTTTCCTATATAAAAAATAATTAAATAAAAACTAGTTAATGTATAATAATTTAGATAACTAATTAATTATTAGTACAATTTGAAAGAACTATATATTAAATTTAAGAACTAATCATATATATACCTAAATCATCTTTAAGAATTCATCAATATACTCATTTGTTTCAAGATTAATATTAACTCAACATGACTGACCTCTCGTTTAAGTTGTTTTTCCAACAATATTAATGGTCAAGTTTAATTGGTGAAATTTAATTGAATATAAATTAATAGATATATATATATATATATATATATATATATAAAACAGACTCCACTACCACCTCATACAATTTCCTCCACGTATGCAAACATTTCCCACGCCAGCCAAAAAGCTGACGTGTACGTCTTCATAAAGAGTCTCCCATCCACTCTCTTATACTATATTTCTTATTTAAATATTATTTCATAACGTTTACTCAAAATTTTCTAAATTAATCCCACATTATTATTTCATAATGTTTGCCCAACATCTTTCACATTAATTCAACATTACTACTCAATACGTTTTTTTTTCGTCTGTATTAATCAACTTCACATTTTTGCCTCTACCTGCCATCTATACGTATTTTTTGCTTGGATAATCAACTTCATATTTTCGCCTCTACATACCATCTACTTATTTGCTAGCAATTGTATACATTTTTTTTTCATAATATATAATATTGAACTTAATAAGATGAGAAATTTCTTCAACTTCTTCTAAATTGAGAGTACATATGTCTCTCTTGCTTACCTCTACCTATTTCGACTATTTATATGTGCTTTTTATTGTTGAGAACTTCTCTTCTATAAATTACATTGATAAAATTGAATATATTTAATAAGGTTTTCTAAATTAATCCCACATTATTATTTCATAACGTTTACCCAACATCTTTCACATTAATTCAACATTACTACTCAATACGTTTTTTTTCGTCTGCATTAATCAACTTCACATTTTTGCCTCTACCTGCCATCTATACGTATTTTTTGCTTGGATAATCAACTTTTAAAAATCCACTTAAATTAAATAAATTAAAATATACCCACCTTTTATTGTTGGGTACTTCTCTTTTATAAATTACATTGATAAAAATGAATATATATATATATATATATATATATATATATATATATATATATATATATATATATATATATATGTATATTATTGATATAACTACTGTATCAATAATCATTTGACAATTAGAACATAAAACTTCGTATTGATTTTTTTTTTAAATCCACTTAAATTAAATAAATTAAAATATACCCGCGCAACGCGCGGGTTAGCATCTAGTTAGTAATAATTACCTTATAGTATTTGATCGGATAAACCACTATTTGGGTCCCTGAAAGTATAAGACGTTTGTCATTTTGGTCCTTGACTTGGCAAAAAACTCAAATTAATACTCGAATTATCAAAATATCAGTCAGTTTAGTCCCTGACGTTATTACGGTCATGGACTATCTTGACAGTAAATTATATCTCTCAGAGGCTATTATGATAGTAAGTTGTATTTTTCAAGGATTATTTTGATTATTCAATGACTAATTTGAAATTTTTGTTGAGTCAAGGACCAAAATGACAACATCCTATACTTTCAGGGACTAAAATGGTGGTTTAGTCGTATATGATCTCTCCAACACACATAAATATATATAAATTGTAGTTCACATTCCACATTATAAATTAACTATATATACACATACGCATTTCACATAATTAATTAATTGTCGATATCATCATCGTCGTTATTTTGATGAGTGAATTAAGTCACTATCTTCATCATCCTCTAGTTCTTCTATTTCTTGCTCATCAACTTCTTCCCCAATGTTGGACTCATGACTAAGTCGACTAGTAGTCTCATCTCCAATCACATGATACACATTTGAAATTTCGTCCATCTGATATGCATATTTTTCTTCCTCTGCATCATCTTCTTCGATTCGACCCGTTGGTTTTGTTTTGATTGCACCACACTAACTTTGTTTGTTTCTGATTGTCGATGAATAAGGAACATAATACAATTGTCTTACATTATAGACCATGGCCAGTGGATAAAACAGTGGATAACTTTTGGTCAAATGAATGTCTACAGTGTTGGTCATCAAATTGATCGTACTACCTCTTTTCAATGGATCAAACTACTTACAATAAAACAACACTATTATTTTTGCGTAATCTAGGAACGTATAGTCAATTTCATAAATTTGTTGAATTATGTTGTAGAAGTCTTCTATTACACCACTATCAGACACACTCTTCATACACATTCCACTATTTGTTGTTTCTTTTCCTTTATTCCAAGATTCAGTATGAAATTTGTATGCATAAACATAGTACATGTACCATTCTTTGAAGCTTCTACTCGGGCACATAGATAAGTGTTTCAAGTGGATGTTGATAGGAGTTGGTTCTTAGAGATGTACATGTGGTTGAAAGCATGATGGAATATTTGAATGTATATCAATAGAAGATTGTCCTGATTCGATGAGCATATATGTCATTATTAAAATAAAATATGCATTGTCAATAGAAATTTAAATAAAATAATTAAAGATCGAGAGATATATAAACTATACTTAATGTATGGTTTAACTTCAGTACGATTAATCAATACGTGAATATGTTTTGCATTCAATACTTTGTCACGTGGCCAAAAATTCGGCATATCTCTACCAATATGACGATCAGACATGCAAAAGACTGATAAAGCATGTGGATGATGTATAACACTATCAATATAGTTTCTTCCATTTACTGGTGACCATGTGTCATCGTTGAAATAATAAGAATCAAAATGTGTTGTTGCACAGTGTTCATAAGATGAACAAGTTCAGTCTTCAACTATAGCTTTATTTTTTACCGACCGTTTTGAATAACCCATAAACCTATAAGATAAATGAGATGTACAATAAGTTTCATATACATTCCTTTAAAATGGATACATCCATCTATACTAAACTGGTCCACTAAGTTTAACTTCACTTGCAAGATGCACCAAGATATGCTCCGTGGAATCCAAAAAAACCAAGAGGGAATACTTACTCCCTCTTACATAGTATCATCAGAATGTCATTTTCCATCTTGTAAGATCTTCATCTCTGAGTGTTGCATAGCACAAATTCTTAAAATATTGACTCATTTCCATAAGTGGGTTCAATACATGTGTCGACAAAGCACGATAGGCAATAGGAAGTAAACAATCTAAAAAAACATGACAATCGTGACTTTTCATCCCATGCATCATTCCATTTTCTACATGGGCACATCGTGCTGAATTAGAACAATAATCATCAAGCGTTTTTTGAACTCTTTGATCCAACGACATACGAATTTGGCTTCTTCAGCAAATAAAGTGTAATTCACACGGGGTTATAGAGTCTTTCTGTTGTGCTCCACCAACAACAAATTTGGTTGTTTACAATATAGACCTTTGTCTTTCCTAGCTTTGTCATTATCTTTTGTTTTGTCTTTCACTTTTATCATAGTGTTAAATATGTTGTCAAAAAAAAATTTCTCGATATGCATAACATCGAAATTATGCCTCAAAAGGTTATCTTTCAAATATGGTAGATCCGAAAGAATACATCTTTTTGTCCAGTTGTGTCATTGTTCGTAATCTTGTGTTTTAGAAGCCACACCATCAACAACTTATACATTTGACATATGTTTTATTTTATTCAAAACTTGTTCTAAAGTCAATATAAGCGGCGGTCTTAAAGTTTCTGCATAGTCTTTGATAAATACAACTTTATTATTTCTAAATGCGTGATCAAGGGGTAATAACCTTTGATGCAAGTAACACTGCAATGTCTTCCTACCAAATTTTAATGTAAATGATTTTGTGTCTTCCATGCAAATAGGACAAGTCAATTTATTGTGTGTCCCCATCCTAACAAATCTCATAAGCAGGGAAATCATTAATGGTCCATATCATATAAGCTCTTATCATAAAATTTTGTTTTCGAGCAATATCATATGTCAAGACACCACTCTACAACCTCTTCAAATCGTCAATCAAATATTGTAAATAAATATCAATACCAGTGGTAGATTAGAAGGACCTGATATCATGACAACTAAGAGCATGTTAGACATACACATATCAGGAGGAAGATTGTATAGAGTAACAATAAGAGACTAACAAGAATAAGGAGTAGATGATGCTTGTATATATGGTGTAAATCCATTCAATGATAATCCAAGTCTTACATTGAGTGGATGAGCCGCAAAATCATAATGCATTTGATCAAAGTGCTTCCATTTCTGACCATCAAACGAATGTCGCAGCTGACCTGAATTTCTTATATTCTCATAATGCCACATCATCTTTTCTGCAATTTGCATTGATGCAAACATTCTCTACAATCTTGATACAATAGGTAGATAAAACATTGTCTTCCTTGAAATTGGTTTTCCCTTACTTGTCCTTGAGTTATTCCTTTGGCGATACCTTGGTTGTTGAAAAAATTTACATTCAACTTAATTGACATCATTTATACCAAATTTGTTGTTGTAATACAACATGCATCCTTTAACACAACAATCAATCCTCTTGACACCTAATCCTAACTTCGACACTAACCGTTTAGCAACATAATAAGTTTGCAGCAAACCCTCTCTAACATGTGTTGCATCTAGCATCATTTTAGTCATCAGATCTAAATCTAAATTAGGAACATGGAACTAAGACTTTAGATCTAAAAGTCTAATACATATCGATAACTTTGAGTTTGGAGATCCTTCGAACAACGTTTTATTTGTGTCTTTTAAAATACCATAAAATCTTTGAGCTTCTTCGTTTGGAAGCCCATCAGTGTTGTCGTATTGATCTTTCATTGAATGACAAATTAACCCCCAACAACACCTCAAATCATACTGTTCATCACCTCAATGCTGACAATTATAATAATCTACACCTAACATGTCAGTACTACTTGAAGGACCTACATTATTCTCCACACGTATACTACTACTAGGCGTTGTCGAAGACTCTTCTCCATGATTAGTACAAATGATGGAGCTAAAAATCACTAGAAGGGGGGTTGAATAGGGATTTTGAGGTTTAAAAATTATCTTCAAAGTGTATGAGTTTCTGTCCTCTCAGTGAGGATGCAAACTGAAAAATGGTTTTTAAACTTTTCAAGAAAACTCAGAATAAGTGCAAGGAAATGTAAAGAGATAGACACACAAATTTTATCCTGGTTCACCCAATGATGGCTACGTCCAGTTCTCACAACCTTGTGAGATTTTCACTAAAGATCAACAGATCAACCTCTTGCAGAGGATGATTACACTTTGTGTATTCTCAAGCTTCACCAAGCTTACAATCAACTTTCAAATGTTTTCAAGTTCAACTAACTTGAAAATTTACAGAGTAATATGAGTATAATTTGATTTCTCTCAACTAAAACACTTTCTAAAAGATATTTCAAAAGATCTAGTGTATGAATAGAGAAAGTGTGAAGAGAGGATGAATATTGCTTAAGATAAATGATATGATTCTTGATCTTTTTCTGCAATATTGGTGTGTGTTCTAATGAAGAGCTTCCTGCCCTTTTTATAGAGTCCTTGATAGCTCTTTCATGAGTTAAAAACATCATGACCGTTGAGGAGGATGCAGAGATTTGTCCAATGGTCTTTGTGCTGAAATTACAACATTGCCATCCAGCCATCCTTGGACCTATGCAGTCCATCCTCTGCGTAGCCTTTTGTCTTGGTCTTGTATAGCCTTTTGATTTTTTCATTCTTCAAGACTTGTGACTTCTATTTTGAGCTTGTTTGCAGTTGCCTTTCAATATATTGACTTTGCTTTATTTTTCCAATCACTCAAGAGTGAAATATAGGGCTGCCCTTAGCCTTTTCACATGGCATGGAGACTTGCAAACATGTCACTTCTTGAATACCAAAGCTACAAGCTATCCTCGGACCTTGTATAGCTAGCCTTGTGATTTCTTTTGATCAAATGCTTCATATAATTGTTTATTCATGCTGGTTTGATCTCTTTTGATGGATTAAAAACGTTATTCCCGCGGGGATGGAAAATCTCAACTTGAGGACCCATCCTCTCAAGGTTCTGGCCATCCTCCAGCTTGAAACCTTAATGAATTAATCCAGATTTTTCTTCCTTTTGTTCTAAATGATGATTAACCTGTTTTCTTATAATAATTCACTCAAAAGCACAGATTAGTATTAACCACAATCATAATCTCTTAAGTAATTTTGTTATCATTAAAATCAATTGAGAGATTTTGTCTCAACAACAAATTCAATTGTTAGACATTAATCCACTCTTATTTCGTCTTCATTTTTAAAATGTCTACAATAACATAAACATGGACATTTAATACCCCTTCATCTTCGACAATTTTCTGCACTTATGTAAAATTGAGAAACTCTTCAATCTTGTTAGTAAAACGTTGTTTAAGACCCTTTTTTCAGAAAATTCCTATCATACATCCAACTAGAGTATGTATGTGTGTGTGTGTGTATATATATATTATGTGTGGTCTAGTGGTTCCCCTGTTTTGGTTTTTGTTATTTGTTTTCTTTGATTTTGTTGGTGTCTATGTATGTAAGCATGCTAGCCAAAAAGTATCATGCGTATTGGCTATGAAAGCCTTTTGTAGCAGACTGTTTTGAGATGTTGCGCACACTTTGTGCTTGCTAGCATTCTCTTAGTAAAAAATAAAAATAACGAATATTTGTTCAGACTTTAAATTTGGCCAATGTTAATCGGAAGAGCACCCTACCTTTGCTTGATATTCTTACATGAAGTCCTTGTACTTGAAGAGGAGTTACATAATTTATGGTATTTCTCAAGGACATTTTAACAGATGGGGTTTGATGAGGTGCTTCATTGATCATAATTTAGTAGGATATACTTTTTTTTTCATGCTTTCTATTTTGGCTAAACATAGAAAGAATTAAAACTTAAGATGATTGGAGACTTAAGTTCATTTGAATTTTGAAGGCTTCCAATAATAAGAAATAATAAACAATAAGAAATAACAATAACAATAAGAATAAAAGTAACAATAATAATAATAATAGTAAATTAATAATAGATGGGGTTATCGTGTGATATGCGAAAACAATTTGCAATACAATCCTTTAGAACTAAATTACGTACAAAACCAACTTTGTCTTATTATGAATTAAAATTTACACGAAAAAACCATCCCTAAATACGATTTATCAAATCACGGGAAATAATACAGTGAATCTATTAACTTTGTTAATAATTGATATTATTTTTACATAGAAATAATTAGTTAATATTTCAATTATATTATTTATTGTTGATTGGAAAAGAAAAATGCAAGTTAATTTGGAGTATGTTAGTAAATGATTTTAATATAGTTGAAAAGGAACAAAGAAAATTCTCGAAAAGATATTATATAGTAGTAGTCTGTTAAGGTTATTTTTTTAAGAAAGGGTGTCAACCTTGGATATGTATAGTCTTGAACTACAATTTGTTGCTTTTTATGAGTAGGATTTTTTATTAACATTTCAATATTCATTTATTATATATATTGTGAATTAACATTGTTTTCTCAAACATTATCAATGTCTTTTGATGTTATTGATTTTAATGCATGTCTATGTGATTCTTCGATTTATTATTAAACATTGTAACTAGTAAATCATTAAATACAAGAAATTGTAAATTCTATCAAACATAATTATATATATTTGAACACCTAAAAATTATATATATTTAAACACAATTTGTATGATTAATAAATATCTTCTATATTTGTAACATCCGAAAATTTTGGTTAACTACATTCACCGGATAATTGATTAGTTGCAACATCTTTTTATATCCATTGAACACAATTAAGCACATATTTTAATAGTATTAACCATCTAAATTGTTAAAATTGTTTGCTAAAATATCATTTCTATAATGTTATATATATGCTTATTTACTCCGTACAATTTTCATTTTTTTTTGTCTATGTACGAAGTGCTAAATACCACTTAAAATTTAGACACAATTGTAAGATCTCAAATTTATATTCAGGACATGATGTCACAACTTAACAATATTAATATTTATGAATTGAATTAAGCATTACAGACAGACTTCTTGTTTTTACTTTTACTAATATAATAAACATTACATAAGAGATAATGATAGATTTTGAAAATACTACGAAAAAAATAATTTTATATTTTTTAAAATTCTTAAAAATTCATAACATTATTTTAGTATTTCCATGCATAAATACATTCTCTTCAATTAACTGCACTTTTTCTCACTCACAAATAGAAAATAAATTTTTCTTAACGTTACATCACCCTTATCACCCATATATAAACCTTTTATAACTTTGGGTCTTTTTGACAAGCGTTTTAAAAGTATTGGTTAAGGAATCATTAAAAAAAGAGTTTATGTTAAAAATACATGAATTCATTATTGTGGTTTTGTTTGTAGTTTTGGTGTGGCGTTTTTTGCTTTTTTATATTATTGTGGTGTTCGTTTAATTCAAATCAATATTTTAACTTGAATTCATTACATATTTAATTAATGATTTTGACGTTATCAACATTACAAATCCCGAAGTATAGATTTGTAAACGTTTTTCTATTTTATGTTATTAACTTGAGTCTTGTGAATTTGTTTGAATTTAAATGTGTTTTTTTCGTTATACCAAAAAGTTATATTCACATTATATTGTTACTACTTGTTATCTGTTGACCGTGAGTAAGGGTTTACTTTAATCATTCGTTGATAAGTAAGTCCAAACATCACTTATATCAATTGTGTAACGAAAATGAGGTAGCTAACCATTAATTTGTCAATAGCCAATACACTGAGATGGAAAATTTTGATCTATTTTTTTAATGTTCAATTTCATCAACTAATTGATCTACTATACAGAAAAAAGTTATGCTTGTTGAGACAAAATCTCTCAATTGATTTTAATGATAACAAAATTACTTAAGAGATTATGATTGTGGTTAATACTAATTTGTGCTTTTGAGTGAATTATTATAAGAAAACAAGTTAATCATCATTCAGAACAAAAGTAAAAAAAATCTGGAATAATTCATTAAGGTTTCAAGCTGGAGGATGGCCAGAACCTTGAGAGGATGGGTCTTCAAGTTGAGATTTTCCATCCTCGCGGGAATAACGCTTTTAATCCATCAAAAGAGATCAAACCAGCATGAATAAACAATTATATGAAGCATTTGATCAAAAGAAATCACAAGGCTAGCTGTACAAGGTCCGAGGATGGCCATAGCTTTGGTTTTCAAGGAGTCACATGTTTGCAAGCCACCATCCCCATGTGCAAAGGCTAACGGCATCCCTATATTTCATATTTGGGTGATTGGAAAAATAAAGCAAAGTCAATATATTGAAAGACAACTGCAAACAAGCTCAAAATAGAAGTCACAAGTCTTGAAGAATGAAAAAAGAAAAAGGCTACACAAGACCAAGACTAAAGGCTAGGCAGAGGATGGACTGCATAGGTCCAAGGATAGCTGGATGGCAATGTTGTAATTTCAGCTCAAAGACCATTGGACAAATTGATACATCCTCCTTAACGGTCATGAAGTTTTTCAACTCATGGAAGAGTTGTCAAGGACTCTATAAAAAGGCAGAAGCTCTTCATCATTAACACACAACAAATATTATAGAAAAAGATCAAGAATCTTATCATTTATCTTAAGCAATATTCATCCTCTCATCATACTTTCTCTATTCATACACTAGATCTTTGAAGTATCTTTTAGAAAGTGTATTAGTTGAGAGAAAACAAATCATACTCATATCACTCTGTAATTTTCAAGTTAGTTGAACTTGAAAATATTTGAAAGTTGATTGTAAGCTTGGTGAAGCTTGAGAATACACAAAGTGTAATCATCCTCTGCAAGAGGGCTGATCTGTTGATCTTTAGTGAAATCTCACAAGGTTGTGAGGACTGGACGTAGCCATCATTGGGTGAACCAGGATAAAAATTTGTGTGTCTATCTCTTTACATTTTCTTGCACTTATTTTGTGTTTACTTGAAAAGTTTAAAAAAACCATTTTCCAGTTCGCATCCTCACTGAGAGGACAGAAACTCATAAACTTTTAAAACTATTTTTAAACGCCAAAATCCCTATTCAACCCCCTTCTAGTGATATTTAGCTTCATCAATTGGAATCAGAGCAAGGTTCTCTAGAAATATTACTTCTAACAGTGTAAGAGAAAAAGATCCAAAGGAAAAATGTCAAAAGCTAAGTATGTTCCTGAAGGAGGATCCTCCACTAGACCTCCTTACTTTGATGGTACATATTACTACCACTGGAAAAGTAAGATGAGATTGTTTCTCATATCTCAAGATAACAACATGTGGTCTGTTATTGAAAACGGGGATCATGTCATCAGAATCAACAACATAGATGCAACCTCCGACGAGAAACCTCAAGCACAATGGACGGCTGATGAAAATGCTAAGGTATTCCTAAACTCTAAAGCTCATTTATTTCTAACGTGTGCTTTGAGCAGGGAAGAATATGATAGAGTTGAAGAATGCAAAAACGCCGAGAAACTCTGGGATACTCTAAGGATTCATCATGAAGGATCAAGCCATGTGAAGGAAGCAATGATTGACATGGGAGTAAGAGAGTTCGAGTTGTTTGAAATGAAGGAGGAAGAAACGATTGATGAAATGTTCTCAAGATTGACAATCATATTAAACAATCTGAGATCTCTTGGAAAGGTATATTCCGTTCAAGAAAGGATAAGAAAAATCTTGAGGAGTTTACCAAAAGAATGGAGACCAATGGTGACTGCCATCACAGAAGCAAGAGACTTGGCCAACATGAAATTAGAAGATTTGGTTGGAACTCTAAGAGCTCATGAACCTCTGTTGCTGGCTGACAAACCAAGCAAAAAAGGAAAAATGATAGCTCTGAAGACAAGCCAAACAGAAAGCTCATCCTCCAAAAGAGCTGAAGAAGTCACTAAGAAAGAAAGTGCAGATTATCCTCTATCCGAGGAAGAAGATGAACTTGCTCTCATTTCCAGAAGGATCCAGAGGATGATAACTCGTAGAGGACAGGACAAAAGATCTCCTCAAAAAGAAAAATCTAACAAAAGTCAGATTACTTGTTTTGGATGCAACAAATTGGGTCACTACAAAACTGAGTGTCCTCTAAACAAAAAGGGATCAAGAAGATTTCCTTCCAAAAACAAGTCTATGATGATCATGTGGGATGATAGTGATGACTCATCCTCGGAGCAAGAAAAGGAAGAAGAGGTCAACCTCTGTCTCATGGCAAACACAGAAAATGAAAAGGTAAGCATATCTGAACTTTGTCCTAATTGTGAACAATTAGAAATAGAGTTTGACAATCTTTTAAATGACTCAAACACTTTATCTCAAAAATGTGGATTTCTTAAAAACCAACTTTTTGAAATAAAGAAGCTAAATGAGGAACTACAAGCTAAGAATAAAAAATATGAACAAACCATTCAAGACTTGCAGTTATCTCATGAAAAGATGTCTGAGCAACACTCTAGTTTAAACAAAAAGACTGTCAAAACCAATCCTCCAGAAGAGGATGCAGAGAAGGAAATTTTGAAAATAGAGGTTAAAGAACTCAAAAATGATCTTTCCAACTTTGTTAAATCCACTGATACTTTTCAAAAAATTATGGGATCACAATCTGGAATCTTTGACAAAGCTGATATTGGATTTAAAAGTTCTCAAAAACAAAAACTTTATGAAAAAAATTTTATTCCAAAGAAACAAGAGGATAGGCCAAGATGCACCTTTTGCAAAAAACTTGGATATACTTTTAAAAGATGTTATGCCAAGAAAAAGGCAGATAACATTAAGAAAAGATGTTCATTCTGTGGTAAACATGGACATCAAGATTCCATTTGTTATCACAAAAGAAAATTCCTCACAAGAGGACGGACTAACCAACAAGGACCCACATCTATATGGGTACCTAAGTCACTATTAAACTCAAACTCAGGTACATCCTCTGATCAACAAAAGAAAGCCTTGGTTCTTGGACAGTGGCTGCTCAAGGCATATGACAGGGGATAGACATTGCTTTATTTCATTGGAAATAAAGGATGGAGGATCGGTCACATTCGGAAATAATGATAAAGCTCAAATAAAAGGTAACGGTATCATAGGTAATAAAAATTCTGCCAAAATTGAAAATGTTCAATATGTAGATGGTTTAAAACATAACTTGCTTAGCATTAGCCAACTTTGTGATAGTGGTTTTGAAGTTATTTTTAAACCCAATCTATGCGAGGTTAAACACTCATCCTCGGGTAGAGTTTTCTTTTCCAGTTTTAGAAAAAAGAATTTATATGAGCTATATCTTGATGATTTGCCTGCTGAATCTTGTTTTGTATCCATTGAAAAGGATAAATGGGTATGGCACAAACGGGCTGGTCATACAAGTCTAAACACTATTTCCAAATTGTCCAAATTAGAATTAGTTAAAGGCCTTCCAAAATTGATTTTGAAAAAGACAAAATTTGTGAAGCTTGTGCCAAAGGAAAACAAGTTAAAAGTAGCTTCTAAAAATGTTGTTTCCACAAACCATCCTCTTGAGCTAATTCATATTGATCTATTTGGTCCTATTAAAACTCCTAGCCTTAGTGGAAAAAGGTACGGATTTGTAATTGTTGATGACTTTTCACGTTTTACTTGGGTCTTATTTTTAAAACATAAAAATGATGCCTTTGAGGCTTTTCATTATTTTTGTAAAAAGATCCAAAATGAAAAGGGATCAAAAATTATCTCCGTAAGAAGTGACCATGGAGGTGAATTTGAAAATGAATCTTTCAAAAACCTTTTTGATGAAAATGGTATTTTTCACAATTTTTCTTGCCCAAGAACTCCTCAACAAAATGGAGTTGTTGAGAGGAAAAATAGAACTTTACAAGAAATGGCTAGAACTATTTTGAATGAAGCCAACATTGAAAAATATTTTTGGGATGAAGCAATTAATACCGCTTGTTATGTTTTAAATCGTGTATCCATTAGAAAGATTTTAAACAAAACTCCATATGAACTATGGAAAGGAAGAAAACCAAACATCTCATATTTTCATATATTTGGGTGTTATTGTTACATTCTAAACAATAAAGAAAATTTGGGAAAATTTGATTCAAAATCAGACAAAGGTTTGTTTTTAGGATACACCACATCATCTAAAGGTTATAGAGTATATAATCTTAGGACTCAAATTGTGGAGGAATCCATGCATGTTATTTTTGATGAGTTTGATGACTTGTGCTTAGAAAAAATTGATAAATCTGAGGAAGATGAACCTTCATCCTCCAACGCACCCAGTCCAAACGAAGAGGACGAATCTGCTCCATCCTCTCAGCAACCTCCACGAGGATGGAAGACAGTCACTTATCATCCTCCAGATCTGATTATTGGAGACACGGCTGATGGAGTAAGAACAAGACAGTCCCTACGAGGAAATGCAGCTACCATGGCCATGATTTCACAAATTGAACCAAAAAATATTGATCAAGCTATTTGTGACAAATCATGGGTTGAAGCCATGATGGAAGAACTCTCACAGTTTGAAAGAAACAAGGTATGGAACCTTGTACCTCCTCCACTAGAAAAATCCATCATTGGAACAAAATGGATTTTCAGAAACAAACTGAATGAGGATGGAGAGGTAGTAAGAAACAAAGCAAGGCTTGTTGCTCAAGGATACAATCAACAAGAGGGAATTGACTACGATGAAACATTTGCACCGGTTGCAAGACTAGAAGCTATACGCATCCTCCTAGCATATGCCACCCATAAAGGTATCAAACCATACCAAATGGATGTCAAAAGTGCTTTTTTGAATGGATTCTAAAATGAGGAGGTTTATGTCAAACAACATCCTAGATTTGTGGATGAAAAGAAGCTCAACCACGTATTCAAACTCTCAAAAGCTCTTTACGGATTGAAACAAGCTCCTCGAGCTTGGTATGAGAGGTTAAGCTATTTTCTTAAGGAAAATGGATTCATTAGAGGACAGATTGATACTACTCTCTTCAAGAAAACATCTAAAGAAGATTTGTTAATTGTCCAAATTTATGTGGATGACATAATTTTTGGATCCACTAATGAAGAGATGTGTGAAGAATTTTCAAAACTTATGCAAAGTGAGTTTGAGATGAGTATGATGGGTGAGTTGAAATTTTTTCTTGGTTTGCAAATCAAACAACTCAAAGATGGTATTTTCATCTCACAAGAAAAATACACTAAAGATCTTCTCAAAAAATACAACATGAGTTCAGCCAAGAGTATGGAAACTCCTATGCACCCATCCTCCACGCTTCACAAAGATGATGAAGGAACTCCAATTTCTGAGAAAGAGTATAGAGGGATGATTGGATCCTTATTATACTTAACAGCAATTAGACCAGACATAGTATTTTGTTGTAGGTCTTTGTGCAAGATTTCAATCCTCTCCCAAAGAATCTCACCTTACAGCACTTAAGAGGATTCTGAGATACCTTGTTAGCACAATAAACTTTGGAATCTGGTATGAGAAAAGCTCAGATCTTTATCTCATAGCCTATTGTGATGCTGACTATGCGGGAGATAAAATCGAAAGGAAGAGCACAAGTGGAGCTTGCCAAATTCTTGGTAAATCCCTAATCAGTTGGTCATGCAAGAAGCAAAGCACCATTGCCCTTTCAACTAGGGAGGCTGAATATGTATCAGCTGCTCAATGCTGCTCTCAAATCCTATGGGTAAGAAATCAACTTGAAGATTATTCACTAAGGTACACTAAAATTCCTATCCTCTGTGGCAATACTAGTGCAATTAATCTTTCAAAAAATCCCATACAACATTCTAGATCTAAGCATATAGAAATTAAACATCATTTCATAAGAGATCATGTTCAAAAAGGTGACATTGAATTAATTTTCATTGACACTGAAAATCAATTGGCAGACATTTTTACGAAACCTCTTCAGGAGGATCGTTTCAAAAACATTTTGGAAAAACTTTCTATCATTAATTTTTCTAAAATTAATTGATTTAGTGTTTTATCCATTGTATCATGACTGTATTTCTCTTATTTTTAATTGTTTAATTTTTTTTATAATTAATCTTTGAGTGTTTTATTAAAACTGGTTGTGTAAGTAAGCCTTTCTTTTAAGTTAGAAAGGTGAGAGGACGGGAAATAAACTCAGAGGATACAGTTTCCTCTTTTGGGAATCTCCTTGAATCACGCAAGCACGCGCCTCTCTCTCTATTGGCCCGTTTGCGTGGCGTGTTCCCCTTGGCTGCTGCATTAAATGCACAGACGACCTTGCCTGTCCGTTCTCCCACGTCCCTAAGGTCTAGCGCCTCCATCATCATGACTGCCTAGGGAACCATCTCACGCCTCCTCTCTTGAATAGTCACTTCATCTCCCATCCTCCTCTACTTAATGCGTTAATCATCTCTCCTCTACACCCTTCAAACCTCATTCAAAAATTCAGAACTCATCTTCCTTCTTTTCCAAAACCCAAACTCAATGGCTCGTACCAAAGTAACTGCCAAACGCAAAGCTTCCTCTCAAGAGAATGAATCCATTCAGGATTACTACTCCAGTACGGAGTCCGATCATCACGAAGAAGGAAATTCTGATGCAACAACACCACAACCACCCTCATCCATGTCTCATCCTCCTGAACCATGTACGACAATTTCCTCTCCCTCCATTAATCCTAAAAAACGCACCACCAAAACTTCATCCTCTACTACATCCTCTACACCCAAAAGGTGATCCTCCAGGATCATGTCTGGGGCTGTTTCATCTAAGAGGTCAGTAACTCAAGACAATACTGTCCATGTGATTAACTCTGATGATTTTGAGCAAACCATCCCTGATGAACCGATTCAACCACCACCACCTGTTAAAAACGTTGAAAAGAAGGTTACTGTTTCCACTCCCAAAAAGCCTAAGAAACCTCTCGTCAAAAAATCTCGAGCCTCTTCATCCAAAATCTCTGTCAAATTGTTTAGTTCACCTATTTTGGAAGCAAATTACGTTTCTAAATGGCAAAATAAATCTGTGGTTAATGGGAAGATTATCTGCCTCGATGATTTAAAAGAAGGTGGATTTAACATTGAAGAAATGTTCGATCAATTAGGCTGGACTTCCTTCCTCCGTATCAATGAACCACAATATCCACGCCTTGTTAGGGCTTTCTATGCTGCTGCAAATGGATCACGGGGTCTGACCAGCTTCAGCATTATTCTTAAGGGTGTCCACATGGAAATCAACCCTGCCACCTTGTGCCAAATTTTAGACATACGTGATGAAGGTATTTGTTGTTTTACTGAGAATTGGTATTCTCAGTGTATGGTCACACGCAACTCCGTCCTTTCCAACACTCTGATATCTTCAACCAAACCTCATGTAGCTTCAAATCTGTTTCCTATTTGTCGCATCCTCCACAACATTTGTGTTCATTGTATTGTACCTAGAGCTGGTAGTTTTGAGAAGGTAACTGAACTCGATCTTCTTCTCATTCACCACCTTATGTCTGGAACCCCACTGCATTTAGGTTACATTATTTTCAGCTTCATGTTGAATGCCTCAATCTTAGGAAGGTCAGCACCCTATGGCATGGTGTTAACCAAAATTTTAAGTTTTTCAATCTTCCCTTAGATGATGAACCCTCACTTCATTTTTCCAACACCATCTCCATGAAAAATGTGAAACAAATGAAGCTCACTACATCTGCCTCCATCACCCCTCCTTCTTCAAAAAGGAAAAGAACTCGCAGCTCATCCTCTATCACTCCACCACATGAATCCATCACTGCTCAACCTCTGTTAGAGGATACTCCCTCCAAAACCACTCATGAACCCGTCATGACAATTGATCCTCCTCCTTATCCGCCAAATGATTTTGTTATTCCTTCACCGCCTCAGTCCCCACTGTTGCCAGACCTCTCCATTCCACTTAACCAGGCACCTCCTCCTGAGGATACGGCTCCAGAAGCTCCCCTTCAACTAATGGAGGATGGAGAAGAGCTATATTTTGATCTAAATCTAACTTATCATCAATTTTCTCCCTTGAGCCCTACTGAAAATTTGGCTGAGGAATTTCCTCCTGATTTACAAGAAAATATCCTGATACCTCCTACTTCTGCTCCTCCTTCAACTCACGTTGATGCCATTGTTCCTGAACAAACCCAACCTCTACCTGAGGTTCCTGTTGGTTTTTGCTCTATTGACTCATTTTTAGCTCCAACGAAGGATCAACCTTCCAAGGACAATGTTGGAAGCTCACAGAATAAGAGCTCAAGCGTAAACAATCAGCCCAAGGATCAACCCCCTAAGGAACGAAAACTCTCTAAGCATATGAGGCTCCTCAAGACCATCAGGAAGGATCAACAAAGACTAATTCGACGTCTTGATCTCTTCCAGAATTCGTTTGCACAGTTTGGACTCATTCTAGAATGGGTTACCAAACATATGGTTACTACGGCTGCTCCTGACGTTCTTCTTCCTGAGCTTCCCGCTATGCCTTCATTTGCAGTACCTGTTTCCTCCCCTTCGTCCTCATCTAATGAGTTGTCCTCTTCAGAGTAGCATTTTCAATCCTATTTTTTTGCTGCTGCCACAATTCAGGGGGAGAATGATTATGATGTTTTGATTAGCATGTTTTGATACTATGATAAGGATGTTTTGATGTTTTGATGCTATGTTATTGCTGCCATGATATGATTAAGTTGATATGATTAAGTTGATGTTTAGTAATGTTTTTTTGTTTTGATTAAGTTGATGTTGTAGTAATGTTTTGCTGTTTTGAAAAGACTATGCTTATGCAATTATAATTTCTTACAAATTTTAGTCTTTCATTCAATTCCTAGCATACATTCAGGGGGAGTATCACGTTTATCACTTAAAATTTTAAAAATTAAATACTCACTTGATTCAGGGGGAGTATAAACATTTAACATCATCATATTTAAAAATCATAATCTAAAGAATTTTGTCATCATCAAAAAGGGGGAGATTGTTGAGACAAAATCTCTCAATTGATTTTAATGATAACAAAATTACTTAAGAGATTATGATTGTGGTTAATACTAATCTGTGCTTTTGAGTGAATTATTATAAGAAAACAGGTTAATCATCATTCAGAACAAAAGGAAGAAAAATCTGGAATAATTCATTAAGGTTTCAAGCTGGAGGATGGCCAGAACCTTGAGAGGATGGGTCTTCAAATTGAGATTTCCCATCCTCGCGGGAATAACGCTTTTAATCCATCAAAAGAGATCAAACCAGCATGAATAAACAATTATATGAAGCATTTGATCAAAAGAAATCACAAGGCTAGCTATACAAGGTTCGAGGACGGCCATAGCTTTGGTTTTCAAGGAGTCACATGTTTGCAAGCCACCATCCCCATGTGCAAAGGCTAAGGGCAGCCCTATATTTCATATTTGGGTGATTGGAAAAATAAAGCAAAGTCAATATATTGAAAGGCAACTGCAAACAAGCTCAAAATAGAAGTCACAAGTCTTGAAGAATGAAAAAAGAAAAAGGCTACACAAGACCAAGACTAAAGGCTAGGTAGAGGATGGACTGCATAGGTCCAAGGATAGCTGGATGGCAATGTTGTAATTTCAGCTCAAAGACCATTGGACAAATTGATACATCCTCCTTAACAGTCATGAAGTTTTTCAACTCATGGAAGAGTTGTCAAGGACTCTATAAAAAGGCAGAAGCTCTCAATCATTAACACACAACAAATATTGCAGAAAAAGATCAAGAATCTTATCATTTATCTTAAGCAATATTCATCCTCTCATCATACTTTCTCTATTCATACACTAGATCTTTGAAATATCTTTTAGAAAGTGTTTTAGTTGAGAGAAAACAAATCATACTCATATCACTCTGTAATTTTCAAGTTAGTTGAACTTGAAAATATTTGAAAGTTGATTGTAAGCTTGGTGAAGCTTGAGAATACACAAAGTGTAATCATCCTCTGCAAGAGGCTGATCTGTTGATCTTTAGTGAAATCTCACAAGGTTGTGAGGACTGGACATAGCCATCATTGGGTGAACCAGGATAAAATTTGTGTGTCTATCTCTTTACATTTTCTTGCATTTATTCTGTGTTTACTTGAAAAGTTTAAAAAAACCATTTTCCAGTTCGCATCCTCACTGAGAGGACAGAAAATCATAAACTTTTAAAACTATTTTTAAACGCCAAAATCCATATTCAACCCCTCTTCTAGTGATATTTAGCTTCATCAATGCTAACTATACACAAAGCACCGACAATTTAGATTAAAACTTAATTGAGTGTCTGATAAGTGTTGATGTTCAACACTGACACTTGTAATTACATATTATCATTTTTATTACGACTCTTAATTTAAACAATTGATAAGAGATAAATGGATAGAAGTAAATTGATCAATAATTACATAAACTTATATAGTCAATTAGATAAACAACTAACTAAAATAAAATAATTAACTAACCAACTAAGATATCTTAATATGTTTAAGATATCTAACAATTTCTATTTTCTAAAATTATTATCCATTTCTATTTCATAAATGCCTAGTAAGAAGATAAGGTTCATTTTCTAACCTTATTATCATTTCTATTACGACTCTTAATTTAAACAATTGATAAGAGATAAATGGATAGAAGTAAATTGATCAATAATTACATAAACTTATATAGTCAATTAGATAAACAACTAACTAAAATAAAATAATTAACTAACCAACTAAGATATCTTAATATGTTTAAGATATCTAACAATTTCTATTTTCTAAAATTATTATCCATTTCTATTTCATAAATGCCTAGTAAGAAGATAAGGTTCATTTTCTAACCTTATTATCATTTCTATTACGACTCTTAATTTAAACAATTGATAAGATATAAATGGATAGAAGTAAATTGATCAATAATTACATAAATTTATATAGTCAATTAGATCAACAACTAACTAAAATAAAATAATTAACTAACCAACTAAGATATCTTAAACATATTAAGATATCTAACGATTTCTATTTTCTAAAATTATTATCGATTTCTATTTCATAAATGCCAGTAAGAAGATAAGGTTCATTTTCTAACCTTGAGGCATGTTCACATGAAAGAGAAAAAACCTCTGAGGTTTCAGCAACAGTGTGCTGAACAGGAAGATCACAAAGCATCAAAGGAATCTGTAAATGTCTCAAAGCATGCATGAGTTGATGCATAAACTCTTGCAATTACCAAACATCTGATGCAATAAGTATATTAATTTGAGTTCCTTTTAGGAAGACATTAAAGCATTAAAAATCAATATAATTAAGTATAAAACATAAGAATAATATACTTGGAATTGTTTGTTTCAGATTTTCAATTGGAATTCATATTATGTGTAGGAATATAGTCTTGCTAATTCCAAACAGATCAATGTTAGAGAATATTGATCTCAAGTTTTTACTTTCACAACAAGCAACAAAATAGTCTCTCTCATTCTACTTAAATTTGAACAGAATAGAATGCTTATTAAGTTCTTAAACCTACACATAAAACAATTTGTCACCCTGCAATTAACCAACCCTGTAACCAAAAGTATAAACTGAGTTACTTAACAGTTACTAAAAAATTACATCATTAAAACAAAATATGCAACCATGAGTTCTTGGATATATGATGTGACATAGCAAAAATTCACTTTACATAAAAAGAAGCCCAAAATTGGTTGCTTAAAAATTCCCCATGACCATGAGAGGTAATGCCCTTAAATCATGTGGCAAACAAGTACAACAGAAAAAGACAATGCTAGAATTGAACAACAATTGAAAAGCAGCAAAGTTCTAAAGATGGTCCACCGCTGACTACTAAATTTGAGAAAATGATAGTTTAGAAATTATATCGATGGTTTATTGGAGATAAAAAAGAGTAAAGTAGAAGATTTAGAGACACAATCATTCAATAGCAGTCCTAGAAGGGACATGAATATCCTTATAAAGACAAACATAAGGAGCATCAGTCCCACAATACTTCCCAGTCCAATTCCCATCAGCAATATAACTAGCATCCCAAATAGAAGCATACAAAAACATAGCCTTTTCAGGAAAAACACCACCACCACACTCTTCCCTCACAACTTTCCCATCAACTAACCACTCAATCCCAAATGGACCCCACTTAATTCCATACTCATGAAACCCATCAGATGAATCAAACCCTAATTCATGAACCTTTTCCCTATTCCCAACACCGTTAACGTAATAGTTAGTCTGCACGATCTTCGTGTCTTTGCCGAGAAACTCGAAGTCGATTTCGTCTTGTGATTTGTCGCCTTCGAGGGAGGAGAGGTAGAAGTTGAAGTTGAGGCCGTTGGTGTTTCCTTTTGGGGATTGGAATTTGGTTGTGAAGGTTCCGTGGAGGAAACGGGTTGTTGTACGCCACCGTGCGCCGCCGCGGTGGTCGTAGGTAAGGGTGATTGTGTTGGTGTCTGGGCAGTGGGTGCAGGCTTCGGGGGTGTAGTCGATGGCGATTTGTTTCAATGGTTGGATTTCTGGATCTGACATTGTTGAGTGTTGTGTTCGAATCTGACTCCGATCGGGGGTTGTATGAGTCCGGATCCTCCGCTTTTTGTATATCCAATCTACACGTGCTAACCAAAACAAGTTGGAGTATTTTTTATTAAACAACTATTTTCATCTTTCAATATAAAAATAAATGTTTGCACTATAAATCTTGAATACAAAATAAATGTTTGCTCGAATATTTGAAATCAATTCTTTTTTCTTTTTTTGAAATCAAAATAAACTCTTTTGCTTGTAAGATCTAGTTTAACTCACAGATATAAAAGATATTAGATTTTATATTTCGAGTTAGAATTATTGCGGTTGTATATAAATTCATTTGTCATTTTTTTAAAAAAATCAACTCTTTTTTTCTTGTAAAAAAAAATAATATATAAATTAAAAATTCTTTTGAAAAAATGCACAATTAAAATAAAAAGAGAGTAGAGAAAAAAAATTAACACACATTATTTATATTGATTCACCGTCAATCTCACATCGTAACACTCTAAATTTCTTATTATATATATATATTAATAATATTGTGAATAATTGTAATTGTGATTATATATGTGTTTGTTATAGTGGGCTAATTTTGCAGATATTAGATTTAATAATTAAGGTAAATGGTTAATATTATATTTAGTAAGTTAAATGCATTTTTCCACTCAAATTTTTTATTTGTGCAATTTTGCCTCTTAATTTTAAACTAGTGATTTTTAAGTTTTTCAACAGTACGATTTTGCCCTTTTTAATTTTAAATGAACAACATTAATCCTCACATTTATTTAATTTTTGATTTCAAAGTCTCCACTCAGTTTTTAAAATTGTTGACATGGCATTATTTAATTTAAAAAATAATTAAAAATAATTAAATGTCACATTTATTAAACAACATTCCAAATTTATTAATCAATATAATTGTTACGATAATTCAGATCTATTCAATATTTTAAAAATAAAAATTAAAAAAAATAACTCAATTTTGATGATTTTTTTCCTCTTTATTTATAACAATTAATAAGTTATGAGATGTTTAGAGTCTTCCTTATGTTTAATTTGCAATTCTACATTTTCTAAGGAGAATGAATTAGTATTTTATTATGAGTTTTTTGGGAATAATATTTTAGTTATGAATGAATAGAACTAGTTATGAATGAATTAGTATTTTTGGGAATAACTTTTTTTTTTGCTTTTTTTTTAACTTTTTTTTTGAAGTAGGGATGAAAAAAACACCATTATGTATAGTCAAATTTTCGGTTGAAACTCCCGAAAATTTCAAAAATAAAATTTCCAGTATTAAAAAATAACTTTCGGAAATTTCATTACTTCCTGAAATTTCTGTTACAGTTTTTGTTTTTTTTTTTTTACATTTATTTCATATTCAATTTATTTTCAATGAAGACCAAAGGAGCGAAAAACACCGTTGAACATTCTCGAGTTTGACCTCCTACACAATCTAATAGGAGAGTTGTCGTCGATTTAAGTTTAAACGGACAACCACACATTTTAGTTGAAGTTCTTGAGTTACTTTTATTTTACTTATATTTTCCACTTCTATCACAGCTAAAAATTAATTTTGATTTCCTTCCTCTCTTTCCGGTCTCTATGTCACAGCGAGTAATGATAACAGCTACTCGATTTTGTCGGTCAACCTCTCTTGCCCATGATATGACAGTTTCTCATTACTCAAAACTTTGATCATTGTGAATGTTTCAATCAAATCTATATATAATGGTGTTTTTTTTCATCCTTACTTAAAAAAAAAGTTAAAAAAATCCAAAAAACTAAACTAAAAAAAATCTAAAAATAAATTTAAAAAAATCCAAAATAATAATAATAATAATAATAATAATAATAATAATAATAATAAGTTAAATTGAGGGTACAAAATCCAACTTTCCCAGTTTTGTTGGCCAAATTAATATATGTACCCCACATTCTGCTACTGTCAATGTTTCTGGTATGAGCATTTACTAACTTTGCTCCCCCACTTTAAAGTAAAATTGCTATTTGTACCACGTTCAGTATTTAAAAGAAAATCATCCAGCTTCTTATTCCTCAATTTTTTAACCATTATTCTTCTTGCTATCGTTCAATCTCTCCATCCCTTTAGCATTTTGATCAATTTTGACCTCTATTCCAATCGAAATCGACTACCAAATTCATTTTGGACATTAGGTTTGTTGTTCGTGGCTCCTTTTCTCTGCGCCTTTTGCTTGAGTGAGCTATATTTAGCACTTTCCGACTACCACATTTGTTGTTTTGAAACACGAACATTGTTTTTGGATTATTTGTATCCAAGCCTTCAAAAAACACTACTCATTTGCATTTTTCACAAAAATTAACGTCGAACCTATTGGTGCTTTGGCATGTCAGTGAGATTTTTTTCCGATTATTCATTTTTACATCATTGACTTTTTTATGCCCCTCAAAGTTTCCAATTATTATATTCCTTTGTTTTTTGAATTATTTAACATTGATTTATATGCCCTCCATAATTTATCTGTCATGTTTCATCGACTTTGCGAACCCGTCGTTGATTTTTCAGACCTGTCCGTTAGACCATTGTTGTCGATATGTCGTTGCTGCTAAAAATTATTGTCAATTCTTTCATTTTACGAAAGTGTGAAAATAAGATAATGAGTGAGAGAGTGTTCAATTTCATGAGTATATTATAATGTGATATGAACAGGAAAGTTGTATTCCCCAACGATTCATATTGGGCTTCTTATGCACAGCTGTAGCCTTTTTAGTAATAATTGATTATAATATGATAACTTAAAATTTTAGTATGATTAAACTATGGATTGGAAACTTTTATATGGTGTTTGATTTAATTTTGCGAATGTGTGATATTTGAATTACTATATAAGAGTGTACTTAATATATTTTATGTTCTATTTCGTTATGTATCTTTGAAGTTGTTTTGATGTAATATGTGATAATCTGTGTATACTTGTGTTGAATTATGAGACGATATGTGAATAACTTTGTATTGAGATATTTGAATTACTACTTGTTTCAATAATGAGTTTTTGAGATTGATGAGAAAGTGAATTATGTACAAAGTCATTATAGGAGTATGATCCAAAACATAAAGTAGTTAGTAATTCATAAATAATTTAGGTTCCTAAGTTAGGAAAAAAAACATCTTTGAATGAAACTATAGTCAATGCATCATAATTTAAAAAGAGTTGATGAGGTTGTGTGAAAACATGGATAAAAACACTTAATAAATCTAAGCCTTTAAAGTAATCATTTTGCATCTCATAATGAGGTTTAGAATGTGTCCAATAAATTAGAATAAGTATTGAGCAAGCCAGATAAATTGTCAAATTTTCCAATTTTCTTGAGCCAAAAGAATATCTAAAAATCGCATTTTTGATTATTTTTCTAATTTTCTTGAAACCTTTAAGCATAGACAAGACTTAGGTATCTAGATAATGTGTAAGGTTAATACCTCAAACCACCACTTAAGACCATGTAAATGAAGTAATGCTACTTGTTTGATTTATCATGATTTATTGAATCTTGTGCCTTGATATTGTGTTATTTAGGTGTAATATTATGACTATATGAATATAAAAAATATTGATGTATGTCTCTAGATTTGTTGTGTTATACTACTTTATGATATGATATGGAATGAAATGCATTGATATTGGTGTATTGTATGTCTTGAATATATGTTGTGAGATGTATTCAGAAACATGGTGTTGTGTATTCCTTTGGAATATTCTGAATTCAATATCATAATTATGTAAATGTGAATGATGAAGTGAACTTGACATTTCATGTTAATATATGTGTAGATTTTGATTAACATTATGTGCACGTTGTTTCCTGTAAAAAAAAATTATGCACGCATTGCATTTGAGTCATGTGATGAATAAATTAGACTAGATTGAATTGTGATGAATTCAACTCATATCGAGGAGGATGCTCATGATATAGTAGCCTAGGATGTTGAGGGGAAGGAACTAGGAGTTAGGGTTAATGACCAAGTGGAGTGTATTGTCGTCATATAGAGAGTCTGAAAAGTCTAGTGATTCAAAGAAATACAATATAATGAGTCTGATCGTGGATGTCTATTGAATCTTAAGACAAGGTTGTTAGACCTTGGGGGTATTATAGTGGAGAATTATCATGTGAGTTAGGGGTAGCCCTCTAAATGTTGAGAGCTACCATGCAACACAAGTTTACCTAGACTGTCACGTATAAGTGTCTCAAGTTAAGTTGAAGAGATCTATAAGGACATGACCAATTTAAATTGTCCGCCCACATGTGCGGTGACATAGTATAAAACCTTCTAACTAAGTACTTTAGAGTTAGATTGGTACCACATGAATTAGAAGTGTTGAGTGAGATGAAAGTCCATGCATATCACTGCATTATTTTTTACTCTATATTTTATTGTGAATAACGTTAATCAAATATGATTTTTTTTCCTTTAATGTTTTGATGCTATGATGTGTTATGATATAATTTTACTATGAAATGGATGGAGTATTGGAACATACACAACACACCCAAAAGTTCTTATAGATTCAAAACACTAGGTTATTAACTAAAAGTCAATCATGAAAGGAGAAGACTTATATATAACAACAACTTGATGACCTGATGCAAATAAATTTTTCAGCAAAATTGCATATTCCCACGTGGAAATTAGATGTTCTAATCTCATAAGTATTATTCATATAATTAACATTAAACGTATAATGAATGGTTCTTCAAGTTCATTTTGTGTGTTGTACATATACTACATGGTGCTCAATATTAGTTCCTATAGACATCACTACTTATTAAAAACTATAGATCTAAACTCAACAACATTATCAAAATATATGTTTTGAACTGAATAATTCGTAAAATGTGTTAGACTCATTCTCTTAAATTATGAACCCCCTTTGGGAAGTAGTAGTAGACATAAGTTATTGGACTCTTTTAAAGTAATTATTGGACTGAAGAATTTACTTGTTAGTGTGTCAAATGTGAGTAAACAAGTCATACATTTGTTGAAAAAGTAAATATTGTGCAATATATAAGTGAGAGGACTCAAATACCTAATTATTGTCTTAAGATTTTGAGTGAAGATGTTGTGTTCAAATCACCCGTGTGGTTGTTTTTAGTTCATTGTGATAATTTTTCAGATTCTCTCATCATCCAATAGACATATCAAAGCTAGTGGTTTACTTACAGTTGATAGGATGCTTGTATTGAAAATTTTACTAACAATTGTGGTTAGGCAACACATTTGATTAATGTGTGGGAGCCAATCATGTTGCAAATGTGTGGATATGAAAAATCTTCTGAGAAAAATTGATGGACTCATACTTGATAGGACCAATAATTGATGGAAAATTGAATCTTGAGCATCATATAAGTGAAGGGATCCATATACCTAACTCCTTAAGATTTTTGGTAAAGATGCGATATCCAAATTACATGTGTAGTTGTTCTTGATCCAATGTAATGATTCCCCAGACTCTCTTCATGATCGAAAACTACTTCGTCTTCTACAGACATACACATCAATTTAAAACTATTTTTATATTACAATGGCTTAATTGCAATTTTGGTCCCCCTATTTTAGCTGAATCACGAAAATAGTCCCCCCCATTTTATTTCTCCTTAGTTTAAGTCCCCAAACATAATTTTGGTCAAAAACTTGATGAAGTGTCATTTTTTTGCGCTTATTTAAACAACGTTGTGCCTCAAGATCTTGTGGTGCAACAATTATACCTGAAATCTATGATCATAAATGGTATGGTGTGGCTTAAAAAAATGACATTTCATCAAAGTTTTTAACCAAAATTCTGTTTGGGGACCAAAACTGGGGAGAAATAAAATTGGGGGACTACTTTCGTGATTCAGCTAAAATAAGGGGACTATAACTGCAATTAAGCCTGTTATAATAGTCCAAACAAATCTTGCTAAGGAAAAAATTATAACGATTTGTAAACTACTAATTTACAATAATACATATTTTTTGTGCTAATATATTCAAATTGATAATAAACGGATATAATTTATGAAATTTTGGCATCCAAATAAATATAGGATAGAAATTCTAAAGAATGTATGTATTTTTGCATTTTCATGCATAAATCAAATATTATATTTTGTATATAAAGATTTGGGAACACACAATTATTTTAATAAATAATTTTATAAAACATACAAATAAATTTAATATGAATAAAAGAATATGATTATGTGTTCTTCTAACTGCACAAAAGATACACATATGTAATTAAATATCTCAATTTAAATAATAATAATTCAATTATTCATATCATCAACAAAACAAAGTGATAACTTCAAATAATTAAATTTCAAAAATAAAAAATAACAAATATATCACTAGATTCATAGGTCACTCATAGGATTTCGGAGACAATATTTATATTTTTGTTTTCTCGAACCTGCTTATAACTCAACCAAAATTTGAAATATAATTAACAAATATGTCAAATATCAATCATTTTGTATTATCTACAATATTAAGATATCATGTAAAGAAAATATAAGAAGAGATTAATTAGAGAAAGAAAATAGTTAACACAAAAATGTCCAAACTTGTCAATCATACTACGCATGTCTAATATGTGAGTTATTTTAAGCCTATGTGCTTTGAGTTTGCATAATTTGAATTGATTTAAATTATTTTAAGTTGACATTAGTTATTTTAAGGTCGCATAAGTAGCTAATATGATTGAACGTTAACCTATGCAAAATGAGTTTGCATAGGCTACATGATCTGATTTAACGTAAAATATTCTTCCTTTTCATTTCACATTTTTTGAATTGACGTAAATTTACGCAAAATAAGTTTGTATAGACTATGTTAACTGATTTCACGTAGGTAATATTACTTAAACATATGTTTGACTTTTAACTTTAAGTGGCTAATTCGAATGCATGATTATGTGTGTACAAACATGGTGCATACTATGTTTACTAACCGGGATCCGCGAGGGTCGTGTAAAAATTAAAACTTTTGCTAACCATTGAGGTCGTGTTATACCACTCGCTTATGTGCGGGTTCGATGATGTGGTGATATAGAGGAGGAATAACCACAATAGAAGGAGTATATGGTTCAGTATCCATTACTGAATGCAGAAGAGGTCCAACAAGAGAAGATGAATCACCCTCTGTAACTAGTTGTAGAGCAGCCAACCAAGAGCACAAGGATTTAGTAGCCGATGGATATCTTGGAGGTCCTTTTGACACATTATTTCGTAGGATATTTGGTGACCACATGACCATTCGATTTTGAGATGAAGTAGTAATTTTTTATTTATATTAAATTTTTAATAGTTGTTGTCATTATGTCATTTAACATACGTTTTTTCCATTTATTTCATGAACATGGGGAGGCTAAGGGTATTTAGTAATCAAAAAAGATGAAAGAATTTGTTATTCAACATGAAGAGGTGAAAAAGTTAGTGGAGTGTTCGAGATTATTTTTGTTACTAACATATAGTTGCAAAATTATCAACAAATGGATCATATTTGCTTTCGTAGAGAGGTGACGTTGAGACACCATCTGTAACACCCCGGTCATTACCGTACCGGGCGGCCGTGCTACCTCACGACCTCCCCGTCCCCCCCACCTCCACCCGGTGGAAATAACGAGTTTTTGCCTTCCGTGGGATTCGAGCCCGGTACCTGGGGAATAAGTACCGCCTCCACATAGTCCCACTACCAATTGAGCCAGTCCCTAAACCTCAAAATAACATTTATAATAATTTATACTAAATCATTTGAAGAAAACTCACGGCGGGTGAAGAAAATATGTTCAAGAAAATAAAAACTTTTATATCTAATTTAGGATATAACGTTTCTCTAAATACATATGTAACAACTCAACTTTTTTCCTCAATTAAAATTCAATGAACTTGATTTAACTAGAATTTCTTGATTTAATTCCCAAGACTTACTCATACTAAGGTTTTCATATAAAAAGTCATTTGTGATTACATAAGTAAAATACACATTACAACTCTTAATTTCCGGTATCATCTATCAGAGCGGGGTTCCTCACAAACTTGAACTTCAAGACTCATTTACCTGTAATGCGATTTCGCAAACGCAGGACCAAGCCAGTCAAACACAAACAACGAAGGAGGTGAGTTTTGAAACCATGTTAATAGTATAATATAAGTAAGGAGAACACACAATTAATTCTAAATAAACCGTATCATTAGACAAACATTCTTCAAAGAAAAACATAACATTATAAAGTCAAAACCACTCAAGGAAAGTCAATACATTTCACTATAACATCAAATCATCTAAGAAGAATTATTATCGCACACGACACATATTAATCACAACAAAACAATCACAAGAAAATGCAATGTTATGCATGAGCTTAGACTATACTTCACAATGTGGTACCATTCTAACTCTGAAGTACTTGGTTAGGAGGCCATGATACTATGTCACCATTCCGGTGGACGGACAATTCAAATTGGCCCTGTCCTCATAGATCTCCTCAACTCAACCCGAGACATATATACGCGACAGTCGAGGTAAACGTGTGTTGCATGGTAGCTCCCGACATTTGGAGTGCTACCTCCAAGTCACCTAGGAATTCCCCACCTGAATACCTCCAAGATCTAACAATCTTACCTTAAGGCTCAACAGTAGACCGCCACGATTAGGCACAATTCAGTTGTTCTTCCTCGGAATCGCTAGGCTTGTCAATCCCTACCTATATGATGACAAAATAATCTCCACTTCACAAATTCTCAATATTTATTTTCTCCCCTCGTTGGCCTATGATACTCCATTAAGACCGTCATCTCAAACACAAATTGGAATCACAATTATTTCATCAGAGGTTACTTCAATCTTTTCATCACCAATTCATAACATCACTATTATAAATCACACATAATCATCATTACATAACTCATCACACACTTAGAGCATCACTATCATCAATCGTAACTCATCACATAAACTTATCACAAATTTATGAAATCACAATTATTATTCATACATCATCATCATCACATAAAATCATCACAACACATCCATCTTTTATCATCATATCACATAAACTCATCTAATCAAACATATACATAAAATTAATTCGACACTCAATATCACAATAACATCAAATACCACACATTTAAAGAAATTAAATCAATCAACACCGTACAAATATTTCTATTCTATATTTTAATCTCACAATTTCCATATTTGCACATTAATTAATTTATCCCTCAAAGGGCTACTGCCGTACGTAGCAAGCCCCGGATGAATCGTTGGGAAATACGGTTTTCCTGTTCATCTCACAATATATTACACTCATGAATTCAAACGCTCTCTCACCCCTTACCTTATTTCGACGCTTTTACCTACGAATAAGATTCCACGAGCAAACAATCATTGTTCTTTGACTCTTTGTCCTTCAATCGATCTAACTCGACAATTTATGGGTAAACGTCAAAAATAAATTATGAGAAACTACTCTAAAAACTAAATTCGAAATTCGGTCAAGAAAAATTACCATAAATCAAAAAACCAATCAGTGGATAATATATCCACTTTTCACACGGTCGTTTTGGCGTTGGTTTCACTCAAATCGGAGTTACGGTGAAGAAGAACGATACAAAATAAGGGACTTTATAAACTGAGAAGTCGAGTATTTTAGAGAGAAATTGGGATGGTTAAAAATATGAGGAAGCATGTTTATTTGACTAGCTAAATGAATAAAACAACATAATGAAATTTGGACGAGAACGGAGAAAATTTTCTGTAACAGTTATCGTTCACCGGTGTCAAATGATAGGGTGTTGTTGTGGCGGGTGTTGTTGTGGCGGATGTTGAAGCTCCCTTTCTTATTTTTTTAGGTTCACATGGGTCAAGCCCATTGGTCTCCTTATTTTTTTATTTTTTTTTTATGTTTTACCACTATTATTTTTATTTTGCTAAAACAAAATTAATTGTTACTTAATCTCATTTTTAATACTCTTCCAAACATCATTAAATTTTCAAAACATTACTAATATTTCATAACTAATATATGACAAATTAGAGTAGTTAAAATAATTAACCTTTTACAAAAATACATATTATTAACAATCCAAACTCTCATATTCAAATAAATCGCTATAATTATACTTATTTTTCAAAATACTCACGTTTTAATAATACTATCATTAGAAAATAGTCAAAATTATAAAATAAATAAATATAACAACAATATTTTATGTTAATTACTAAATCATAATAAATATATATATAAAATCACAATTCCAAAATAAGTATATAAAAATAAAGAAAATTAAACATAATATTACTACTATCTCAAGATAATTATTTGTAAAATAAATAATTAAAATAAGATATATTTAGAAATAATTAAATATAATTAAGTGCACATACATTTAATATTAGTCAAACACACGAGAAAATATCATATTAATTACCAACTCGCATATACACGTAAAATTTCCTAAATCTTATTCTTTAAAATATTTACACGAATATACTATTATTTTTAGAAAAATATATAAAATAATAAAATATAACATTTATTATCCATATAACATATTTGGTCAAATATGTACAAGATTAGCACATCATAGAAAACACACCTATAAAGAAAATTAATCATAAAGCTAATAAACATATATTCCAAAATAATTTTAACACCAAATTAATTATCTAAAATCTTATTTAATTAATAAAATAGTTCATTATAAAATTTGTAGTGTTACACCATCAAATTTCATATTTCGATTGGGGAGATGACGATCACATTGGACGATGTTTGGTCATGTTTGCATATACCCATTATAAGAGCATTCCTTACTATCATAGTATATGACAAAGATGAGCCAGCAAATGTATTAGTTAAACTGATTAAAGTTACTGAAGCCTATGCTCATGTTGAATCCAATGTTACACGAACATAACATGATTGGTTCTGTCGGCTACTTCAAATATACAAACAACTTTGTCGTGACCAACTTTGGGAGATGATTGCAAAACCGTTTCTACTTTCTTGTTGTTGACTACAGCTTTTTCAACGACAAGAGTGTATTTGCACTCAATGCTACCTATCTAGAGTGCTTCTGAGACCTTGACCCTTGTGGAGGATGCGCTAGCGATGCTACTGCTCTTGTACACTTATATGATAATCTCTACGAAATTAATGACATCAAACCAGAACGATTTCTTGGTATCTAAATCTTTTACAAGTATTGAAATTGTTGACAAGTTATATTATTAATTATATATTAATGATATTTTATTATATATTTACATGCATGAGTCTATGACCATTTCCCTTCGCTAAGTCGGGATTGTTTTAGGTCTTATCCTCGAAATGTTAACGAGATATCTAGATCCATCCGATGGAAGCCAAAAAGGGATCGGGTCTCATTCTTTCCTTTAGAAAATAATTAGGTGAGATCACTTTTGATCAAGTATGTTGGACACCATATGAAGAGCATAGAGTGACACACTTGTTTCAAGAGGCCTTTTTATATATAGGTTGGATCTGGTGTGGTCCGAAGATATATGCACATCTTCGTGACAAGGTATTAAGTCAATACAATCATATATAAGTTAAGTTGATACTAGCCAAAAATAGTTTTGAGTTGTTACTAGCAAAACTGGAGTATAATTAGCAAAATTATAAATTAAATTTCTTCATGGTGTATTAGTTACTACGCCATTATTAGAAATAGTAAAGTTCCAACCACAAGGCATAATAATTGATTTTTCATTATCAATTTGGTGTTTCTTTATTTTTATGCATACAATTTTTATTTGTTGAACCATCTCTTCATGCGCTTTTGAAGAAATAAAGAGGTAAATTAGGTTCTATTTTTTTAAACTAAAAGTTTATAAAAAAAAAAATTAAGGGCATAAGATCCAAACAATTATTTATTTTTATTTTTTTGATATTATTTTGTGGCTTAATTATAATTTTGGTTTCTCTATTTTTTTTAATTTACGAAAATAGTTCCCACTATATTAAAATCCGACAATTTTGATCCCTTATTCATATTTTTGAACTAAAAAATGGTATGTGTCATACTATAATTGATGTGACATATGATACAGTGATGTGAAATAATTAACACTCATGAGATTGCAATAAAAATTTGAGAGATAGACTAAAACTATCAAATTTTTAAATATGAAAATTAATTTTGTAAATTAATCAAAATAGAGGAAACAAAATCACAATTAAATTTAATATTTTTTTTCTATGTTGACCTAGAAATTGTTAAAATGTCACATGGAATTAATATTGCCACATCATACTAACATGCCTGTGATTTTGTAAGACCCAAAAAGACTAAAAGTGGAAAAATCTTAAATATTATAGATGAAATCAATTTTTTGTTGCCAAGATTAAAATCACACTGACCTCATATTACAGAGATAAAAACACTAATAATCCATAAAAATATTCATAGCTACAAATAATGAAATTTTGAAAGAAGTTTAATTTGAAAATTATGCACTTATTAGATTGCGATATTTCGCAGAAAATGATGTCATTACATACAGAAGTTGCCAACTTAAATCATGAAGACTTGAGCTTAATTTGCTAGCATGCTATTCACTCAAATTCAGAAATGAAGATCAAGTCAACTTCAATACGGAAGAGTACGAACAATTCTAACAGAACGATGAGCACACACATTTGTTGATATCATCGACTAAGAAGAACATTAGTTTTGCTACCTTACACTTAAAATTGGACAAATTAAAACATTGGAATTATTATTTTTTCTCTAAGCTAAAAACGATTAAACATGACATAAACATTGGAGTTATATATTGAATGAGTCAGCCTTTTGGGGAGCATGTGGCACTAGCCATGCAATAAGGGAAATTCTTTTTCCACGTTTACATACTTCCGAAAATATTCATCTAAAAATTACAGTTTTTTTATCATCTTAATGTGTTTTTATGAAGAAATACATTTTTTCCCCTTAAATGTACACTTTTGAACGGAGCTATGTTTTTTAGTGTGATTAAAAATAACTTTACTATCCAAAATAAATAGCCGAATCACAGATTTAAATCACTTTTTGAACTTATAAGATTTTCAATTTTATATCTAAAAACGTTTCATTAGTAATCTTGAATTTTATACTTAAATAAATAATTAAGTAGTTTCGAGTTTGAATTCAACTCTATAAATACATATATTTTTGAGCAATAATTTGTTGTTTATATTATCATACTTTCAAATGATTAATCTCTACATATTTACAAGAAATTGTTTAATTTACGAAACAAATTTAAGAATATCATTGTTGATAAATGGAATCATAATTGTTTACACCAACTCAAATGTGACAAGTATCATTCAAAATATTGAATATATAATTATCCAAAAAATCACAATATTAGAAGACAACATTTAGAAGGCATCTTAAGGCCACATTTAGGTGATTAGTCATAATTCAAATGGACCACGTCCTCAACAATAGGACAAAATAGCCATCTTAATTTCACCCGCTAAACTCAATTTTCAACAAATTTATATTCCTAAATAATGTCATATAAAAATATAAGTTGAAATCATTTAAGGGTAAATGGAAACAGAAGAAAGGACAAGTGTACAAAAAAGTGGAGCCCATAAATCATTCTATCAACAACTGCTAAATTCCAATACGTCACTAGAAGCTACAAATAAACTTTATCAATTGATATTCTAATTTATATTATTTTTGGGTTATGATTTAACGTTGCTAACCCGTTCTTTGTTTGTAACCGGACAAACTTTGACGGCCCTTATTTTGTTTTCTTCTTTATGTATTGTTTACTTTGTACTTTAAGTTAATAGGATATTAAGTTGAGTTTAGACTGTTTAGTCTTTAAGGGCATGCAATTTGAACGACTGTAAGTTGGAAGTTAAAAAAAGTGAAACTTTTCTCTGTACAAAATAAAAAAAAATTAATTATTTTATATATAGACTTATTTTGGTAGGAAAAACCAAAAAAGAGTTATTTTACTTGTAGTTTCCTGATTTTAATCCTCCCTTTTCAGTGGTGTGATTTTGAACTAGGTGTTTTTCTCCTTCTGTAGATTTGGATGGAGATCTAAATCAAATTTTAATATGAAATTTTTAAGAATTTATAATAGCTTTTCATAAAATTATATAAAAAAAATTATGGAAAATTATTTTTTAAATCCTTTAGAACAAAAGTTTATTTATTAAATTAATTTAATTGATTTTGTATAATATTTTTTTTTCAGTTGATAATTTAGTTAATTAATTTAATATTTATTGAGACAATATTGATTTTAGATAAAATTTTATTAGTTTTAGATTTGAAAATACTAGAATATCAGTCGTTTTTATTAAGTGCAAAATAATTCTGGAGACATTTTTAGTAAGTAAAAATTTAAAATTTTT
>JBBPBP010000004.1:54572823-54630402 GCA_037974735.1 Cicer chorassanicum
TTAAAAAGAATTATACTACATCTTTTAATTTAAATTTCAGTTGTATATGTTTTGAGTTTCGTTTATGATCTAATAAACTCAAAAAATAAAATCGAAACCAATTAAATTGATTTTTTTATGTGTTCAAGTTTAATCTGAATTGAATCAAATAAACTCAATCTTTGTTTATTTGAGTATGATTTCAATTAATTTTAAATCGACCACTGATATCCGAATAAAAGCATTGCACTATAATAGTAGAGTTATCTTAAATACGTGTTGTATTTAAGGATTTTTTTTAATCATTTACATATTATTTTTCTCGTTGTAATTTAAAAAGTGAATAAAAAATCTAGTGTTTGAAAAAGAAAATATTTTTTTTTAAGTAAGTATGTTAATTTTTATTAATGTTAACCTTAAAAAATCTAGGTTTAATTTTGTGAGACTTTTCTGTCTCTTCTAACCATAATTATGGCTCTTCTAAACAACTTTTCAGCCTAATTCGTCATCTTTTTTCAGCTGTGTTTGCAATATTTTATGAGTGTTTATATTGTAAATTTACAACCTAAAGTTCTAATATACAATAAAATACTATATTTAATTTATCAATTAAAATTTTAAAAATTCGGTATCTCCAAAATATTTGTTCAAGCTCCGTTACTGTCTCAAGAGACTTTGACACCACTTCTCCACCCAAAACATTAAAGCATTAGGTATATGAGTCATCTCTCTTATATATTCAACATTTAACGCGACTCGCCTCATATATATTTGCACTGTTATTATCAACTGGACCCGCCTCTTGATTACATCGTCATGAATACTTTCAATACAAGGATCTACTCCCGCTCCCCACCAAGTCGAACCATGGCTCTAATATCACTTGTTAGGAGTTCGGGGGCACGGGAGCAACAATAGGCCAAATGCTCCAAGACCATAAGAGACTTTGACACCACATCTGTTGGGGAGTCTAGGGGCGTAGGAGAGTAGCAATGGGCTAAATGTCTAAGATCCCTAAGAGACCTTGACATTACATTTCAACCCAACACCTTAAGAAAATGAGTATATGGGTCACCTCTCTTATATATCCAATATTTTTTTCATTCTTTATCAACGTGAGATTAACCACTCACACTTGAATTCTAACAAGATATTTAATTACACTCCTAATAAAGAAACGTATTTCTCTTTTCACCAATTGATTCGTAGAAGACAACTATTTAATTAATTGACCTAGGAAAACATTTGTTCCATGTATCTTTTTTTTAAATAAAAAAATTGGGGAAGAAAAAATAATTATTAATACTGGTGGGAATTATAATATTGTATTATAATTTTTTTTAATTTTTTTTATCTATTAAGTGTTTAAGAGATACACTATTAATGAAATTTATATATTTTTTTGACCGATTGATTCGTGGAAGACAAAGTTTTAGTTGATTAAACCATAATAAACATTTACCACCTAAATAATTTATATAGTAATTATAATTATGTTTTTTATAACTATCTTTGTAAATTAAAATTTTCAGGAGATATTAAAGATACACTACTAATGAAATACATATTTATCTTTTAACTAATTGATTCATTCCTAATATATGTTACATTTATGATTTACTATTGTTTTGCTTTTAATATTGTTTTGATGTGCAAATGGGGTTGGAGGGTGAGTAATGAAAGAGAGGGTTTGTAGTTTAAAGTATTAGCCAATAAATATGAGTCGGTGTCCGGTGTTTCAATGGTGAGGTATGGTAGAAATTCAGTTTGGGGGTACAGATTTATATTCTATTCAAGAAGGGACATGGAGTGAGGTTGGTAATTGATTTGATACAAATTTGCATAAGATACTTGGTTGTGTGGCGTCTATTGTGTAATAGATTGTCAACCGAGAAGACAAACTGCGAGATATATATTGTTGTTGTTGATCTTCAGTTGTGTAGTGGTTGTGGTATGCAAGAATTAGTACAACATTTGTTTTTTTGAGTGTCTTTGTTTTGGACATATCTAGAAGGAGGTTTTGCAATAGGTAGATATCAACAAAGCAATGATGAACTGGTCATTGCTTTTTAACTTGTAGATTTGATTAATGGTAGGAGAGTTACCAGGGAGAACCTTTATTCTTTTTGGTTAGTTGTTGTCGATGCGGAAAATATAGAATAATGTTATATTTAGACAATAGAATTTTAACTTATGATGCACAGGTACATGTCCGTACCAGATATTGGTATAGGTATAAGATACAGTATTTTAAGAAAAATCTAGGTATAATTTAATAATTTAACTAAATTGTTCAATTTATATTACAAAATTACAATAAAAATTTAAAAAGTAAAAAATTATGTTCGATTACAACAACAAATAAACTTAAAGACACAAATAATATTATATTAATATATAAGAAAATTAGTAATTTCACTCATAATAAAATAATAAATAAAATAAAAAAGAGTACCGTGTACGGTATGAGTACTGAAACCGGTGAAGCATCATATATAAATACTTTATCATTTTAAAAGTATTGATGCTTCATATATCTTTAACGTCGGTAAATTACTTGAAAAAGTTTAGTTTTTATCGTCCTATTGGTTTAAATGTAAAGTTAAAGAGTTTAATTATGATTTGCACCATTGAATTTTGTAACCTTTGGTGTGTTTATATAAAGGTAAACGTGTTCTTTTTGTATATTTGTTTTTTCTACTCTTAGGATGTCTTGTGGTTGATTTGGTTTTGATTGGTTCCTCAAAAGAAAATTAATCTAATCCATTTTGTTGAAATGGGTTCGGTTCATACTGGATTGGTTCATTCTATTTTCCCCTATGCATATTATATACTTATATAATTTTGAATAACATCTTATATGTTAAATAGCATCAACGTATATTACATATAATATATTAAATATTAACATTATAACGTATCATTGCGACAAAAAATAGTACAACGACCGAGGTATAACACGGGTGGATGGTGCACAATGTGTGAGTGCGATAAACTCCAAAGTTTTCTGTTTAATTTTTACTCAGTCAAAAATAAAATTAGCCATCAATCAATTTTATCTTTGGATAAAATATAAATAAAAATAATAATTAAAAAATTGATATATTTTAACTACTATTTTTGTTTATATTTCATTTGAGATGAAATATCCATAATGTTTGAAACATATGAAATAGTAATATATTATATATACATATAGGCCGATGATCGGTTGATTCCATGAGTTATTCCGCTTAATAATTCAATATAAACGAATAATTTTATTAACCCAATCGTAAAATCAAAAGTTTTTATTGAGTAAATTAACTCCACAAATTTTTGTAAAATTTTAAAACTATTTGATACTTCGTTAAATAATTTCAAATAAACATAAAAATTAAGTAAATATCGATGATTAGATTACATAGTTATGGATTTCAAATTTATATAAATTTTGAGTACTTAATCATTAATATATTATGTCAACAACAATCAACAGTTGAATTAGTGAAATTCATCGTTTATGTTAAATTATTAAATGAAGTAACTCACTCTATTTTTAAAACCAGTTTTAGAACCATTTATTTACATTTGCATGAAAACACTTCCATTGCCTGGCCTTTATATTTATCATTAAAAAAAATTTAAATTTACAAATATAGACAAACAAGACATGAACATATTTTGAGTTGGACCAAAGTTAAAAAATCAAGATCTAACATTAAAACAAATAGCATTTGAAACTTGCATTTTTTATCTTCCTATATTACCAAATTCACGAAAATAATCACTTTATCTTAATATCAAACTTTTTGATCCATTTATCTTCACATTTCTTACGGTTTTAGTCCCAAACTAAAATTTTAACCTAAAATTGTGATTATTAATCCAAATAATTGTGATTCATAACCCCAATTATAATTTTGAGGAGAAAATATTACTTATCGGGCAAAACATCATTTCGGCTAAAAGTCATTATTTCTAGTAAAAATTATACTGAGACAAAAACTACAACAAATGTAAAAATAAAAGGACCAAAAAGTTTAATTTTAAAATAAAGAGACTATTTTTGTGAATATTTTGTGAATATGTTAAAATATGATATCAAAAATACAATTAAGTCAACTTAATAATTTAAGTCTAGCTATTAGATGGTGAGAAAAAGAGTTAGCACTTGTAGACACTTTTAAGGGTAACAAGAGCATAGAGAATGAAGGAGAAACACATGAACCATTCCATTCTTTGAGAAAACACAACAATCAATTCCCAATATCAACAATAGAAGAAATCCACATTCACACCTTGAAACATTATCTTATCAAAGAAACAAAACATATACATTGGGAAGCTTTTTATGAGCTTCTCGAAACCAAAATCACTATTTCGACTTGGATGACTCAATTTTTCTACCAACAAAAAATAATTTACATTTCTTTTCTTACCTCACCACTATTGCATATAAGCACAGAGTCTACACACAAACCACCTTTTGTATGAGTGCAATCTATTTGAGTCAATGAAAACTTGATCTTCATCAAATCGTTCGAATTCTTCGAAACAAAGTTTCCTACATGGTAGAGGATCCATTGTCCAGGATTGTCCAAATGAGCATGGGATATGACACGTTGACCGTCAGAAGTCATCAGCTGAAACTTTACGGGTTTTGCAGCCCAGCCATGGATGTGCTCCGTCTTGCAAACTCGACGACCGAGCTTTTTGGATGACCTGCCAAGGTGAAGTTTGAAGAACACACTGTATGTCCCTTGTGGAAATTGGAAATCGATATCTCCTTCCACTTCAAGCCACCAGATTTGTTGAAGATAAGCAACTGTATGGAACCTATTCATACACAAACAAGAGTATATTATATCATGTTCCACAATATTCCTGTGCTCTTATAATGTATATTAATATGTTACAATAGAACTTTTTCCAAAATAAAGTAAAAAAGGGATTATGGAATTTATAAGACTAATATCAAAAGGTGACCAAATCCTAAAACTGACGGTGTGTTTGATGAAAATTTGACAAATGTGATTTTGACTAGAATTGATTTCATAAAATATGATTTGATAAAAGTGACTATATGGAGATATTGACCATTGATAACAATATGTGGTTTGAAACTAAGTTATCAAATATATTAGGATATGAGCCATCAAGTCTAGCATGAATGGTGGTGATTCTCCCATTTGCGTGACTGCGGGGGATTACAACTATGCAATCCATATCCGCAAGAGAGTTGATATTAGATCATAACTTTTTTAAACAAGAGTTGGAAAAGTGCGAATATTCCATTTTTCAATCTTCATAACTAACCGAGCAAGAAATTAAGTCCAATACAGTGGAATCAATCTATCAAAGGGTGAAAAAAAAATCAGCAAATGTTTTGAATTTTCATTCTTAAAGATGAAAACACAGCATAGCACAGAGTCAAGGTGTAGCAAGTTCTATTATATTGGCACAAGTAACATAGTTTCACTAACAATACTCTCACCTTGACTCTTCGGTCGAAATGTGATTCCAATATCTGCGATCATCTATCCCCGTAATCCTTAACGCTTTCGAAGAAATTGCCAAACAAACACCACCAGTCCTCTTATCTAGCCAAATTTCCTAAACCAAAGTAAATTTTTTGACAAATAAACATCAAGCACTTGAAAAATCATGTCATGACTTAATAGAGTGGAGATACTCTACTTGTCTTTCCAATACTATGTTTTTATGTGTATAAGTATAAAAAGCACATCTTTATTGAATTGGTGATATTAATGGGCTTTTATTTGAGTATGGATCTTCCACACAACCGGATCGTATAACCACTACAGAGCCATTGAATTTAAGTTGGACTCTACAAAAATAACCACTTTTGAAAGTTTTCATATGTTTGGTACAACTTTTTGAAAAACAGAGAATCTGAAAGAAAAAAAAAAATCTAAAAACTGCTTAAATGAAAAGCTGTTTTAGTAGCTTTTCAAAAAAATCATCTTTTATAATGAATTTTTTTTAAAAAAAAAAGGTGATTTTTTTTCATGGCAGACAAACATATATATCTTATGTTTTTCTTTAAAATCTAAAAAATAATCTCTAAATTATTGAGTCCTATAATCATTTTTTTATAATATGTACCAAACGAGCCCTTAATCTATTAGATATAACGGCTCAAGGAGAGGTAATGGTAATCTGGTGTTTCAAGGAGAGGTAAGTAAAATTTGGCTAGTTGATTGTTCAACCACGCATGAAGTGATCAGTTTTATAAACCACTTGAATTGAATCACATGGTTACCCTATAAATTATCTAAAAACCTTTTATACACAAATTCAGATTACATAACTTTCTATTTCTATAGAGAAATAGAGATCTTTATTCGAGTTAATGTGCCAACATAACTTACCTTAGTTCCACTATCAAACAAATTATGATTGCAAAGTCTTGCATAAATATCCCTTTTCCCCAATTCAGCAACAGAAGCATCATCATCATCCTCCATAGCTTTACCCATGATGAACTTATAATTCAAAGGCAACTTTGATTCCCAAACAAAATCAGCAAAAGAAGCATCACGAAATGCTCTATTCAATCGTGCTAACTTGCATATATCTGGTGGATCCAAATACATCAAAACCAATGCTACACAACTCTCAGGTATATCACCAAGTTTTGGTCTCATTGAAGTAGAATCACCATCACATACACATGAAGAAAAATTAGCACCCATAATGTAAAACTCTAAGATTTCACTGACCCAGAATGCGAATTCGACTAAAAACCTGATCTTGGATCAGAATTTGTCAAATTTATCATATATAAAACCGATTTTATCACTGCCAATTTTTTTTTGGGACAAAAAAACCCTAGTTGTTATGAAAAGGGGAATTGGAGATGGAAACGACACGTACGGAGATGACACGAATTGGTATAAACGACACGGGTGTGTGCGCCGTTTTTTAGTTGAATTGAGTTCTTGAAGATCTATGGCTGTATGAAGATCGTATTACGTTCACGCCCAAAAGAGATAAAGAAGAAAAATAAGTGATGATGTAATGAAAATAAATAAATAAATAAATGTTTGATATTATAAAATATAAGTCCTAAAATAATTCAAAAAACAATATTTGTTCCATAGCCATGGTAGACGGGGCATGTCGGGAGTCAATTTTGCTTCCTCTACACTTGGCCCCTCATTAATTTGGAAAATTCACTCTTGTATTATGTTATGAGTGAAATTTAAATCTTAACATTTGTCATCAACGGAATTTAAGTTTTTTCATTTCACATTCATTTATATATATAAAATAATAAATTTAAAATATTATATTTATTATAATAAAATAATTATTATTATATAATAATAAAATTAAAATCATATTTTCTATTAAGAAAATATTATAATTTATAATATTTAAATAAATATTAAATATATTGAATATATATATATATATATATATATATATATATATATTCAATATATACATATATAATTTTAAAATGACAATAATATTACTAGCAACAAGTTTTAATTTCGAAAAAAATCGCATTTAATTAAAGTGAATTTCGACGCCTAAATTGTGACGATTCAGGTGGCTATCAGCATGTGCAGTTTGTGTTAACGTTTCTAGATTTTCAATGCAATTTTAATTACTTTTACTCAATTGTACTCTTTAATATAATATAATTTACACAATTTTTAAATTATTATTCTCCAATTTATATTTATTGTCATGAGAATATACCAATAAATAATAAAGAAATTAATAAAATTACAATTTTTTATTTTATTTATCATATTTTTTTAATTTATAAGAAATAATCAAATGCGATAAATATTGTAAGATAGTGAGGGAAAAAGAATCTATCCAAATATTGTGTGCACACCACTATAAGCATTGTGTTTGATTTAGAATTTATCGTGAGATCACACAAAAATGATAGGTGATAAATCAAAAAAATAAGTTGAATTTTTTTCCTCACTAAATTTTGGAATGATTTTGTCTAAAGTACGGTGAAAATATGTCAAACCACATATATGCGTATATATGGATTTGTGGTTTAGAATACGATAAGTTCATGTTAGATTAGACTTTTTTTGAAACTATCAAGATCAATACTTTTTTAAAATCCTATTTAGTTAAATAGATCAAATAACATATCACTAAAAAAGTCTTTTAAATTTATTAAGCCGACATTTTTAAATAAATATAAATAAGTTACAATTATTATATTAAATTGCATATTTTGTGTTAAATCATTAATTTGTTAACATTTTCTATAATTTAAACATACTGACTTACGTCAATTTTTTATATATTTAAATGTTTTTTTTAGGCTTAAACATATTTTTCATCCTTAATTTGTCTTTTACCTAATATTTGTATCAGTCATTTATATATATTTTTAATTAATTTTCGTCCTTTAACTTTTATAAGTAATAAACAATCTTTTTTGCAATCACAACAAAAGATAATAATATTTGGTTATTATAATATCTTCTAACAAGTGCCAATATAAGCCCACCATAATATTCTTTTAAAAAAAATCCATTTAACTCAGTAATAACCTTGCACTTGCAAAAACACTTCTTGAATGTTTTAAACATATGTAAACTCTTTGAAATAAATGACATTTAACATAGTTCTCTGTATATTTATCTCCTCTTTGTTAAAGTTGCAGATTTAACTTTACAATTGATATAATAGTATATCTCAGCGGTTCATGACAGTAATTATATAGATGTTTGAAATAGAAATAGTGAAAAGAACTAATTTTCATCATTTGTAAAAAATAAATGAAGAAAATGAATTAAAATAAATAAATAACCAAAACGAATATTTGATTAAAGATAAAGGATAAAAAAAAAATATGTCTTTTTTTATATACCAAAAGATGTGCAAAAGCATCACAATAAAGCTAGAGACCTCAACTAGGCTGACACCCTTAACTTTAACAATCATTTGCAGTGCATCTTAAGAGAATATTAAATATATACAAAAAAATACATAGAGTGGTGGGCGGGGAACCAAACCCACTAAGAGAAAAAAGTTGTTGGAACCAAATTGATTTTATACTTAGAGTTTTAATGTTAATAAAAGTATTTTATAAGAATAACATTTTATGATTTCACAGAGTATGAAATAAGATTCGTGTTTTTGAGGACAATCTAAAATAAGATTTGATTCAGATTTATGATTGAACAAAATCTTTGACCAAATTGAAAAAAAAATATGTTCAAGATTTAAAGAAGATATGATCAAGATTTATAAGAAGAGTTGATCAAGATTTATCTACAAGAATATATGAATTATTTACAAGAAGATTTTATCAAGATTTATCTACAAGAAGATATGATAAAGAATTGTTTACTAGAAGATACATTTATTATTTGCAAATATATGATTCAAATTTTGACAAAGGACAAAATATTGAATTTGACTTTGTCATATTCCTACTTGTGAAAGTTCAAAAACCGTTCCAATACTATGTTACTGCCCAGATCAAAGCAAGCAATAGGAAAGAAGTTTCATCTGAAGAATTTACAAAAGCAGTCTTAACAAAATACAAACAGTATTAATATAAAGAATTTACAAACTTAATCTTAACAAAATACGAACAGTATCAATCTGAAGAATTTACAAACTCAATATGAACAAAATCAATCTAGAAGAACTGCTCATATTGGGTTCAGAAATAAAGAATTCGCTAAAAATTATATATTTTCAAATAGCATCTTGTTCATAATTATGTTTGAATAAGATCATTTTTGACCAAGCTAGGAATGAAAATACAAATTCAGAATTAAATAAAGAGCAAATTGAAGTCCTAACTTTATTTATAAATAGATACTCAAGGTTGAAGAAGAAAAAGAATATCATCGAAAAATCATAAAAGAGTAGAAGAACTCAAGCTCAAAATTTCAAATTCATCTTAGAGTTCAAAGAGAGAAACACTTGTTCGATTGAGAAATATTTTTTAAATGTTTTTCTTATAGTGTGATAGTCATTGTTATAATCAGTTTGTTAGAAGCAACTACTCAAGTTCCAAACCTTTGTATTCAAACCCAATAGTGGTGTTACTGTACTTTCAATAATCTGGGATTGTCATATTGTGTAGAGAAGACTTGGCCGGTAGAGTCATGGTGTGTGTTTCTCAAAAGTTTGGGGTTGTCAGGTTGATTGAGAAGACTAACTTGGAGGGTCAGGTGCTTTGTAATTCAAGTTGTTGAATTAGTGGATTAAATCCTTCTGACTGAAAGGAATAGATGTAGCTAAGGTAGCAGTGAACCAGAATAAATTACTTGTGTCACTTTAGTCATGTGCTCCTTAATTTTGTTATTACTTCTACTTCAAGTAAATCATCATGTCTGAACTAGTTTAATGAAATAATGAAAAAATTATCAACTTAGTCAAACACAGTTCAACCCCCTTCTGTTGTTTGCACCTTCAAAAGTGAGTCATCGAAATCTAAATTTGGGGAGGTTCAAACAATTATGAACGAACTTCGCCCTAATTCAATTGGATAAAGAATCCCATCAAACACAAATCAAACAACAACAAAACATGGTTTGCTAGTTTATCAACATAACTATTACCTTCCTTAAATATGTCAGAGAGCCTAAATATGATATTATAGATCATTAGAAAACAATTGAACCACATGTTCCTTAGAAACAAAAGAACAAGATTATAAGAAGAGAACACTCGAATAACCAACAAAAAGTCAGTCTCAATTCAAAGGCTGATCCAACCTTATTGATGAGAAACTTCAATTGTTATCATTGTACCAATTATCTCAGTTGAAAAGGAAGAGTAGGTTCCAAGATAGCTCAAAAAAACCAATAAACAAACCATAATAATGTCTAAAAATTCCACCACAAGTGGCTAAACTTGATGAGGCGAAGAGGAAAGTGAAACCACGAGGCAGAAATGTTGGCGTCAAGTGGATGCGCCGAGGCACAAAATATTTCAGACTTGAGACTGTGAGAGAAGCATTCAAGATGTGAAAGACGACTATGTTGGAACCAAGTTGGTTTTCCTCTTGATATATTGATGTTAACAAAGGTATTTTATCAGAACAATTTGTTTGAATAAATGGCTTCATTAAGTGTGCAGAAATTAGAACAAGAAAATCAGAGGAAGATACTAGAGGAAGTCACTAGAGGAAGTGACTATAGGATGAGATCAGAGGAACCAAAAAGCATATGCTATATTTCTCTGAAAGCAATGTGTCTTTGAAGGTTACGAAGACTACCTCTGATGTTTGCCTCTGAAGTTTACTACTTCTGATAACTAGGTTTAAAGACTGGCTTTGAAGAATGGATTTAAAGATTGACTCTGAAGACTGAATTTAAGGCATGCCTCTGAATCCCTTGTGTGCCTCTGATGTGCACAAACTCAGCATGTTTCTAAAGAGTTTATATCAAGCTATAATTAACTCTGAATATATTGTTCAAGCCATGCAACCTCTAATGTTTAACTGATTATGATGATTTAACAATGTGATTTGTCCAAAGCCACTAATTCTAAGTCACGCAATTCTGCCTCTGACTTTTATTATCCAAGAAACAAAGCATCTGACTCTAACAAGAAAGTCAACGACTCTGATGGAAAGTCAACGACTCTGATTGAAAGAATTCATTATGAAGAAAAGACTTAGCTGAATCAGAATTTCTGAATATTTAAGAACAAGCCCAAATCCATTCATGCTCCAATCAATCAAGAGTATGAAGGAAGATTCGTGAGAATAAGTTTTTAAACACAATTTGAAATTAGATACGATTTAGAATTATAATTGAAGGAAATCTTTGACCAAGGTGAAAATAAGATATCGCCAAAATCTTGTTCACAAGAAGAGATGGTCAAAATATTGTTCACAAGAAGATATTGTCAAAATATTGTTCACAAGAAGATATAGTCAAAATATTTTTCAGAAGAAGATATGGTCAAAATATTATTCACAAGAAGGTATGGTCAAAATATTACTCACAAGAAGGTATGGTCAAAATATTATTCACAATAAGATATGGTCAAAATATTGTTCACAGGAAGATATACTCAGAATTTATTCACAAGAAGATACACTCATAATTATTCACAAGAAGATACACTCATAATTATTCACAAGAAGAAACACTCATAATTATTCACAAGAAGATACACTCATAATTTGTTCACAAGAAGATACATTCATATTTTGTTCATAAGAAAGATATGATCTAGATTTTACAAGGACAAAAGTGAAACCCTAATCTATTCTATAAATAGATACTCAAGGTTGAAGAAGAAAACATGAACTCATAAATCCATACAATTTAGAAAAACTTTTGAGAGCTCAATTTCTTAAGTATTCAAAATTCAAAGATTTAAGTTCTAGGGAAACACTTGCTCAAAGAAATATTTTCTAAGTGTTTTAGTGTGAGAAACAATTGTAACGATCTGCTTAGTAAAGCAAACAACCTGTTCCAAACTTGTGTAACCCAGCTCGATAGTGGCTTTAGTGTTCCTCAAACAAAATGTGATTTTCAGGTTGTGTTGAGAAGACTTGACTTGTAGGGTCAAGGTGTAGATGTCAAAAAGTTTGTAGATGTCAGGTTGTTTTGAGAAAACTGACTTGTAGGGTCAAGTGTTGTGTAATTCAAGGATTTGAATGAGTAGTTAAATTCTTCTAACTGAAGGAACTTTATGTGTTACCAAGTTGGTGGTGAATCAGGATAAATTTGTTTGTGTCACTTTACTTTTGCACTATTTACTTTATTGATGCCTCTAATTACTTAAGCTTTATTGTACTGCCTCTATTTTAGTTAAAATTATCAAACCCGAACCAGTTCTTGAATAAATAATTAAAAAGAATTCAACTTAGACAACCACAATTCAATTCTTTTCTCGTTGAAGCTTGTAGCTTTGATGTTGATCGTGAAGATAAAAGCGTCGATGAAGAAAGCAATGGAAGTGTCAATGAAGAGAGGGGGAAATGAAGTGAAAGAAAGGAAAAAAAATATTATATTGATCTTGAAAATGACATTGAGAATGTGAAAATGAAAGATAGAAATATGAACGCTCATGGAAAAGAAAAGGGAAAAATGGATTTTGAACTGTTATAAATTACAAGTCACTTTTAGCTGCCATTAAAAAAGAATGTCCTTTTGTAATTTAGTTAGGGGAGGTTTGAAAACCTATGCTATTTAGCATTTTCTTTAGTATAATAACAATGTTAACGTGCATGTATTCAAATAGTTAATGAATTTTAATTAATAATAAATTATTTAAAAAAATATTTAAATAATTAATGAATTTTAATTAATAATAAATTATTTAAAAAAATTAAATTTTGAATTCTTAAGACAATTTTTAACTATATTTTATTTATGTCTCAATCCAACTTTAAAATGAAAAATAATGAACATCAATTTCTTGTAGTTGTTTTGTAAAGTAAAATTGAACCTTGAGGATCCAAGTTCCGGATCTATACAAATGTACAAATTCTTGCTATGAATAATTGAATTAGCTAATCATAAATACATAGTTAATTGCGGAAAGTGTTAAATTTGTTACTTCAAAGTACTCAATTCAAAACTTCTCAAAAAGTTGTTAAATTAACCACTAACATTACTTTGATTAAAAAAAAATATTTTCCTTTTTTAAGAAAAATAAAAAAAGTACATAATTAATTAATCAACTTCATTGATGACAAGGGACGATGGAATGAATACATAAAAATTGTCAATTGTCAAAGACTTATTCAAACACATTACGAAGGCTAATTAACTTTAATTCATTCTTATCCACCGGAATAAATAAATCCAAGACATATATCCACGATAGTATTAGGTTTGGTTGACATCATTGCATATCATTGTAAACATCAATCATCCTCTAGAACTCCTGCAATCCACTTTACAAAAATGGTATTTGAACACACGCATCTGACATGATATTTAATAGGTTTAATTGCAGTTTTAGTCCCCCTATTTATATTGATTTACGAAATTGGTTCTCCTATTTTAAAAGTCGACAATTTTGGTCCCTCCCGCTGATTTTTTAGTTAAAAAATGATGACGTGAGATGTTTTGAATAACATGACATATGATACGATGATGTAGAGTGATTAACATTCATGAAATTGGAATACAACGTCATAAAAACTAAACTTTTAACTTTAAATTTTTTTCGTATTTTTAATTTAATTAATGACATATGAATAATTAATGAATCTAGATGGTTTTATATCATAGAATTGTATGTACGTCATTTTTAATATATCAAATCGTCATTTTTTAGTTTAAAAATCTGAGGGAGGGAACAAAATTGTCGACTTTTAAAATAGAGGGACCAATTTCGTGGATCAGTATAAATAGGGGGACTAAAACTGCAATTAAGCCTATTTAAATACTGAAATTATTTAAAAACATATATAAAGGACCAAATCGAGAAAAAAAATTAAAAAAAAATGATAAAGGACTAAATCGTTAACCGAAATTAAGTTAAGAGACCACGAGAGGTATTTAGCCATATATATATTAGTGTATGATTTTTGTAGTAATTATATTTAATTATGATAATTTTATGTACACTTTTATTGAAGCTTTGTTGATTTATTTATTTTAAATTTCTAATTTTTATTAGATTCTTAAGATTTTCGATCAAGATTCTGATTGAATCCAATTTTTCATACTCCAATTTTTTGAGGAGAAGTTCAAAGAATCAGTTCACAAGCTTGAGAAAGAATCTATTTTTTTTCTTAAGAATAGTCTCTGCCTACAAAGTTTCTAAGTTGAAGCTTGAATGAAAAAGAAAAAAAAATCCACTGCATCTCAGCAACAAGGTTGGTAATTTGTTTCTTATTCAAATGGAAAATCGGTGGAGCAGCTAAATATTTGGTTGCACCTTCCATTTTCATTGATTTTCTTATGGGCCTAAAACTTCAAGAAGAATGTGGAAATATGCAAAATACATATATTCAAGTTTTTTATTCAAACTTTTCTCATCAATTGTTAAAGATGCGGCAATATATTTCCAACTATGATCGATGTGAATCTTCATGTGCATTATTAGGAGTAGCAAAACAAAAACTACAATTTGGTCCATTGATTTGATCAAGATCAATATTTGTTAAAGTTTATCAGGAACACAGGAAAAAAAAATGGTGTTAAACAAAGTTCATTCTTTTTTAGCTTAATTGACATTTTAGCTTTTATCTTAAAAGTAAATGGATGATTAAATAAATTTTATTTTTTTAACTTTTTTCCATAAAAAAATAAATGGTTAAACAAATTTCATTCTTTTTAATTTAATTGACGTTTTAGTTTGTCTATAAATATGATAGATGATTAAGTAAATTTCTTTTTTTTCTAGCCTCATCGTCATTTTCTTATTCATTTTCGCCGACGTATTTATGACATTTGTGTATTTTGATTTTTCCAAGCTGGAAGTGTAGTAAGCTAATTTCAAGTTGTGACGGAATATTAAGCATATTAATTAATTAGTTAGTTAGTTTTATAAGTTAAGCACAATAATATTTAATTATTCGAATTAGTTACTTCTCTTAGCTATACAAGTCTCATGTATCATTTGATGTTACTATTTTTCTAATTTTTTAGTATGATTTTCATTCCACTTTTCTTTCATCAATAACATCTATAAAAAAATTAATAGAAGTGATAAGGAGGTTGATAATTCGATCATTACCTTTAATAAAATACTAATAATAACAGTATTAATCACTAAGATTGTTTGTGGCAAGCTTCCTATTCAATCTGCTCGTGAGTCAAGTGCTAACATTGGGAGCATGATGGATGATGAATGACTAAATTTCCCTAGGTTGGAATGATGCTAATCAAGTGAATACCAACCGCTAATTCTCTAAGTTCCAGTTCCATTTTGTTTGTAGAAATAAGAATAAAGTGGCTCATGAGCTAGCTAGGCTTGCACCAAAAAAGCCTAATATTGTTTGGCTAAACCTCCCTCCCAATGAAATTTGTGTAACTCTTGCTTATGATAAGGCCTCATCTAATTTAGTTTTATGTGTTTATCAACAATAAAAAAACATTTATATGTAAGAGTATTATGAGACTCTTAAAAAAGAGAGGAGGAACAAAAAATATAAACTAGTTTTTGATGTTTGAATTCGCCTACCAGAGAGCTACTACTGATTCTCTGTTGCGCCATTCTTACACAACACTTTCTATAATCACCCACTTCAAAAAAGGAATAGAAAAATAAAGAAATTTTGAATCCGCCCTTCGACGAACACCGTTAATTCTCCGTCACACCATTCTTACACAATATTCTCAATAACCACCAACTGCAACTCACACTAAAAAAATAAGAGAAAGAAGAAACACGTTGTCTAAAGTAGACAACTATAGCTCATAATTTGGTATGATATTTTTTTTCCTATTAAATTTTGATACTTTCTATGCATTACGATATGCCATCTAATTGTCGATTTTAATTTTTATACAAACCATGCACCTCTTAAATTGATGCAGTCCGTAAAAAACAAAAATTTATTTATTTAGAAAAATTGATATATTTTTATTTTTTTTATCATCCTACTATTTGATAATCTTTTTTCTTTCTTATTTATCTTTATTAACTCATTTTTTAATTATAAATAAAATTAATTAACCCACAAATATTTTCTATCAAGAACTACGTGTGTTTTGATTTCCCTATTACACCTGCAGATCCGTACGAGCAAGGTCTCCCACTTGTCAAAGCAAATTAATAAAAAATATTTTTCCTTCTTTTATTAATGTAAATAATTTATTTTTTTTATTATTCTTTTTTGGTAAAATAAATAATTAAATAGTTTGTATACAATTAATTATAGGGTAACCGTTTTAACAGTCGGTGTAGGGTGGTAATACTTTCCCTACTCGTAATCAACTTCGAATTTTTGGTTCAAAATCAACATTTTAGGTCTTATCCAATTTTTTTCTTTAATAAAATAAAATTGGTAGATACTCTTTTTTGCGGACAAATCAGACGCGACAATACTATAATTAGTATTTTATAATTTTTCTCATTTGTTTTGAACATATTTAAAATTTGAAATGGAAAAACGAAAGAGGAAAGTATGGTGAAATTTTGAAATTCGAAATGAAGAGAGAGTATAGGGAAAAGAAAAAGTAAAAGGTTTGAATAAAATTTAATGAGTGACATTATTGCCTCAAAATGATGATTAAGTGTAAAGATGAACATTTTAATAGATATTTGATTTTTATAGATACAAAATAGATTAAAAAAGTGATAATTGTTATAAAACTGATCAAAACAAGGTCAATAACACACTGAATGAGAGAAAGAGAGAAAAAGAAGAAGAAGATAGTATATTATTATTTTCTTTAAAAATGTTTTTCTATAACAATGTGAGTTATATTCGTAGGATAAAAGTAAATAAGTCGACAATCAAAATAGAATCCATTTATTAATGGATATATATTATTCATAACACTTTCCATCAGATGTACATCGACAATATGCCTCGTTCAAACCTTACTAGAAAAAATTCAATGAAAAAAATCTATTAAAGGAAAAATAGTACATAATCCTTTGTTCGAGAAACATTCACATTAAAAATCTTACTAGGAAAACTAAATGGGACAAAACCATAGTGAAAGAAAAAAGAGTGCATAACATATTTACGTATCCCCTTCATGCAGACAACTATCTCGAGATAACAAATTGACTAAGTAATTATTTGTATTTGTTGCTCAAAAGCTTCAATTGATAAAAAAAAATTGTTTTATCAACTTTACTAATCTTCTTCAAAATATAAGTGCATATGATATTATTTCCGTAGAATCCTTCTAATAACATTTTCTAGAAGAAAAGTCACAAATCTCCTGTATTTGTTAATTCACATACTTCAACCAAAATACATTTATGATTTGTCTCATGTGCGTAGTGGTAAAATTCCCATCGTTTAATGATATTGTTGTTGTGGTTTATTTAACAGATCTCCACGAAATGGTTGTACTTCATCATGTAAACAAATAGCTTCTTTGTGATTTTTTACCATTATTAGAATTAGACAAATAACATGCATATCTAATATAACAAAATATATATTTGACCTTGTTCCAATGTCATTGTATATGTAAAGTGTTGAGACAAAATCTCTCTCAAATGTTTTAATGATAACAAAATTGTTTCAATGATTCTGATTATGTGTGTTATCTAATATGTGTTTTTGAGTGAATTCTAATTAAGAAACAGGTTCCTCATCATCTCAATAAAAAGAAGAAGAATTTGATTTAATCCAACTTGTTTTCTAAACTGGAGGATAGACATTCAAGAGGATGAATCATTAATGAATATGAACCTTTTAGAGAAGAATATACGGTATCACATAAACTATGAATCAAAGTCATATTGAGGACAAACAGATTTGAAAGAAACAATTCAAGAAAAAGAGGATACAAGACTAGAGTTAATGATAAGAGGATGATAAGCAAATCAATATTCATCCTCTTATCTAGGGAATAGTCAAAAAGGAAAAAGCTGGTACCTAACCTGAAAAGACTGACCCTGAAAGCATTGGAAAAGCAAAAAGGAAAAAGACATATCAAGTTCGTATCTCAAGGGAGGTTAGAACTTCAGTATGAGGTTGATCTTCAAACTCATCATCCTGAGCTCATATTATCAAGGACAGCTGGATGACATTTTTGTAAATCAGACCAAGAACCTTGGACACTTGCATAAATCTCCAACGGTCATATACATCCTTTTGATCAAGATTAGAGGTTCATAAACTCTATAAAGGAAGATGATCTCTTCAGCTCCAATTAGAACAACTACTTAAAAAGAGTAATTTTCTCAAAGCTAAGAAGATCATTTCCATCCTCTTTTTACACTTTCTACAGTCCTAAACTATATCTTTAAGAATATCCTCTTAGAAAGTTCATGTAAAGAGAAAAATCATACTATCAATCTCAAATCTTTTATTCTGTAATTTCCAAGTTGTTCTACACTTGGTAATATTTGTAATCAGAAACAAAAAGAAATTGTAAGCCTGGTGAGGCTAGGAATATACACTTTGAAAAGATGTCCGTAAAGAGGACAGACCAGTTTGAGCCATAGTGAAAACTCACAAGTTTGTGAGGACTGGACGTAACCTTCATTAGGTGAACCAGTATAAATCTTGGTGTGTCATTTTCTAAACTCTCTTCCTTATATTTAACTGTGTATTAAAGTTTTTAAATTACCATACTCTGATCTTCATCCTCTCATAGAGGATACACATTCAAAAGGAAATTTAAAAACCCCAATATCTCTATTCAACCCCCTTTCTACATCATGAAAAAGTACACATGTCTGACTCATTAGCGTTTAACTGCACTAGTATATGGTATTTCAAGACCAGGTAATATTCATTATTTTCTCGAGCTCTAAAAAGACATTTGTTCACAATTAGTGACCTTACAATAATCATTTTAAAATCTTTGATGTATAAGCTTCATAATTCACAAAAATAATCTTCAAATACTCATTTTATAATCTTAAAAAAATATTTTCTTAAAAATACATAGACAAAATATGTCATTTCCATATCCTTCATTTTGAAAATATTCACTAAGAATATTATAGAACATGCATCTAGATTGTTTGAACACATAAAGAGATTTATTTAATTTGATTAACTCATCTCTTCAACAGTTTGAATTGTATGTCTCATAGAAATTAAATCCTTGGGGGAGTTTCATATAATCATCACTATCAAGTGAGTGAGCCACACACATTTGTTGTAACACATATTTCATATAAATTGAGCATTTCATGGCTACTAACTTTAATCAAGTATAAAAAGGTTCTTGAATTCACTTCAGGTGAATATGTATTTTGTCATTCTCATTTATTTTTCGCGTGAAAATAATTCATACCTAATTAGCTTTACATCTTCAGGTGTGAGAACTGCAAGTCCAAATTTTTTTTTCCACTTCAATTGCTTCTTTTTATTTTTAAAGATCATCTTTGTCTATAATCTTAAATAGATTTTGTTTCATGATCTTCAATATCATTTATCACACATAACGTTATATTATATGTAAAAACATTGTTAGTGTTGAATTCATTTTGATTCCTCATCGCATTCCATTCATGATATAATTTATTGAGATATCTTTATTTTCATAAATTTCAGGTACCTGGTCAGTTCTTCTGGAACTGAAAAATTGTGTCAAAGTACTCTTATATTCTCAATTGTGTTATCTTTCATTTTAGCTCATTTTCTTGTTTGAGGATTTTTGTCGTTGGAACTAACTTGCCTACCACGCTTCAAGCGCAGTTGAAACTCATTTGCAATATTATATTTCCAATAGGGACATCCATTTTGGTCAGATCATTAGCAGCTAATAATTGATTTCTTACACTTTGCAAATAAGTTAGTTATCTTTTGAACTTTTGGTTCAAACTAGTTAGTATGAAGATCAAAATGAGATAATAATATATTTCAATAATTATTTTCAGCTGTTTATTTTCTTCCCCTTAATATTGAGAATACTAATTCATCAAATGATAATCAATAAACTAATTTGTAAATAATGTTCGATTTCCTGACTTTATATACTATATTATAAATGGAGATTGCACAACCAATATGTATTCATGTTTTACGACTTATCTTACTGCATTATATTAGACCAATCGGAACACACACAACAGACCCCAAAAATCTCTTAAATGTGAAATATTAGATTATCAACTCAAAAATTGATTGTAAATTAAGGGGAGGATACAGAAGCAACAACGGGCAATGGGTATATAGATCATTTCTCTTATATATCCAATATTTTGCTCATTCATAGTCGATATGTGATTTAACCACTCACACTTGAATGCAACCTTCTCCCACTCAAGTGTGAGTCTCTCACATCCTATACTTCCACCACCTTTATTACCAACGCGACACGCCTCATAACTACACTGTTAGAAATACTTTCGATATAAGGCTTCCGCACCAGGATCTATTTCCGCTCCTCCACCAAGCTGAACCATGGCTTTGATATCCATTTTTGGGGAGTCCGCGGGAGCGCTTGGAGCAACAATGTCCAAGACCTTTCAAGATACATTGACACCATATCTCCATCCAAAACCTTAAGGCAGTGAATATATGGATCACCTCTCTCATATATCCAACATTTAGCACGTCCATAATCAATGTGAAACTTAACCACTTACACTTGAATCCAACAACATATTAACTTGTTAGTTTGGTGCGAATCAATATCTCAACACACATGATTGCATGTTCCCAAAGTAGTATTTAAAAGTTATGATCTCATAAGTATTGATTATACAATTAACTTTTAACGTCTAAAGAATGATTTTTGCATATGAACATACGCTACATGATGCTCAACATCAAATTCAATAAACATTCAATATTTTCCAAATTCTTTTTAGATAATTATGAAATAAACCTCTTAGTCAAATTAGTTGACACAACAATCTCAAAAACTTTTGGTTGTAAGTTGACAAAAAAACATAGATATGACTATTTAGTTTATGATCAATGAATTGATTTACAAATACCACCTCATGTACATCCTAGAAATGCAAGAAATTCACTCAATCAAATTATCAACTTCCTTTGACAACTAATAACACAAAAATTATTGGAATGAAGAATCTTATAGTCCTTCAATACATGTTGACATAAAAAATTATATTTTTTGCATCATAATAGACGTGGGATGGTCAAATCGATCTTACCAACAACAAACTTTAATATAATTTGTAAACTTCATATTTACAATGATTCAAGTTTCAATTTTTATAATCCCTTTGAATTAATAATAAATAATCATATGTTTCAAAATTTTGTATTTCAAATAAAACTTTATATAGAAATTGTAAAGATTTGATTTACATTATGCATTTCTATATGTGTATATCAAAGACAACCTTTTGCATGTAAATAAATGAGGATACAAAATTTTCTTCAATGAATCATATCTACGTATTTTATTTAAATAATTATAAACTATAAAATAAATCATAATAAAATAAAATATACATTTTCTCATTAGAAATTGATCAAAATATACATATGAAATGAAACGTGAGAATTTCAAGAAAATAATTTAGCAACTCATACTATCAATAAATTTTATCTACAAATTATGGATGTCAACAATGGATATGTAATATCAAAATTACTTAAATAACTTCCATAGTGAATATTTGAATATTAAATCGTATTCAACAAAAATAATAATAGTTTAAAATAATTAGATTAAGAAGACTTAAAAATTGATCATATATTACTACTCAGACAAATATATTGTTTGTAATCGTAGTAAAACTTTGACATAAAACCGATAAGTATTACTAATATCTTTTTGTACTTCCTACAACATTAAAACAACAAGTAAATAAAATAAAATGGCCTAACTCTTCTTATTATTTTTCTTTCAAAGAGATGTTTTATAATTTCAAGCATAAGTAGGAAAACGAGTTACACTTATAAAAGATTTAATTTTCTATAATATGTATTATTTACTACACCATTATTTAGAATAAAAATCCTAGCCGCCGCCTCACTACTCAAAAATAACCTTAGGTTTGCTTTTCCTCTTCTTCTATTAGAGGGATGATTTCGAGGTATTTTTTTTCTTTTCTGAAATCACCCATCTAAGTTATTTTATTCTTTCCTTCTATTTAAATAAGTGGTTTTCCACATAAATTTAGTTTTTTTCATCGTTTGAGTTCGATGTTAGTTTATTTGTCACCGTGATGTGGTGTTTTTTGCTTTCTTGTATTGGTGCGATGTTCACATAAACAAATGACTCATTTTGTTGGTACCATATTTTGAGTAAGGGGCTTATGGAGGTTACTACCAAATTCAACACCTTCTCAACCTTACAAATGACTTGTCGACACATGGTTAGATTGGTCATGTCAAAGACCACCTATAGTCGATATGAGCGAACACCAACAAATATTTTTTTCGAAGATGAATGACATTAAAGATTGTGGATCTCACATTATTCTTGATCATTGATAAATGGAATACATTAACTAAGCTTTTAGGATTAAGATTTTTGTTTGGTTATTTTTCATTAACTTTAGCAATTTTTGTGTTTATTGTTAACATGTGTTTTGTTTTCTTTAATCATTATATCTTATTGTACTATTTTTATTTTAATATGAATGAAACATATTTTTATGTCAAAAAAAAATATATACAAATGACCATAATCATAACTCATACTAATGAGATTTTTAACACATTCACAAGTATCATATAAATGGTATCCTACAACAATTACCATAATCATTCACTTCTAGAAATGAAGTTTAACTTATCATTTGATCTTTCACTCATCTAATCAACCATTACTCTTTTATTCAATCACAAATGTGACTAATATTTCAAAATATTCTTGAAATTATTTTCTCAATTTTACTACTTCAAGAACATATTCAAGGGACATAAATAATAATAATAATTTTTTCTTAATTTCCTTTGCTTCAATTTTGGTTTCTCTAAATAATTAATGGTTTAATAGTTTAGTTCTTTGAGAACTCAATTACAAATCTTCATAAATAATATCCAAAGAAAATCACACCTTTTACAATTCTAAAAAGATTCACGATATTAAATTATTAGCTCGTCAAGAACTGTATATCAAAATTCTTAATTTGAGCAATCCTATAGGGAAGCTTGAATATTAAATTTTTAGTTCTTTAAGAATTATATCACCAAGCATTTTCATAAATGATTAAGAACAAATCATTCTTTGAACAATTCTTCTGAAATGCTTTAATATTAAATTTTTTGTTCTTTAGTAACTATATCACAAATTATATTCGTAATTCTTCGTATATGTTTGATTATTAAACTTTTAGTTTTTTGTGAACTACGTACATAAAAATCTCCATAAATTGTGATCCAAAAAAATCACACTCTAGAAATCCTTCAATGATGCTTCATGATTAAATTCAGAATTCATCAATTAAGAATAAAACTCTCAACAAATTTGTTGTGCAAGAAATATACAAGATTAATATGTTAAAATAAATGTTTTAAATGAAAGAAAAATTAAATATTAATATGAAATATAAAGATTGACGTGAAAGAAAAACAACAAAAGTTTAGTTCATAAATAGCTATTACATTGACTATCAAGACTTCTAATTCTCATAAAAAAATTTGTTGTGTGAAAATACTAAAAGTTTTGGTAACTTTTTAATTGAGGAATGGTGATGTCAATACTAAATTTTTCCGCGCAGCAGCTATAGTCAAGAAAAAACGAAACACTCGTACTTGTCTTTGCAACGATCAAGGTGTGTGAGTTGATACAAATGAGAGTATGTGTAATCTAATTGTGTTCCTTTATTTTTAAAATTTGTATAAGAACAACCTCTCTAACCCAACTCCAATTGTCAATTGAATTACACTGCGTAATTTCTTAGAAGATAATAACACTTTGTTTGCTTCATTTGCTATTGATGAATTTCATAGTGTTGTGTTTTCTATGCATCACGATAAATCTCGAGGGCCTCATTGTTTTAACTTAGATTTTATCAGAAATTTTGGCACGTTATAGAGGCATCTTGATAATCATTACCCTTCTTCGAAATTTCAATTTTTTCCCACAATTTTCTCAAAATAAAAATCTCTAAATTATTCTAGACATTTCTCACCACCACTTTAAAAAGAGGATAATGTAATTGTAAGATTCTCTTAGATGTTAGATTAGATTTAATGTTTTGAGTGATGTCAAAACTACGTTTGTCTAGATTAAATAGTGTGTGTATGTCTTTGTTGATTCTTATTTTTCAATTGTTCCCAAATGCTTTTGAATCAGAAAAAAGTGCATGAAAAATCATATTTTAGCATACATAAACTTTATTGCATGTTCATATCAAGTTGACATACTTTGAAATACATTTAAAATAATTTCTAAGTAACTTTTAACTTTGTAAATTAACTTACATGTTTTTTATTCGACTTACAGTGATACAAAATTCAAATTTTATGTTTCAAACGATGTGAATCGACCCACATACTTGTGAATCGACTCACAGCAAATCATCGAGTGGATATCAATTGATGTTATGTTGAAAGGCTGATTGATGTTGTGTTGAAAGGTTGAAAAGAGGATCTCTTAACTACCTTTAACACATGTGAGAACGTTGTAAAGGAACCGATATAAATCGTTGTATGTTTTTCTCTTTTCCTTAACTCATTTAATTTCTACAAATTCGTTCTCAATCGATTTTGATATATTGGAGTTCGGAGGCGAAAATTTTGTTTTGTGTGATAGAAAGATTAAGAATATTGAGAATTCTATTTTGGATCAATTTCATGTTTTGAATTGTTTAGATAAAATTTTGTTTTGAATCATCATCAACAATTGTGATTTGATTCTAAATTGAAATTTCTATTTTTCTGTGTTTCTATCTTTTTGCAATCATTAAGTGTTCTAGTAATTTTCACAAATTCAATTAAATAAAAAGTGTTTTCAAGTCATTCAATCAAATACTATTTCTTGCATAAATTTTAGCATTATTCATTTGTGTTAATTCATTGCAATACTATAAATATTTTAAAAATATGTTTACCCTAAAAAAAGATGAGCCTATTCAACCACTTTTAAAGTCTATTAGCCCTATCGAGTAACAAATACAACATATAATTCCCTCTGGACCGCTTAAAAATTACTCGAAATTCTAACGATGACCAAAAACACTCATCAGAAATAGATCAGTTCATGTCATTTTCATCCTTATAGTTGAGACACTAATTTAGATTTGTGTCAACTCAACAAGTTTAATTTTAAATGATACATATTCATTTTTCTTTTTATTTCTTATCAAATAAATATCATTCAAATCACTTTCTCAATTCTAAGAATAAAAAAAGTCATTAACTTCTATTTTCCTAAAACAACATCCATCTTCTTGGTTGAAATTTTAAACGGTTTTCAAATAATACTGCACCAAAGTTCCAAGGTGGATAATAAATGGTCAGCATAGAATTTGACATAAAGTTATATGTCGATATTAAAGTCATGTGCTAAAACTTTAAAGAGAGGGTCACCCTATTTTAGAATAATTTAGTAAAAGACAAAGCAAGATGATAAAAGAGTACATGATGTAGGGAGGAGAAGATAATTGTTTTTTGCAACTGTCTATTCATTCAAACTCCAACCACCACTGACACCCAATCTTCAGTCTTCTTCAACTTCAACACTCTATCACTCTGTGAAGAGAACAACAACAAAGAAAAATGGTTAACATGAATATGAATATTAACTTTGCAACTTTACTTCACAATTTTAAATCCAAAAAGTCAAACATATTGTTGACCAATCTTTACTTTCTCATTTTCGCAACTTTCCTTTGCACCTTCTTTTATCTTCTTGGTCTATGGCACCATTACCCTTCCACCACCGTCTTATCTTCCACCGGCTATTCTACCGCCGCCGTCGCCGGAGCCACCACCCTATGCTTTCACCGCAACAACACCACCACAGCCGAATCTTCATCCGACAAGATCGACTTCGCCGCCGGTCACTACCTCCATGAATCACCTCCCACGGAGGCGCGTGGACCTCACTTCCCACCCTGCGATCCTGCCCTCTATGAGTACACTCCCTGCGAGGATCCTACGAGGTCGTTGAAGTTCACAAGAAACAGACATGTATTTCGAGAGAGACACTGTCCAGCGCCGGAGGAGATTCTCCGGTGTAGAATTCCGGCGCCGTTAGGATATCGGTTACCGTTACGGTGGCCAGAGAGTCGTGACTCGGCGTGGTATGCGAACGTGCCGCATAAGGAATTAGCTGTAGAAAAGAAAAAACAGAACTGGGTCCGGTTCGAAGGGAACCGGTTTAAGTTCCCGGGTGGTGGGACCATGTTTCGAGGTGGCGCAAGTGCGTACATTGATGAAATTGGAAAGTTGATTAATCTCAAAGATGGGTCTATCAGAACCGCTATTGATACTGGTTGTGGGGTACGTATTTTAATTATTACTGAACCTTTTTTTTTTCGGTTTAGTTTTATCTGAACCGGTTTTTTGTCTTGCATTTGCAATGTCCTTGAAGCGATTTCCCGGTTTAGTTGTTTCTAACGGCCAATGTCTTGCAGTTTTTTCTATTTTTTTCTATTGGGTAATTTTTCGGATGTCTTCAAATCGACGCAATAAGTGAATGTTGGAGTAATCACCAATAAGAATAAAAAATGATTGTTGAAGATCGGCTTTTTGAGAAAAAACTTAAAGGTGATCACAGTTTCAAATAAAATTATCTAATACATAAAAATATATATTATATTATATAATATAGTAACATTTTTTTTTTAAATATTTTTATGCAGTATCTAAAGAGTATGTCTAATTAATCTGTGACCATATAAAGTTAGTTTTATATGATTATAAAATTAACTGTATAGTATTTTAATATCAACAAAAATAAAATTATTTCATTTTTTATTTTTGAAGATTTTTTTGTCTAAATATTATTTTATTTTATGATCATATAAGACTCCCTCACCTTCAATCCGAATTCAATAACTTATGATCTCTTTGTGTAGTACTTTTTTTTTATATAAAAATTATTTGAGTTAATAATAATTAATATATATTAATTAAATATATCAAATTTTATTAATTTAACTTTTTATAAAAATGAAATGATGTAGTATTAATTTGTAAGCATGAAGCTTTTTTGCCTCAATAATAGTTATATCTTTTTTTTTATAAAACTCAATGATTGAATTAGGTAGACTTGCATTATTATACTACCAAACTTGTTTTTAATTAATTTTGCAGCAGCAATAATATACTTTGGTAGTTTGTAACATTTTTTTGTTGTATAATAATAATAATAATAATAATAATAATAATAATAATAATAATAATAATAATGTAAACATGCATTATTAAAATCATTTAAATTGGACATTTTTTATTGTATATTTCTTTTTGAGATGTCAAATATTTTCAATGAATCTATGTGCTCTTTATTACATCTAGTAACATCTTGTATAAAAAAAGAAATGTATTTATCTATTAACATCACGTGAACGACACCAGGGCACGAGAATTAGTACATAGCATGTGCTTATCCAACCAACAAAATAATATTAAAATATTACTAAAATGTGAACCCACTACAAAAGGTTTCTGATCAATAGTGGCTCATTTATTTTGTATTATGACAAATTTATCAGGTTGCAAGTTGGGGAGGTTATCTTGTGTCACGTGACATATTAACAGTGTCATTTGCACCAAGAGATACACATGAAGCTCAGGTTCAATTTGCTCTTGAACGAGGTGTTCCTGCATTGATTGGAATTATTGGATCAATAAGGCTACCTTACCCTTCAAGAGCCTTTGATATGGCTCATTGCTCAAGGTGCCTCATTCCATGGGGCCACTATGGTACATCCACCCATAACTATTTAATAATAACAAACAACTTTTGCACAAACACATTCAATCATATTCTACTATTTTATTATTAAAACGTAAAATTATGTTTACAATATTACTCTCTTTTCAAATATAATCAAAAAAAAAATAGTTAAAAAAAATTGATGATGTATTTCGTTTAAGTGGAATTAGACTAACTTTTTAAGCAATGTCAGTGATTCAAATTTTAGAGATAGAAAAAACGTGGATGTGATGGAAAATCAACTAAAAGTGGTCACTTAAGTTTTCTTATAGAGATCAATCCTCATCAAAGCCAATGAATTCTTCACTTTTAAAAAAATTGTGAAAACCAATTTACACTCTCATTATATAGAGAGGATTAGTGACACACTTTTTCAATATTCAGCTCTATTATTAGTTGAATTTTATGTTGTCTGGCACTCAACCAAACACTTCTAAGAGTGTTGGAAAGAAAATGTTTGAAAATGTATTGCTAGCTCTTCTAGTTGAATAGTTCTACCATGAGACTTATATAAGAGAAAAGAGATTACAAAAATTGATGTATTTAGTTCAAACTTTAAAATAAATAAATTTCTTTTTATTAACTCAATTTTCTCTTTTATATATAAGAACGGAGATAGTAATTAAATTCTACTAGTTAACTATACTAAATTTTTAAGCATCTAATTTGTGTCTTTGCAATGCTGATTGGCAGATGGACTATACTTGACTGAAGTTGATAGAGTACTACGTCCTGGAGGATATTGGATTCTTTCAGGGCCCCCAATAAACTGGCAGACACATTGGAAAGGATGGGAAAGGACTAAAGAGAGTCTTAATGATGAACAAGAAGGAATTGAGAATGTAGCAAAAAGTCTATGCTGGAAAAAATTGATACAAAAAGGTGATCTTGCAATATGGCAGAAGCCAACCAATCATGCTCATTGCAAAATCAAAATAAAGATGTTCAAGAGTAGACCCTTCTGTGATGAGGCACAGGATCCAGACATGGCTTGGTAACAACACATTTGTTTTTCAGTTTTAATATTCAGTTAGTGAAATCAATGGCGTGACAATCAGTTTCAGTTTTAACATTTGTATGAGGTAAAATTGATTCCATAGGGGTAAAAATGACTTTGACATGTCATCGATTAAAAATAATTTTCCTTATATATTGATTCTAATTTGAAACTAGAATTTTGCGTGTGTTTAGTTCTATAGTGACTAAAATTGATTTTGAATAAATTGATTCTAAAATATTGATTTTAGTTAAAAGTTAGTTGAATGCAAATGGATTTATATTTGGATATATTCAAATTAAAGTGAGTTGAACAATAAATATGAGGGTTAAAATCACGTTTGGAATCAAAGGCTACAAATCCTAACTTCAAGTTAAAATCAATTATGGAGGCAAAATATCACTCAAACATGTCAAAATCAATTTTTCACCTTTAGAATTGGTTTTAATTCCACCAAAAGTGAAACGGCACATGTACTTGGAGTTTTTACATTAAACTCATACACATTTTGAATAAAAATTTTATTACATCGAGTTTTTTTAATGCAGGTACACTAAACTAGATACATGCTTGACACCACTGCCAGAGGTAAACAACATCAAAGAAGTTGCTGGTGGGGAATTGTCAAAGTGGCCAAAGAGACTAACTTCAATTCCTCCAAGGATTAGTAGTGAAAGTTTGAAAGGAATAACTGCAGAGATGTTCATAGAAAATACTGAGTTATGGAAAAAGAGAGTGGTACACTACAAGACCCTGGATCATCAGCTAGCAGAGAGTGGAAGATACAGAAATCTGCTTGATATGAATTCTTACTTGGGAGGCTTTGCAGCTGCACTAGTTGATGATCCTGTGTGGGTCATGAATGTTGTCCCAGTTGAGGCTGAAATCAACACCCTTGGTGTCATATATGAACGTGGATTGATTGGAACCTATCAAAATTGGTATGCTTTTCTTCTATTTCTCTTTGAATTTGAGTTGGATCTGACTTTATCCTACGAAATCGGTTTGTAGTTAAGGAGCACAGTGATAAGGAGGTTGAGGGTTTAATCCTCACTCCCAACATAATATTAACACTGGTTATTTCAAAAAAAAAAAATCAACTTGTAAAGTGAGAGATATCTTTCACTTATAAACACATTTTCAAGTCATAACTCATCTAATGTGTGACTCTTCAACACACCTTCCCACGTCTAAGATTGGATATCTATAGCATGGCACAAGTGGTCCGATAACAGGACGCGCAACAAATCTTAAATAGACTTTAATACCATCTTAAATAACTAAATCCTATAAAACTAACTCATAAAGTGAAAGACCTCTCTCAATTATAAACATATTTTCACACCATATTTCATATCAGATGTCTCAACAATTTTGCTGGGGAAAGTTGAGTAATTTATTGAATAACAAGCAATATTGGGAGATGAGTTAAAACATAAAAGTAGCTTTTTGTTATGCTAAATAGTTTATCAGTACAACACAAGTTGATTATTTAAAACTTTTTATATAGTCATGGACCTACCACTAATAGCAGCTTTATAAAAAAGAATAGTTCAATTAATGTCACATTATCTGTTAGATAAAAAATTTCTATCATTATTTCTGTTCTTTATTACTGTTTCACAGTTACTATTATCCAATATAGTATCATGAAAAGTAAAATTTAAGCCAAACATTTGTCTAGTCTAAGCATGTGTTAAAAATCATTGCTTACTATTTTTGTCTTCTCTCAGGTGTGAAGCTATGTCCACTTACCCACGAACTTATGACTTCTTACATGGTGATTCAGTTTTTAGTCTCTACCAGAACAGGTAAATGATAGGAATCAATTAGATGTAATGATCAAATCTTTAGAACTAGGTTTTCTAGTATTAATCAATACCCATATGAAATAAAATATAAACAAAATTAATAATTAAAAAGTTTATGTATTTGATTAAAAATTTAGTCTATATACATCAACTTTTCAACCAATATTTTTGCTTATATTTTATTCTGACGGAAGAAGTATAATACAAAATATTTTTTTTTTATTTAACGTTTTAAAGAGTTTATTTAAACTTATCTTATACGTGTTTTATAGAGCTTATAAGCCGTTTTTCGCTTACTCTAACAAGTTCTTCAAAATAACTTATTAACACAATTCAAAATTTACATCACAACAATTTAACCTCATCCTCTTAAGTTTTTACTCAAATACACCCTTAATTGTTTAGAATAGTACCAAACAAAAAAACCAATTTCCTAACTAATCGCAAAAACTTTGAGGTAATGTCATTTTGGTTAGCTAAAAAATCCACGAACAGCTTCTCCAGTTTCTATACTCAACTTTAAAAATTTGCATCCATCTTAATCCAATATTATAGTATAACATTAATCAAGATTGTTAAAGCTTTGTAATTTATCAAATTAATGTGTCACAGATGTAGTATGGAGAACATTCTTCTAGAGATGGATCGGATTTTGCGGCCACAAGGTAGCATCATTTTGCGCGATGATGTGGATGTGTTGACAAAGGTGAAGAACATTGCAGATGAAATGCAGTGGGATGCCAGAATTACAGACCATGAAGACGGACCTTATCAAAGAGAAAAGATACTGGTAGCAGTCAAGCAATACTGGACAGCTCCACAAACAGAGCAAAACTAACACAGCAAGTGCTAATTTGTTTATATTTTTGTCAATTTTCATAGGAATTCAATTCTTGCAACAACCCCCAATTTTTGTGGGTGGTGCTTATAACTTATAAGTGAAATTTTCATGGCTTATTAACATTTTGAGGCTTTAAAATTTTGGTTTAATATTAAAGGAAAGTTTGTAAATTAATTGAACATGAATTAATAAACACCAAATATCAACTGTACGTATGTAATACTTCTCCAAGTTATCTCAGTATAAACACTTCTGAAAGTCTGCATCTCTCTAATGATTGTGTGCCTTTAGCTCAGTTTTCTGGTACTGTCATATTTTCAGAAACTCTTTCACGGTACAATGTGATGTCTGTACCTGAATTTCAATAAAACCTCATCTGTATACACAAGCTATCATCCCCTGGATTTTCCACTGATTTTTAACACCGAATATTGTATGATTTAGCTAACCTCATCAAGATGTGCGTTTAGCTAAGCCTCATCAATAATGGGTGCTCTTAAATGCTTCTTGGGCCTGGAGGTTTCACATTCTTACCTTTGCATCACAATATATCAATGAAAATAAGCATTAGCCATTTTCAATTCTTGGTTTTCTGGCTGACAACAGTTTTTTTATTCAGCTCAGCAATTGAGTCAGTTCATGGCTGCTCCACCTTTTGATTCGGCAATTCAGTCGGTTTTTTGTGATGAATGGTGCACAAAGAAATTAGAAAATAAGTTCGATCAAATGGTCAAGCATGTTTAACCAAAAGCCAATTCTTTCATACCCAGATGTAATAACTCACAAGAGATCTGTACAGACAAAAGGATAACAATGGCTCTCAGTTGTGTTCAACAAATATCATCCATCTCAAAGACAATGTTTATCCCTAGAAAAGTCAAGTAAGCACCCTGATAATTTTGTGGGCTCTAATGGATACTTAATGGAAAATAGGTAAACTAAATCAACTCCAGAAATAAAGCCTCATTCTTGTTGCTAAGGCCTACTTCAGTCAGAGTAGCCGAGCTATCATTAATATTGTATGCTCGCCGCGGGTATGACTTTACCTGTTCAAATATCCAAGCAGTGATAGTTGATCAAATATGCATCTCAATCACCAAAGCTAACAACATATTAACAACATGAAAGGCTCTTTCAAAAAACAAAAAACCATGATAGAAGTCTCTATATATCAATTTGATTCATAGATAAGTGGCATCTATGAAATTTATCAATGATGGGACAATATTGTTCAAATTACCATTGATAGAGATCTTCTTTAAGGTACAAAGTATTATTTGAACCAAATTTAAAGGTATAACTTCCAAATATTGCTTATCAATCTTCTATTACATGTGATTCAATATATTATAATCTGCTAACTTAGATTTTCCATATTTTTCATGCACTTTTTTAACTCATTATTATATTATATCTCACTGGTGCAACTAAATTTCATCCGCGCATTGCGTGGGTCAGCATCTAGTATTCTACAAAGTGTGACATCCTTAAAAATGGTAATACAAGCATAATGTAATTAAGTAGAGAAAATAGGAAATATATTGTCAGTATAAACTAGTTTTACACGTCCAATGAGAATCTTGTATTCTGCAAAATCACTAAGGATATTTTGAAATTGGAGGTGTGACATGACATGACAAAATGGTGGTTTCTCATTGGATGACAATGTAAAACTGTTTTGCATTGTCAGTGTATGCCCATTAAACTCAATTATGTAAAATTGACCACTGGACAACAGATTATGCCACCACTGAACAACACCTTTAGCAACAAAATTGTCAGAAACCATGTCATAGTAAAATAACATAAATGTTTGGTCCATAAATTAATTGAATAGGATAAGAAACACTCACAACTCGATAGGTGCCAGGCTTCACTGCTCCATAAATGTCTATGAAATCAAAAAGAAGCTAGAAACAAGACAGCAAAATAACAAAGTGTTAGCAATAACAAGTATCTGAACTTCCACAGTAGTGTAAAATAGACACAGTTGCCTACTTCAGAACTTCATACATATGCTATCATAAATTAAGGGAGAGATAGAGAATATTTGTTTTCAATTTCCGTCCTATTACAGCTTCATGTCTCCCAGTCCCAGCTGAAGAAAGCATTAGTGGCTTATCTAGTTTCTGGTTTTCAACCTTAAGGACAAGGTTGAACTTTAAAGGGGTTGGTAGGAGCAGAAACGTATATTTGCTTGGAAGAATACAAGGAAGACAACATCGTTAGTTCAGACAACCAATTAGTCAGTGGAGATTACTGGATTAGTTAGACAAATAAATAGGGGGAAGTAAGGGTAGGGGAATTATATTTTGACATAACCTATCAAGTGTTAAGTAGTGAAAAAATAAACCCTTAGAGGAGATCTTGTCAACTATATAACCTTCAATTCTAACACTATCTTTACCTGAAGCTTGTCAGTTTTGAGGAAGCGACGTTCACAACGACCACCGTCTGGCATTCGAACAACAATAGTAATTGCTTTTTCATCACCTAACGGTGGTTCATTTGAAAGCATAATATTTTTTGTATCAAGTATTTTCTCCAATTCCTGCAAAGAGGTAAACACAATTCAGTACTGTTCTAAAACCAATGGAAACGACATTCTCTTGTCGAAGCAATACAAAAAAGCCATAAGAATAATGTACCATACAAAGGACATGACTCAGGCAAATTCTGTCATAACACATTTTATAGCCATTGAATTGTCACATTCTTGTATAACACGAGAGTTGGTAACATGACTACCAAGTGAAAGAAGCATGTTCAAAAGACAAAGACCATTTTTTGAGATGTCTGTGCTTCATATAAAAAATCCACTCATGCAAAACACAGATGGAATCAACAATCAATATAAAACAATGTGCTCTACACTAACACTTCAATATGAACATTCATTAATTGCCACAAAGAAGTCAGACATGCAGGTCCTATCCCAGAAGTTTTACATGGAAAGAATGAATTTGAATAATTCTGTTAAAGCTTTCAGCACTTCATGCCTTCGTTCTCTCTCATCCAGCAACAGTAAAAGGTGAGAGTTGCTAATTTAACCATTCATCTTGCATGGATGCTGAAGATTAAAAGTTTTTTTTATTTTTTATTTTGCAACGGAGTTAAGATTAAAAGTTACACATAGGTCACATGATTTTAACTTCTATACTTGATCATACATGGATGATCCAAGGATCAACAAACAAACAAAATCATAACTCAACTAACAGCAGGAAAAATTAAATTACAAACAGCAACTATATTACCGTTCTTTCAAGCATTTGTTTGTGTGATTCTTCTTCCTTTGAGGAATGGGTTTCAGCTTTGTTGAGAGAATTCAATTCTTTTTGTTTATCCACTAGTAGTGATGCTATATAGTCAGCATCCTGCATAAAAAATGTTGACGCGTTGCTATCCTTTCAAGGACATTGATCATACAACCATTACAAGAAAGAATCTAAACCTGTTGTTGTCTTAGCAACCGAGTCTCAGCTAATAATTGAGATGCTGAACTGGATGAACACTGCATCTTGGGATCCGCATTTTTTTCTGAATGACGTTCCAGGTCAGGCAAAGATGAAAATTTGTGAGAACTTCGATTGGGAGTTTCACCAAAAAGTGCAGTTTCAATCAGCAATGCTTCATTGAGCTCATCAGAAGAAATACCACCCCACTACATACAAATCATTAGCATAACCATCAGTATTAGATATGAAGGTTCGCAATGCATTACATATCTTTGGGTCTCCAACGGCACCTTGTCAGGCATAAACATGTTTTCATGTACTTGATGATGACCACCAGCACTGTGGTTCAATGGATTACCAATGACTGGTTGTGCAACATCTGGAGCTACATTTCGATTGGATGATGTTTCTAATTTTGCTAGGAAAAAATATATTTATCAAAAGAAAGCAATACATATTGATTTTTTTTATTTAGATTAGATAGTCTAAATGCACAATTTCTCCCATTAAACAGCTCAATGAAGTGCTTTACTTTTAAAGGCAAATTATTATTAACAAACTCTAATTCAAGCACAAGACATGCAAATATTAGAGCAGAAACATTACATATTTGCAATTCAATGCATGATTTGCAGGTAACATGTGCCAACTTAAGTTAATACATTTGAATTTTGATTGATATATCAGAAATATTTTAGTTATTTCAAATTTACAAAATTAGTTCCGGCTAACTAAGACAGTCCATAACCTGAAATGGCTCAATAGAATTTGCTATGTAGTTTAGTGAACACGGGTTAGGAATGGCATGGGTAGAAGTAGGAAGATAAAGTTGGCAGAAGCAGAATATATAGAGCTCCACGGGATTTTAAGCAACACTAGAAATATGTGGGTGAATATGGAATGACTGTACCGAAAAAAAAATCAAGTTTTGTGAACTATGGAATGACCATGGCTGCATGAATCCTCAATATAGAATCATCCAATATATGCATTGCAATAGGATAGAACTCTAATGCACTGAATAGGATATGAAGGTATTAACGTAAACTCGGAGGAAGGATCCACTGCCACTGTATGGAACAGTAATGTAATTACAGTGGATGAAACAACTAGCCTTCTTGAAGCAGTAGAGAAGATATAAAAGGAAATGATACTCTCCTAAGAGTATACCCCACTACTGAGATGAGAATCACTCTCAATGCTCAGTCCCAATGTTTCCCACTACACTCTCATAATTCCCCCCAATTCATCAACTACTGCAATGATTGTCACATTTTTCTTCTCCAATCCCCTACTGCCAGCTGTCCTTTCTGTTATGCCTACCCACTCCTTTCCCTCCTTCTCATTCTCCTTGCTTTGAAGGCCTTGGTCTCGAGGCCCATTTCTCTTCCTTCTTCTCTTATAAACATATTTTATGGTTCTAACACGATGCCTCTGCTTTAACACCCATGCTTGTGTAGATGAAAAGTTGCATCAAGTTTATGAAATACTCACCTCTAGTCTGCTTCTGCTAGAGTTGGTTTTCACTTCCTCAGCTAACAAATCACGAACTTCCTTTTCCTCTTTCACTCGAAGCTCGCGTATTGCCTCCTCTTGCTCTGCAGTCTAAATTCCCACAATTAGAACAAAGAATCAGAAACATTGGGACAGTGATAATTGAGTAATTGGAATAAAAAGAAAATTCCAAAACCTGTAATGACAGTGAAATGACACGAGCTAAATCATCATCATCTTCTCGGTTAAAATGACTCTGAGGAAGCCCATCATCAGATGAATGCTGAAATAATATTTTGGACAAAAAAACTTTAGAAAGCATAAAGAAATAGAAGCAAAAACAATATGGTTAAGCTTTATGCTATGAGTATACATTAGGAGCATTCCGTGAAGAACCTTCTCTGCTCTCCTTCTTTGAGGCTTCTATAGCAGCTTGAATCATTGCCTCCTCTGCATCTTGATCATGAACACGTGAAGCATTTGACTGAGCTAAAGGGTAGTCATTCTGATAGTCATCTGTCCCATAATATCCTTGACCGCGAGATGATAAATTTCCATTGATATCTGCACCTGCATAGCTCAATCCTGATTGATAGGGTGACACAAGTGCACTATTGGTACCTGTAGGAACTCCCACCACCTCTCCTTGAGGGGAACTATGTGGTGGTGCACTACTTGAAAACGTAGTAGAACCCAACCCATTACATAGATCTCTAAGTTCTCTCCTATAATTTGAGTCAAGTAGTAGTGAAGGTCTAAACCTTCTAGCAGCATTGAACAAAGGCCAAATTCCACGTGTTCCACTGCGGTTTTGGTTGTTTTGATTATTTGCTTCAGAGTAATTATATTGTGGGGTTGCAGCAGCAGCAAGATTTTGGTCCTGACTAGAAAATTTAGTCACGAGAAAAAAAGAGGAAAAAAAAAACACTTCAACCTCTTGTGTCTAGTAAGATTTCAAGTTCTAATAAAGGCATTAATAAACTATGACTAAACTTCAGATTGAAGGTGTGTTTGTGTCTAGCATGAGTCAATGTCCGACATGTGTTGGTGGACATATGTGGTTACATGTTACATGCAATTACTTTCATTTCCTCAAATTATTATTGGTGTTGACGTGTCTATACTTCATAGTAGTTAATAAAAGATGAGATGATATGAAAGGAAATAAAATAAAATCTTTTTATGAATCGCATTGCCATACATGTGCCTGTGTCCTTGGATAAAATGTGCATTCACGGCTTCGTTGAGATTGCCACCATATTCCTGCAGACAAAAGTTTAAAAAAATATAAATTGTTAATTAGTTCTCTCTTTTTAATTCTTGTTTCTTCAAAATCAACTCTTAAAAGAAACAAACAAAATAACATATAGGAATAAACAAATGTAATTATAGTAATAAATTAGTAATCTACCATAATATAAAGCAACTATAAAATTAACTATTTTAGTCGGACATTTTTATTTACAAATTTATCCTTAAAACACAATCTAATTCAAATTTAAATATAAATCTTTAACATTAATTAAACTAAACTCCAAAAATAACCAACAAATTTGATAGGACTTTTTATCTATATGAATTTTTCTTTAACCACACAATTCTTTTCTAGATTTAAATTTTATTCAAAAAACATACAATGTGGCTATTAAAACTGAAGTTCAGACAAGTTAAAATAACATAGATATTTTATATATATATATACACACACATAGTTACTATCAAAATTTTACCCAATAGTTGAGTTAGTTTTCCACTGACTCATCCACGTCAACATTCATGTATATTAAAGGTTGACTAAATCAATAATATTAGTACATTCGTTAAAAATCATAATAAATCAAAAATGCAAAACTTAAAAGTTTTGTCATGTTAAATATATACAGATTCATTAAAGTCTCGTCATTCAAATATTGGTCAATTAAATTGATTTGATAGTAGCAGTGCATACCAATTTGCAAAGTTAAAATAGAAGTTCCAATATAATAAATACCATTTTTGTCCAAAAAAAAAAACCAATAAATTAGCATAGAACAGAAGAGTAGCGTTAGTTCCATCTTTTGGCTTGTAATAAATGCGACTAGAAAAAGTAAGGTAGCGACAGTTTTGATCTAAAGATCGTGAAATTGATGGGTGTTGTGTGTGAGAGGTGAAAGATGAGAAATGAGATGACCTCTAATTTCTGGACGGCGACGAACTCCGATGCTCCGGTGATTCGCATGAAGGTTGCGATGGCTTCCGGTGTGGGCGTGGCCATTGAGCACGGAATCTGGAATAGTTGAAAGCTTGTGTTTGTTTGTGAGAGGAAAGATGAAAAGAATAGGAAGAGCGCGTAGGAGAGTAAAGTGTATAGAGTTGTTATGGGAATGCGCGCCACGTTTATTCAACTTTTATTTGATTTTCTTGGATGGACTCGTGTTCACAAACACACCATCCCACCGTATAGAGTTCGCATCTTTTCTGTTTTTTAGAAGAAAAAGATAAAAATAAGAAGAATGTAACCACTCATTTAGTTATTGATTGATTAATACTATTACTTTTATTTTTTACAATAAATTGTTTATTTTAAAGAAGTTGGATCCAAAATTATTTTAAAGAAGTTGAAATAAAATGGAAGTACTATTTTCATGATTCAGCTAAAATAGGGGGACTAAAAATGCAATTAAGCCTATAATTAAAGAGCAAGACACATAGAAAACGAGTAATTCACTCTTTTGATCTCTCTAAGATGCTCTCAATTTTACTCTTTAAATTATTAATATTTCAATCTTTTTGATCCCTAAATCTATTTACGTTTGAAAAAATGAACTCTAAATTTCCCAAACACAAATTCATTCATATAAGAAAAAAATAAATGAATTTGTTGTGAGTGGAAGCAGTGTTGCCTCTTAAAACTGAAGTTAGTGAACCTACTACTAGTGCATCTGATGGAAAAGAAGATAAATGGATTACAAAGATTATACTAAAATTTGAAGGGGTTGTAGTTGATCTTTGAATACTAAGATTTTGTGTCACTTTGATGGTTTTTATTTTGTTGATTTTTATGTTGTATTGGAGTTGTAAGTTGTGAAGATATTACACAACAATTAATTTTTTGCACTGGTATAGTGTGGGTAATCTTAGTTATACTTTGGTTTATCAAATCATGGAGTGTCTTTAGTGAGTTCTCTTTCTATAGCATAATGTATGTACTTAGGAAATCAAATTAAGTTGCAGATTCTTTGCCTAAGTTTTAATTGTCTCTTTCTATGAACAGTAGCAATTTTACATCTAATGATTTGTTAGTATATTTGAGAAGTAGATGTGTAGTTTTTTTATCTTTTCTTGGGGGGCTTGCCCCTTATTTTCCACACAAAAAAGTTATACAATTTTGTTTGGAGTTTTTTATCATAATATCCCTTTTTTACGAATTCTTTACCAAACTGCCACCTTTACAAAAATCTTTACCAAAATGACCTATTTTTTGGGTCATACTGCAAGTTTGGGGGGGGGGCTGCGACCTCCCGAAGAAGTTTTATTTTCAGGTCCAATAGGAGGTCGCTGGCTGGGGGTTTTATTATTATTATTTTTTTTCTTTTTCTATTTTTTTTAAGTTTTTTATTAATTAAATAATTATAATAATAATAATAATAAAAATAATGCATTAATAATAATAATAATTAATAAATAATAATAATATTAATAATAATACATTAATAAATAATAATAATAGTAATAATAATAATAATAATTAATAAATAAATAACAATACATTAATAAATAATAATAATAATACATTAAAAAATTATTATTATTATTATTATTATTAATATTATTAATTAGTTATAAATAATAATAATAATAATAATAATAATAATAGTTATTTTTATTATAAATAATACATTAATAATAAAAAATAAATAATACTTAAAATTATTATTATTATTATTATTATTATTATTATTATTATTATTATTATTATTATTTTAAATGATGGTAATTAAAGATAATTAAAAATAGAAAATTATATTAATATTTTAAAGAAAATACATTAAAAAATACATGAAATAAAATAAAACAAAATACAAAATACATTAAATAAAATGAAACAAAATACAAAATACATTAAACTATTGATGTCCACCTAAATGACCTCCAGTTCCACATATAGGATGTCGTCGAACTCGCCTAGCTCTTTGAACGAGCTGAGGTTCTTTCGGTTCATCCTGATCATTATCCTCAATGTAAGTCATAGGTAGAATAGAACAACTACCACCTGCTTCCATGAAATTTTGAGGCTGAGGCTGAGGATTATACATGGAGTCAAACACAACATAAGCCGACTCAGGAGTTGTGCACTGAGTTCCAAACAAATTATAGAAAAGCCCATTTTCTGTCGGATAACCGGGGGTAGGCATTTCTGGTATCGGCGGAACGTAATATTGAGTCGGTGGTGGATCATAAGATGGAACTCCTGTATGTAGGTGAGGTGATGATAGAGACGGTTGTGTTGTGTTTTGTTGTTGTGAGGTGGATTGGGAGGTCGACGTCACAGAAATATACGACGGTGGTTGCAATCGGGGATCACGGAGATATTGTTCGACAGATATAAATAATTTGGTGTGCTGTCTAAACCAAATCATATATTTTGTAGTATGGCATAAAAGACCTTCCACGATCTTACCTTGCAACACGTAATTGTAACGCTCATTTCAATGTTTAATTTCTTCCCTCCAAACCCAGTTCCAATTATCATCAACCCCATGTCTCATGTCGACCTCATGATACATTTTCATATCCTCTGGTGGTTGTGGCATTTCTTGATGAAAGTCAAACTGAAGTGTGACTCTATCTGTATGATGTTTTTCAACGATATGATAGCAATGCAGATAGTTACATGCAGTCCAAGTGACCACCTCTTCTTCAGAAACTTCATGATGGAACATGAGATAAGGTCTCAAATAGAACTGATATTTAAAAAAAAACAAGCTAAATTAATTCTAACAAGTATAAAAAAAAATAAAATATTTAAAAAAATTCAAATAAAAGGGAATAAATATATTACTTCAAGAATCATCATGTGATCAATTGTTTTTCGGTATCCTTCTATGTCGTTATGAGGAACTTTACCGAAATTTAGACCACCTGAATTAAATCGGTCGAATATATTAAAAATAAAAAATATAATAAAATTAGTAATATATTAAGCAATTGTTTTAAATAAAAAAAAGGAAAATGTGGATTATGTCGGGTTTCTGATCATACTAGGAAACATTGCTGAAACGCTGCGGAAACATCTACTCAAATTTAATGTATTTTGTACTTTGTTTTGTTTTATTTCATGTATTTTTTTTATATGTATTTTGTATTTTGTTTCATTTTATTTAATGTATTTTTTTTAATGTATTTTCTTTAAAATTTTAATATAATTTTCTATTTTTAATTATCTTTAATTATCATCATTTAAAATAATAATAATAATAATAAGTATTATTTATTTTTTATTATTAATGTATTATTTATAATAAAAATAACTATTATTATTATTTACAACTAATTAATAATATTAATAATAATAATAATAATTTTTTAATGTATTATTATTATTAATTAATTAATAAAAAACTTATAAAAAAGAGAAAAAGACAACAACAAAAAATAAAACCCCTAGGAGGTTGCACCCCCAACCAGCGACCTCCCACTGGCCCTGAAAAAAAAAAAACTGCTTCAGGAGGTCGCAGCCCACCACAGCGACTTGCAGAGCATTTTAGTAAAAGTTTTTGAAAAGGTGACATTTTAGTAAAGAATCAGAAAAAGAAAAAAAAAGATATTATGATAAAAAAACTCTTTTGTTTGTGGGCATATTATAGTCTTATGGTTATTATCATAAGGAGCAATTTATTAGAATTCGTGTAAATGTAAGAATTAAACTGAGAGTAAGTGGTCAAATTTGTTGACCATTTTTATTATCAAATGGTTGTGGTTGTAAATTTAAAATGTATTCAATATTTATGAATAGGCTATCAATTTATTTATTAAAACAAAAAAAGGTAATGTGCTCCACAAGTAATGACAAACTATTTGTTGATATATTTTGTCCAATTTTCAATCTTACGTTGGTTGTATATTACAGGGACTTTGTTAGAATTCAAGTAAATGTAAGGACTAAATTGACGAGATATATAATAAGGATTATTTTGAAATATTAATAGTCCCATGGACATGTGTAAGATTAATTTTGCGATCTACTCAACAACAAAAAAAAGGTGAACACTATGGTTACTTGAAATTTTGTTGGCTAGAGTACCTACCATCCAATCATTCAATGTCATGACACTATTTTATATTTAATTATTTTAAATTAAATTTAAATTTTGAATTGATTTTATTAGTAGGGTACTAGTACCAATAAAACTCCAAGGTATAAAGAATTTACTAAGAAAAGTGATGTATAAATATAATTGTAGTCCGTTCAAATATATCACATTTTGGTTTTAATCCCTTGAAAAATAACTATCTATTTTTTGTCTCTGTAATTATACATTTTTTAGTTTTAATCTTTGGTATTTTGTTTTTAGTTATTGCAAATATAAATTTTTTACTTTTAATCCCTGTAAATATTCATTTTATTCTTTATTTGGAGGAACTTAAATCAACTATTTCACATATTATAGAGACCAATTTGAATATAAATAAATTTTACAATTTAAAATAAAATATCAATTACCAAAAATAAAAAATGTATATTTGACGATACTAAAAACAAAATAAAAAATTACAGGAATAAAATCAAAAAGTGATATATTTGCAAAGGATTAAAAACATATTTAACCTAGTTTTTTTTTTTTTTATTGTTTCCATTTGTTGTATGTATCACATCCTCTTTATAAAGGAATATTGTCTACTACCACCACATTGTCATTACTCTAATAGCTACATATGTCAGAAACGCGGTTGATAGGCCATTTAACACCTTAGCATTAATTGGGAAACTATTGTTGTTTCGGTACACCAACAAATTTCACATTGCTAGAAAGTTTAATCACATTTACCTTTTTCACTATGGCTAATAGTTGATGGGGAATAAACACAGAAAACACAATAACAAGTAATACGCAGCGGATATAAAATTCCCTAACTTGCAAGAACCCGTGAGGAGCAACAACAAATCTATGGCAGCAAATTAATCAAAATAAAATAGCGTAAAGAACACCGATATTTTAACGTGGAAAACCCCTCAATGTAAGGGTAAAAACCACGAGTCGTCCAGACCAAAGAAATAGCTCCACTATAATCAAATAAGGGTACAAGAGAGTCTCAAAAAGATGCACCAAGTGTGCCTACAACCAGCCAATATAACAAAGCACTAAAGCTTACAAATGAAAAGCAAGAAGAAGTAAAACATCTAAAAAACCTGCTACTGTGCGAGCTCGATTCCTCCCACTCCAGAAGTCGTTTTGCCGATCAGACCGTTGAAAACGAAGCCCCGAATGTTGCGAACCTACTGTCCAAATTTCAGCTCGACCCAACGGTTAACGAATGCGCAATTGATGTTTTTCTGAGACTGATTTAACAAAATTGGGAATAAGGTTTACTCTTCTTTTTTCTCTTTTGGTGGCTGCCTTTTCTCTCAAAATAGTCTCTCTCTCAACCCTAATTAGACCACTCTCCACTTAAATAAGTGAGACACGTGGACTACAATATTTGGGCTTTTCTCCACATAGGAAGGGAGCCCAATACCCAACACATCTCCCCCTCACAACTATGTGGAGATAATCGCCAAACCGGCGATATCACAACAAGTTTCAAACTTCCCTCTTGGTAATGTTTTAGTCATCATATCAGAACCATTATAATCAGTATGAACTTTAGCCAACTCCAACAACTTAGCTTCCAAAACATCACATATCCAATGATACCTCACATCAATGTGTTTGGACCTGCTATGAAACGTCGAATTCTTACCAAGATGAATAGCACTTTGATTATCAACAAATACTACATATTTATCCTGAATAAACCCAAGCTCCTGCAATAATTTCTTCAACCAAATCAACTATTTGCATGCTTCGGTAATGGCAATGAACTATGCCTCAGTTGTAGATAATGTTACACATTTCTGTAATCTAGACTGCCAAGCCACAGCTCCATCTGCAAATTTAATCATGTAGCCTGAAGTTGACTTTCTTGAGTCAATATCTCCAGCCATATCTGAGTCGGAGTACCCCACCAAAATAGGTTTGTCACCTCCAAAACAAAGCCTCATACATGTAGCACCACGAAGATACCTCAAAATCCATTTTACAACATTCCAATGCTCTCTACCTGGATTTGACAAAAATCTACTGACTGTACCAACAGCATGCGCAATATCTGGTCTTGTACACACCATTGCATACATCAAACTAACCACAGCAGAAGCATAAGGAACTCGTTCCATGTCTCTTTTTTCATTTTCACTAGAAGGACTTTGTTTAGAACTCAACTTAAAATGAGCAGCAAGAGGAGTACTTACAGCCTTAGAGTTTTCCATTTGAAACCTTTGCAACACTCTCTCAATATAGTGTTCTTGTGACATCCAAAGTTTCTTCTCCTTTCTGTCATGCATGATTCTTATGCCAAGAATCTTTTTAGCTGCTCCCATGTCTTTCATGGCAAATGACTCTCCCAACTGCTTCTTTAACCTGTCAATCTTGGAAATATTTTTCCCAACAATAAGTATGTCATCAACATATAATAACAGGATAATGAAATCATCGTTAGAAAATTTTCTAACAAATACACAATGGTCAGAAGTAGTCTTCGTGCATTCTTGGTCACACATAACAGACTCAAACTTTTTGTACCACTGCCTTGGAGCTTGCTTCAAACCGTATAGACTCTTTCTTAGTCTACACACATAGTCTTCCTTGCCTTCAACAAGAAAACCATCAGGTTGCTTCATGTAAATCTCTTCCTCCAAATCACCATGAAGGAAAGCCGTTTTTACATCCATTTGCTCTACCTCTAAGTCAAGAGTAGCTGCCAAACTCAACACGGTTCTAATTGATGACATTTTTACCACAGGTGAGAAAATCTCATTAAAATCAACACCCTTTCTTTGACAGAAACCTTTCACCACTAATCTGGCTTTATACCTCGGAAACTTTGAGTTACTCTCAAGTTTCACTCTATAGATCCACCTGTTTTCCAAAGCCCTTTTGCCTTTTGGCAACTTCACCAAATCATAAGTGTGATTATCATGCAAGGATTTCATCTCATCATGCATTGCATCCAACCACTTTTGACTTTCTTCACTCTTCATGGCCTCTCGAAAACACGCAGGTTCCCATTCATCAGTCAAATTCACATACTCATCAGAAACATACCTTGTAGATGGTTGTCTCTGCCTCTTAGACCTCCTGCGTTGGGTTAGAGATGATTCAGAAGCATCGTTAAGATTCTCATCGTGTGACAACTCATGATCTTCACTAGTTAAAATATTTACCTCATCTCTAAGTCGATGATCATCAACACAATCATGTGGCTCATCATTCTGATCATTACCATCAGTAGTATCCAAATCAGGAACAGGTGACCGAACTGGATCACCATCAGATAAGATATTATCTTTCTCAGGTGTAGTTTTCTCCACCTTATCAATGTCTTCAATAGTTTGGTCTTCCATGAACACTACATCACGACTTCTAATAACCTTTTTATTTATAGGATCGTACAACTTGTAGCCAAATTCATCCTCACCATAACCAATGAAGATTGATGGAGCTAATTATCACTAGAAGGGGGGTTGAATAGGGATTTTGGCGTTTAAAAATAGTTTTAAAAGTTTTTGAGTTTTTGTCCTCTCAGGGAGGATGCGAACTGGAAAATGGTTTTTTAAACTTTTCAAATGAACACAAAATAAGTGCAAGGAAAATGTAAAGAGATAGACACACAACTTTTATCCTGGTTCACCCAATGATGGCTACGTCCAGTCCTCACAACCTTGTGAGATTTCACTAAAGATCAACAGATCAACCTCTAACCGAGGATGATTACACTTTGTGTATTCTCAAGCTTCACCAAGCTTACAATCAAGTTTCAAATATTTTCAAGTACAACTTACTTGAAAATTACAGAATGAAATGAGTATGATTGCTCTCTCTTTTCTTAAACAGTTTCTAAAAAGATATTTCAAAGATCTAGTGTATGATTGTAGAAAGTTTGAAGAGAGGATGAATATTGCTTAAGATAAATGTCAAGATTCTTAATCTAATTCTGCAATATTTGTTGTGTGTACGAATGATGAGTAGCTTGCTGCCTTTTATAGAGTTCTTGAGATGTTCTTCCCATGAGACAAGCTTTTGTGACCGTTTGGGATCAATTCAAATCAATCCATGGTCTTTCATCATATTTAAGAAAATGCCATCAGCTGTGCTTGGATCTATGTAGTCCATCCTTAGCCTAGCATTGAGCCTTGGTCTTGTGTAGCCTTTTTCTTTTCTCATTCTTCAAGACTTGTGACTTCTATTTTGAGTTTGTTTGCAGTTGCCTTTCAATATATTGACTTTGCTTTATTTTTCCAATCATCCAAATATGAAATATAGGGATGCCCTTAGCCTTTGCACATGGGATGGTGGTTTGCAAACATGTGACTTCTTGAAAATCCAACGTTGAATCACCTTTGAACCTAGTACAGCTGGCCTTTGGATTCCTTTTGATCAGATGCTTCATATATTTATTTATTCATGTTATTTTGACTTCCTTTGATGAATTAAAAACATTATTTCTGCGAGGATGGCAATCCAGCTTGAAGACCCATCCTCTGACCTATCCTCCAGCTTGAACATTTAATGCATTAACCCAGATTTTTCTCCCTTTTGATCTAATTGATTATTAACCTGATTTCTTATAATAATTCGCTCAAAAGCACAGATTAATATTAACCACAATCATAATCTTTAAATAATTTTGTTATCATTAAAATCAATTGAGAGATTTTGTCTCAACAAAGATACATTGCTTTGACTTTGCATCCAACTTGGATCTTTCATCCTTCGGAACATGCACAAAAGCCTTGCAACCAAATACTCTCAAGTGATCATACTTGACATTCTTCCCAAACCGTACCTTGTTTGGTACCTCGCTATTCAAAGCGATAGTAGGAGTAAGATTAATAACATGCACCGCCGTGTACAGTGCCTCACCCCAATAATGTTTAAGCAACTTAGCTTCAGAGAGCATACACCTCACTCTCTCAACAAGTGTACGATTCATCCTCTCTGCTAAACCATTCAGCTGAGGAGTTTTAGGAGGAGTCTTTTCATGTGCTATACCCTGCTGTTTGCAATAGACATCAAAGGGTCCGCAATACTCACCACCGTTGTCAGTACGAACACGTTTCAGCTTCTTGCCTGTCTGTCTCTCAACCAAAGCATGAAATTGTTTGAATTTCTCCAACACTTGGTCTTTTGTCTTCATAACATAAACTCATAGTTTCCTGGAACAATCATCAATAAAAGTAACAAAATAAAGTGCACCACTAAAAGATTTTACCTTTAAAGGGCCACAGACGTTAGAATGCACCAACTGAAGCAACTCTGACTTTCTAGAGGGAGGATTCCTTTTGAAGGATACTCTAGTTTGTTTATCAATTATGCAGTGAGAACATTTCCCAAAATCTACAAATTTCAATCCTGGAAGCACATCCTTTCTAGCTAAGCAAATTAACTCCATTTCACTGATATGGCTAAGCCTTCGGTGCCACAAAGATGATTCCATATCAACGGCATTCACATTGTCTTTTGCAACTAAAGCTTTTGTCCAATACAGTTTACTAATTTTCTCCCCTCTAGCCACAACCAAGTTACCTTTACTGAGTTTCCACTTTCCAGAAGCAAAATGATTATCAAAACCACTTTCATCAAGCATATGCACAGAGATCAAATTGAAGCGAACATTTGGATCATGTTTGACTCCTTTAAGCAACAATTGCATTCCCATGTTGGTTTGCAAGCATACATCACCAACACCAATTACCTTAGATACACCATCATTACCCATCTTCAAAACTCCAAAATCACCTGAAGTATAAGATGTGAAGAACTCCTTCCTCGGTGTAACATGTAGTGTAGCACCACTATCAATTATCCACATGCTCTCATCAGATACAAGATTAAATGACTCATAGTCACGGAGAATAACAAGATCATCACTAGTAGCAGTAGTAACACAGTCATCATTGTGAGATCAGATGTGCACCTAAGAGGGGGGGTGAATTAGGTGTTTGGTTATTTTGACAGTTTTTAGAATTTTAGTGATTGATTTTTGCGTTTAATGTTGGTAGATGAAGAAATAAATAACAGTAAGTAAATGAACACTACAAATTTATCCTGGTTCCCCTAATAACCAAGGGTACGTCCAGTCCTCTTGCTCACCACAAGAGATTTTCTTCACTATCTGTCAGAATATGTACAAGTCCTCACCCTGGGACCTTGGCTACAATCTTCTAACAAACTGTCTATGATAGAACACTACTATCTTAGATATAACACTTAAAGAAAGTACAACTTTCTTTTACAAACACTTGTTGTTTTGATAAGGGTATAGGAATAGAAAGGAGGTAGAATAATTCAAGATTTATTCAAGTACTTTGAGAACCTTAAGGATATGAAAATGATATGCAAGTACTTGAATTTCTGAAAATGACTTAGAGAAAAATTCAGAAAATTTAGTTCAAAGTCTTTGAAATTGTGTAATTCGAATTCATAATTTGAATATGAAGTTATGACCTATTTATAGTCCTCAAACATCTCTTTAGATTCGTGGCCTTTGATCCAAGAGGTTTGAGGAAGAATTGCAATGTTTTAAATTGAATTCAGAACTGAAACATTGCATTTCTTCCAGTTGTATTCGATTACAGGATATCTGTATTCGAATACAACTTGCTGCAACGTTAAAAATTATTCAAATATTTCACTGTGTAGTCGAATACAGATGAGATGGCCTAGCCTCTGACTTATCAATTTTTCATCTGTAGTCGAATACAGATGAGATAGTCTAGCCTCTGACTTATCAATTTTTCATCTGTAGTCGAATACGGATGAGATAGTCTAGCCTCTAACTTAGCCATGTTTTATCTGTATTCGAATACACCTCGGTTGTAGTCGAATACACTTTCTCAAGAATATGAATTATTTCGTATGCTGCCTGGAGAATCTATATTAGACATGCAGAAACGATTCTCCCACTTAACAAATCACTTGACAGCCCTCGGAAAAGTCTTCTCCAACGATGAACTGAATCTGAAAGTATTACGATCACTAACTAGGGCGTGGCAACCAAAGGTGACAGCGATATCAGAAAAGAAGAGTTTATCCAAAATATCACTTTCTGCATTATTTGGCAAACTACAAGAACATGAAATAGAACTTGGACGATTAGAGCAAAATGAAACCCAAGAAAAGAAAAGCAAAAATATTGCTCTAAAGACCGAATCAAAGGAAGTAGTCAAAGAAGAAATTTCTGATGACGACGAAAACATCAACTTCCTTGTCAAGAAATTCGACAAATTTCTTAAAAATAACAGAAGTTTCAAGAAGAAGAACTTTAGAAAGAAAGATAGCACGACTAACCAAAACTTCACATGCTTTGAATGTGGGAAACAAGGACATATTAAAGCAGATTGTCCAGATCTCAATAAAAAGAATGCCGGTAAAAGAAAAGACTTCAAGAAAGCATATATAGCATGGGAAGATAACGACATAAGTTCATCATCAGAAACTGAAAGTGATGAATGTGCTAATGTTGCACTAATGGCTTCACATCATTCAGATGACGAAGAGGTTAGTAACTTAAACACCCCTCATTATAATCATGAATTAGTTATAGAATACAATGAAGCACAAAATGCAATAAAGGAACTTCTTGTTGAATGTAAAAATTTGCTTAAACAAGTATCAACTCAAAAGAAAGAAATCTCATGTCTTAAAGAAAAAATTAATCTTATGGAAAAAGATGCTGAAAAATCTAAGCAGAATTCTACATGCAACAATTGTGATTCCCTTTCATTTAAAATTGTTCAACTAAATAGAGTGATTGAAAGATATGAAAAAGGACATATAGGATTGGAAAATGTTCTAAACATGCAAAGATATTCAAATGATAAAAGTGGTATTGGATTTTCTAAATTTGATAAACCAAGCACTAGTAAGACCATTTTTGTAAAATCAAGTACTCAAACAAATCTAAGAAACATGACAATTGGACAAAAAGAGCATTCGCATAAAGAAAAAATTACTAAAAATAAACTTCATATATACACTAGTAAAATTCCTACTTGCTCATATTGTGGTATCTATGGACACACACCAAATACTTGTCATATAAGAAACATTAGCGTTCCTAAAGGGCATTGCATATGGGTCAAGAAAGGCACTAACCCCCAAGGACCCAAATCATTTTGGGTACCTAATAAAATTTGATTTCAATTTTGCAGGGATGCACACAAAGTACTTCAAATTTGTGGTACCTAGATAGTGGGTGCTCCAAACACATGACGGGAGACATAACAAAATTTTCAGCCTTGACCCTTGAATCAAAAGGACATGTAGTATATGGAGATAATAATAAAGGAAAAATCCTAGGTATTGGAAAAGTTGGAACAACACCTTCTCCATCAATTGAAGATGTTCTGTATGTTGAAGGCCTAAAGCATAATCTAATAAGCATTAGCCAGTTATGTGACAAAGGACACAAGATAGTCTTCAACAAAGAAGAGTGCATCATTCAAAATGCAGCAACAAGTGAAATTCAATTTATCGGTAAACGTTTCAAGAATATTTTTATACTTAATTTTGACGATTTATCCTTGAAAATGAAATGTCTTTTGGTAAGCGACAACAATGATGCATGGTTATGGCATAAAAGAATTGCACATATTCACATGGATCATTTAAATAAACTAGTCAAGCATGATCTAGTTGTTGGATTACCAAAAATGAAATTTGTCAAGGATAAATTATGTGACGCGTGTCAAAAAGGTAAACAAACGAAAACTTCTTTTAAAGCTATTAATGTTATATCTACTACAAGACCACTTCAATTAATACACATGGATTTGTTTGGTCCATCAAAGAACTAAAAGTCTTGGTGGAAATTCATATGGACTAGTAATTATTGATGACTTTTCAAGGTACACATGGACCTTGTTTTTGTCAAACAAAAACGAAGCTTTTAAAGCCTTTAAAAATTATGCCAAGCTAGTCCAAAATGAACAATCATCCAAAATTGTATCGATTAGAAGTGATCATGGAAGAGAATTCCAAAATACCTTATTTGAAGAATTCTGTGAAGAAAATGGAATTTTCCACAATTTTTCTGCACCAAGAACACCTCAACAAAATGGGGTTGTTGAGAGAAAGAGCAGATCCTTGATAGAACTTGCAAGAACTATGTTAAGTGATTCAAGTCTACCAAAGTATTTTTGGGCAGATGCTGTAAACACTGCATGCTATGTTACTAACAGAGTAAACATTCGGCCAATTCTTAAGAAGACTCCGTATGAACTCTACAAAGGCAGAAAGCCCAATATCTCTCACTTCCACATCTTTGGATGCAAGTGTTTTGTGCTAAATAACGGAAAAGACAATCTTGGAAAATTCGATGAAAAAGCAGATGAAGGTATATTTATTGGGTATGCATTATCTAGTAAAGCATTTAGGATTTTCAATAAAAGAACTTTAATTGTTGAAGAATCAATACATGTTACTTTTGATGAAACTAACCCCTTGAAAGAGGACAAAGCTATTTCTTTTGATGATAATGATAGTGAAAGTAGTGATCCAAGAAAAGAAGATCAAATTGATCAACCGAGTCAAGAAAATGAAGTCAACATTGAAAAGAAAAACAATGAACTCCCAAAGGAATGGAGAACCCATCGATATCATCCAATTGATAACATTATTGGTGATATCAACAAAGGAGTTACAACTAGACTCAAACTACAAGATGCATGATTAAAAATGGCATTTGTTTCTCAAATCGAACCTTCCAAAATTGGTGAAGCACTAAAAGATGATCAGTGAATACTTGCAATGCAAGAAGAACTTAACCAATTCGAAAGAAACGAAGTATGGGAACTTGTTCCTAATCCAGGTGATAAACACATAATTGGTACAAAATGGATATTTAAAAATAAACTTGACGAAAATGGTATAGTTGTTCGCAACAAAGCAAGATTGGTCGCCCAAGGATACAATCAAGAAGAAGGAATCGAATTTTGACGAAACATTTGCCCCGGTCGCAAGGTTAGAAGCAATACGTTTACTACTTGCTTATGCCTGTTCTATGAATTTTGAATTATTTCAGATGGATGTGAAAAGCCTATTTCTAAATGGATACATCAATGAAGAAGTATATGTCAAGCATCCACCCGGCTTTGAAGACTTCAAGAATCCTACACATGTATTCAAACTAAGGAAAGCTCTGTATGGTCTAAAACAAGCACCAAGAGCTTGGTACGACAGATTGAGTGCCTTCCTGTGTGAAAGAGGTTTTGAAAAAGGCAAGGTTGACAAAACATTATTTATTAAACGAAATAATGGTCACACCTTGTTGGTCCAAATTTATGTTGACGATATCATATTCGGTTCAACAAACAATGAAATATGTGAAGAATTCTCATTAATGATGCAAGGTGAATTTGAAATGTCCATGATGGGAAAATTAAACTATTTTCTTGGTCTTCACATCAAACAACTCAAGCATGGGATCTTCATCAATCAAGCAAAATATTGCAAAGAACTGCTAAAAAGATTTGAAATGGAAAATTGCAAGGAAAATGCAATTCCCATGGGTTCCGGAACATATGTTGATAAAGATGAAACTGGTGCGTCTGTATACATCTCAAAATATCGAGGTATGATTGGATCTTTATTATATCTAACGGCCAGTCGGCCAGATATCATGTTTAGTGTTTGTCTATGTGCTAGATTTCAGGCAGATCCGAAAGAATCACATCTTGTAGCTGTCAAAAGAATCATGAAATATTTAAAAGGCACCATCAATGTAGGACTATGGTATCCGAAAGGTAGCATCTGTAGTCTCGTTGGATATTCTGATTCAGATTATGCAGGATGTAAAACAGACCGTAAAAGCACAAGCGGCACTTGTCATGTATTGGGCAATGCACTCGTATCTTGGTCATGTAAAAAGCAAGCATGTGTCGCACTCAGTACTGCTGAAGCCGAATACATAGCAGCAGGTAGTTGTTGTGCACAAATCCTATGGCTCAAGCAACAACTATGTGATTATGGAATTGATCTTGGATGTATTGCGTTACGATGCGACAACACTAGTGAAATCAATATTTCAAAGAATCCAATCATGCATTCTCGGACCAAACACATTGATATACGACACCATTTTTTGCGCGATCATGTGCTTAAAGGAAATGTTGAAGTAACCTTTGTGGATACTCATAACCAACTTGCGGACATCTTTACTAAACCACTTCCTAAAGACTCCTTTTTCAAAATATGACGCGAACTCGGCATCTTAAGTGAAAGTGATCTTTAAACATAAGGTAAATTGTTATCATCATGTCAAAGGTATGAGTTAATTCTTGTCTTCGCATATTAAAAGTTAGTTGTCTATGTCTACATGTCATTTCTGTGATTATATAAAGTTTGTGATATGTTCTACTTGTTAAAATCATGTCTGTTTCAAAAATTTGGAAGTCGTAGCCGGATACAATCAAACTGTATTTGAATACAGATGATTCTGGAAAACTGTATTCGATTACCATCACACTGTATTCGAATATAGATTCGCAGTTTTCTATCATATATAAAGCTGTGACAGTAGGTATTCGAATACACTTTCCTCATTCCTCTCGAGCTCGCCCCTCCATCCCTATCATATCTACGAATCAAACTTCACAACTGTTTCGTTCATTCACGATTGCCTTCCTAAAACCTTGATTTTCTTCAATTAATTGTGATATCACTCATCTCTTTCTTCAGTTTCGCGAATTCAAAACCCTAACCCCCAAATTTCCTTCACTTTCACAACTCAGTTCCAACTCCAGAACCCTAAAACCCCAACAAAATGTCAAACATCTCCAACACTGTTCAAAACGCACGTAAACGTGGACCTCGCACCAAGCATGCAAGTGTGGGTCCTTCCAAGAGACGAACCAAGAGCACCAATGTCACAGATTTATCCCGTCTCCTGCACTCTCTAGAAGAAATTACTCGGTTTCGCACACTTTACTCCGACAAGAGGCTCATCGTTCCCAAAATCGGTACTTTAGATTCGTTCTCTGCCTTTCAATTTCCTGCTTTACTTAGGGCTCAACGTATTGAGGACTTTATTGCTTACAAGGGTCCAATATATCCTGATTTGGTTCGAGTCTTTTATTGTAATCTGCGTCGGGATGGCAAAATGCTGATTTCTCGTGTCAAAGGCAAAACCATTGAACTTGATTCTCATATTATTGGTGACATTTTGAAAATACCCGATGTCGGCCAGAAAACCAGTCCTACTAACTTATGCAAATGGTATACTGTCTCAAAATATGATGCTTATGTGGCTCTTTGTCGCTTTGACAAATAAACTATGGAACGCAAGCGACTTCAGGCTGGCTCCACCTTTGCAAAACAACGATTTGGTGTTCGAAATCTGACTGTCGACTATCGTTTGCTTCATTACTTCTTAAGTTACATTTTGGTCCCTAAAGCCGGTAACTACTCTCAAATTTCTGAGTTTGAACTTCAGATTATGTACTACATGTTTGAAGGCCTTCCTCTTAACTGGGCGTATTTTGTTAAGTCCGTCATGTTTGTTTCCCGCGAAGCTGTTGGATTGCCTTATGCTAAAGAAGTTTCTCGCATTCTTGAACACTTTGGGGTAGATTTCTCTGAGGAAGTTGTGTATACCGTTACTAAGGATAACCTGCTGGATTTAAGTGTTCTTCCTAGCATGAAAATCGCTTGGAGTGAACCGCTTCAAAAATACATCCATCTAAGTGATATAGGTCAAACATCTGCTGATGCTCCTGCCGATACTGCTCCTGATACTGCTCCTGCCGATGATGCTGCTGAAGATAGTGCATCTGATGATGATCGGGTCTCCAACCGAATGATTATGGCTAAACTTGACTCTCTCCAGACCTGCTTCTCCGGATTTACCACTTCGGTCGATGCTCACTTTCACGCTATCGAATCCACCATCGCTACCAACCATGATAGCCTGGTCCACGAGATGTGTATCATCGCCGACAAAATTGATCACCTCCATCTACCTCCTGATCGTCGCTGATTCGCACTTCCTTTTCTAGGACTAGTTTGTCTTTTGTTTTAGGATTGCATTACCTTTCTGTTTTGCTCAATGTAATCTCTGCTACTTTCCGTTTCATTTTGGTATTATTGTCTCCCAAGACTCTGGTAAAGATAACAGTAATGTACAAATACATGTTTTTGATTATACACAAAGACCAATGGTGACAATGCTCAAAGCAACAAAAAGAAGAATTCCTCCAAAACATTTCCAACCATCTTTTGATAAATTAAAAATAGATAGATTATGTAAAGGTAAATGATTCAAGCCATAATTCAATTACAAGAGAACCTTACATGTTTTGCATATGCATAAACAATCTTTTCAAAAGTCCAAAATAATATTTTCAAAATATTAGAATCTTTATTTTTGACTAAATACAACATTGTAATCGAATACAACACAGGTGTATTCGGATACAGATGAAAATTGGTAAGTCAGTAGCAAAACTATCTCATCTGTATTCGACTACAACCAAGGTGTATTCGAATACAGATGAAAAATTCCTAAGTCAGTAGCAAAAATGTCTCATCTGTATTCGACTACAACCAAGGTGTATTCGAATACAGATGAAAAATTGATAAGTCAGTAGCTAAAACTCTTCATCTGTATTCGACTACACAAAAGTGTATTCGGCTACACAGTGAAAAATTTGAATAAATTTGAACGTTGCAGCGAGTTGTATTCGAATACAGGTATCTTGTAATCGAATACAACTGGAAGCAATGCAATGTTTCAGTTCTGAATTCAATCTAAAACATTGCAATTCTTCCTCAAACCTCTTGGATCAAAGGCCACGAATATAAAGAGATGTTTGAGGACTATAAATATGTCATAACTTCATATTCAAAATATGAATTCGAATTACACACTTTCAAAGACTTTGAACTAACTTTTCTGAATTTTTCTCTAAGTCATTTTCAGAAATTCAAGTACTTGCATATCATTTTCATATCCTTAAGGTTCTCAACGTACTTGAATAAATCTTGAATTATTATCATTCTACCTCCTTCCTACTCCTATACTCTTATCAAAACAACAAGTGTTTGTAAAAGAAAGTTGTACTTTCTTTAAGTGTTATATCTAAGATAGTAGTGTTCTATCATAGAAAGTTTGTTAGAAGATTGTAGCCAAGGTCCCAGGGTGAGGACTTGTACATATTCTGACAGATAGTGAAGAAAATCTCTTGTGGTGAGCAAGAGGACTGGACGTACCCTTGGTTATAAGGGGAACCAGGATAAATTTGCAGTGTTCATTTACTTACTGTTATTTACTTCTTCATCTACCAACATTAAACGCAAAAATCAATCACTAAAATTCTAAAAAC
>JBBPBP010000004.1:54630438-54648881 GCA_037974735.1 Cicer chorassanicum
CCCCCCCCCCCCCTCTTAGGTGCACATCTGATCTTACAAGTAAAAATAGTCCCAATAGCTCATCATCAAACTTGATACTCATTCCAGACATTTGATCAAGGAGCCCCTGAAATTCACTCAAGTGGTCCGAAATAGACGTTCCCTCCTTATACTTTAAACTTATGAAACTGTTCAGTAAGAATAATTTATTATTCCCTGAGTTAGAGGCAAAGAACGTCTGTATCTTATCCCACATAGTTTTTGTATTTGTCTCATTAATAATATGATTATAAACATTATCTTCTACATATTGCCTAACAAAACCACATACCTGTTGATGTTCAAATTCCCAGTCTTCCTTAGATTTAGTATCCGGCTTTTTAGAACCAAAAATAGGAAGATGCATTTTCTTCACAAATAACAAATCTTTCATCTTGCCATTCCACAAATGGTAATTAGTACCATTCAAGCATACCATCTTTATATTTATATTTGCCTCCATCCTTCAAGCAAGTCAAATAACCCTTTAACCAAGAGCTCTGATGCCACTCTGATGGGGAATAAACATAGAAAACACAATAACAAGTAATACGCAGCGGATATAAAATTCCCCAACTTGCAAGAACCCGTGAGGAGCAACAACAAATCTATGGCAGCAAATTAATCAAAATAAAAGAGCGTAAAGAACACCGATATTTTAACGTGGAAAACCCCTCAATGTTAGGGTAAAAACCACGGGTCGTCCAGACCAAAGAAATAGCTCCACTATAATCAAATAAGGGTACAAGAGAGTCTCAAAAAGATGCACCAAGTGTGCCTACAACCAACCAAAATAACAAAGCACTAAAGCTTACAAATGAAAAGCAAGAAGAAGTAAAATATCTAAAAAACCTGCTATTGTGAGAGCTTGATTCCTCCCACTCCATAAGTCGTTTCGCCGATCCGACCGTTGAAAATGAAGCCCTGAATGTTGTGAACCTACTGTCCAAATTTCAGCCCGATCCAACAGTTAACGAATGTGCAGTTGATGTTTTTCTAAGACTGATTTAACAAAATCGGGAATAGGGTTTACTCTTCTCTTTTCTCTTTTGGTGGCTGCCTTTTCTCTCAAAATAGTCTCTCTCTCAACCCTAATTAGACCACTCTCCACTTAAATAAGTGAGATACATGGACTACAATATTTGGGTTTTTCTCCACATAGGAAGGGAGTCCAATACCCAACAATAGTAATACTAAAAAGTACATTATATCACTTGAATTGTCAAGATATGAGCACCCATATGATATGAGATATATTGTTTTCCTATAATATAAACACCTTAAAATTTAGTGTTGATTCTTTTTTCTACTCACTGAGATACTTTTTTTAAAAAAAAAAACACAAAAAATCTATTAATAAAGCACAAATTGACTTTTAAAGGAATTCAATTAAGGAAAAGATTCCACACAATCAAAACCACTTTAGAAAGTGCATAAGAATGTCAAATTTTACCGTTAAGACCATTTACACCTCTATCTATAGGGCATCTCAAGATTGAATAAATCGAACTCATAGTATATTCACCTGAATTATCTCTCGTCCAAATCAATTTATCTCTCCCACCCTCGACAAAAATAAAACTCTCCAACTCTCTCATCAATAACTCTAACCGATCTTTCTCTCATTTAAATAATTCTATATGTCGTCCTAACTCTCACCCTTACCCTCACATATTCCTAATGTTGGCCATTTTGATCTCTTCATACAAAGAAACACTAAACAACATGTTATATATATTTTTTTAGATTGCCACTACCCACCCACCAATCTTACCAAAATTGAATACCTTCACCATTCCCCACCTCAAATGCAAGTTGACCTGAACACCGCCGAAGATCGAAGCCCCACCCTCTTTAATTTGCCCACATCCCTCAACAAAGAAGAAGCCAATCTCCCAATTCTAAGATTACCCCTACACCATATTTATGTTTTAGCACCCTATACCAAAGACTATTTTTTAACCAACAAACTCATTTTCCTAGTAATGCCAAATTAAAAGCTTTTAAGTCTTTTATGTCTAAACACCCCTTTTCTTTTTGGGAACACATTATCTCTCAATTAACCTAGTGACTTTTCCTCTCATCATCCCCACCCAAAAAAAAAATTAGGTGTGTTTGATTAGAGGTAGATGATGGAGAGTAAAAGGGCGACAATATTTTTAAGTTTATGTTTGATTCAATTTTTAAAAGGGGAGGGGAATGAGTCAAAATCCCTCATATAGCTTATTTTACTCTTCCTCTGTTTTTTGAGGATTTGGAGGGAACCAAAACAACATAAAAACAACTTAAAATTCCCTCATCCCTGTTGAACCAAATACAAAATCATTATAAACATTTATCTTTTCCTCAATTAAAATCCTTATCATCGCCCCGTTGAACCAAACAAACCCTTAAAAAGATATTCAAATTTCGATATGATATCTGATGGAGCTTTGATGAATGACAGGTAATATACTGATAATGTCGTAAGAACATATCATAATAGGACCACCCTTCTATCCATTGAAAGATTATTACGCTTCCATGTTGTGAGACTTTGCACATAAGATCTAAAGTGAACAATACCTCAAAAATGTGGCTTGGGGTTGAAACATTTGCGCTCCTAATAGGGATTGAACCTATGTCACACTCGAGGTTAACAAACTCTTTAGCCTTTAGCCTCGATTGGGGGGATATTGTTTTGGTACATCCAAATAGTGTCATTGGTTAGGAATCGAGGCTAAAAATAGTTTATAAACCACAACACATTCCTCAGTCCACCAACTTAAAAACAAAATTGTGAGGTCTTATGCACAAGACTCAAAGTACACAATACTTCATATATATATATATATATATATATATATATATATATATATATATATATATATATATATATATATATATATATATATATATATGTATATGTATATATATGTTTATTTTTGTTTTTTTTTACAACGCAACAATCACTTATTAGATGCACAAAATGAGGCACAAATGACACAGAAACTTAGTGGCATATGTCACCAAAATCTCACGTGACTCTTCATTGTTGTGTCACTCATTCTAAACTAAGAGATAACATAAATAATCAAGGGAATCTTGAATTACATTTATAGGGAGATAATAATTTTTTTGCAAAAACTAAAACTAGAAAATTTCCTTGTACAATGAACAAAAATACTATTTACACTATTAGAACGAGGAAAAATTAGATGCAATTTCTTAACCACTTTTCATACTATTATTCTCTCAAGAGTAGAGTACAATTGTTGTAAACTAAATACATCACCCATACAACACATAGGTGAAATATTAGTAAGGGAATACTAATAAAAAATAATATTTGGAAAAGAGGAGGGGATCATGAAATAGAGTAAGGGAAATCTTACTACAAAATATTTTAGTTCGCATAAAACTCATTAGGAAAAACTTACAAATAGTTACCTGTACATGGTTCATACAATTATTCTATTAGGGTCCGTTTGATGGACCGGATAGGACAGGGACATGATAGGATAAGGAGCAAGATAGAGATCGGATAGGATATGAGTAGGATAAAGAGTTATCATGTCCTATGTTTGATGTGCACATGATAACAAACTTGATAACATTAGTTTTATCCTATTCAGTGTTTGATACACAACAGATAACAAGATGATATGATTTATATTTTGATAAAATGACAAATTTGTCCTTATAATCTATTTAATTTTTTTTCTTTTAAAATAACATTCATATAATTTTTTATAAATAAACAAAAATGCTAAAAAATGTAAATAATTTATGAACTAATTTTATATACTTGAAAAATTGTGATTTCTCTATCTATCACAATTGAAGAATGACTTAGAGTTTGTTTGATTCAAATCCCAAAAACTCTATTTTAGTATTTTAAAATTTAAAATCTAAACAATTTGTTTGGATTACTTGTTTTTAAAAACTATTTTGTAAAACTATTTTTAATATTATACTTTTTAAAATTAAAAAAACAAAACAGATAAATGGTGTTTTACTTTTTATTTTTCAGTTTTTTTAATTCTCTAATCAAAGACTGTTTTAAAAAATTAAAATTAGCAAACATATTTTTTTAAATTTTCTTTTTAAAAACAATTTTTTAAAATTTATTTATAAAATAGTTTTCAAAAAATTTTATATTATTATAGAATAAAATAAATAAGAAAACAATCAAAAAAATCATATATGAAAAAAAAGAAATCAATCTAAATTCACCTAACATTGAGATTAGAGGAAGAGAGAAACGCGAATAATGATATCCGGTTGAAAACGGATTATTTTATCCCACCTCAAATTAAGACCTCAAATTAAGGATAACAAAATGCAACTGCAACATGATTATTTAAAAAATTTGATTACATTATCATATCCGATTTGCTGCATCAAACAAAGGATTGGGGGAGGGCTCTTATAGTTTGCCAAGTAGATTAAAGTTACAAATCATATACTACCTTCTTTGTTAGTTATCAATTTTCCTTCCTGCAGCACAACCAAAAACAAAATTCATCATCTTCTTCATAAATTGTTTTCAACAATTATGAAGAAGGATATTATGAATTCACACAGCAATCAACATAAATGCAACTGCAATTGTCAATATCTCACAGTCAAATTATAAAAAATTCAAATAAACTAATTTTTTATCATATATTCTATACTACTTATTATATCCCTTTTGTCCATGAACTAGTTTTATTTGAGAATTATGTGTTTTGTTCTGTTCAATATCATGGTCAAGCACGTAAATGAAAAAACAGTGACATACAAAAATGGTAATAAAAAAAATAAAAATTTGAATATAAGAAATAACATTGAGGGAGCATATTCAAAAAAGAACAATATTGGGGGAAAAGAAGATTAAGGGGTCAATCAAAAGGGAAGAAAGAGAATTATTGATTCATGACAAAGATAAAGATAAATAAAAAAGAAGAGAGATATTAACTGAAGAACCATTAATTATTATTCGCTCTGTAAATTGTGTTTTCATGGTAAACAAAAACATTAGGCAGAAATGGAGAGTATAATTCATTGGCTAACTGTACATGACATGCCAACATTGATTAATTTGTGGCTTTGGTTGCGATGCGCATTATAACTGCGTGTCTTCCCATTTCACGCGTGCTTTTATTCTTTGGCTATTTAGACATTAGAAAATCACGTGATCTAATTCAAGGACTGTTTTTTGGGTGAGACTTAGAGTCTTGACAATTAACACTTGGACGACTAAATATGATTTATTTGAAGAGTATAAAAAAATGCCTTTCGAACAAAACGCTGCATTTTCGAAAGAGTAGCGGTAAAAACATATATGACAATGCATCTAGGGGCATGTTTGTTATAGATTATTAAAAAAAACTTATTTAATATTTAATAATTTAAAAATTATTTGTTAAACTTTTTTATAAATTAAAAGTTATTTTGTGTTTGTTTATTATATTAGTTTTAAAAGAATATTATCTTTAAAAAACTACTTAAAATAATATTTTTTAACTTTTTTTAAAAGGTAACAAACGGGCGAAAACTAAACAAAGTTATTGTTTTTACTTTTTAAAAACATATGCAATAAATTGCACTCAAGATTTTATCCATATAAAATTATCTAAGATCTAACATATATGAAACGACAACGTTTAGTTATCTTGGTAGCGGTTACCGACTGTAGCGAAATTCCGAAGAACGATCTCCGTGCATAATCACTCTCACAGCAGAGAGTAGAAACTAACACAGCGACTCACACCACATCAAAACAAACCCTAACCCTAACCCTAATCCCAATGGACGGAGACGACGAAACCTCTGGTCCAATGATCGACGAAATCTACGCCAACGGCGGCGAAGAGAGCGACCAGCGTAGTCGGAGAGCAATCATGAGCGGCGATCAACTCGACATTGAAGCGTACGCGGCTCTTTACTCAGGTCGGACGAAGATCATGCGGTTGCTCTTCATCGCCTACAACACTAAGAATCCGACGGTTCAGCTTGACGCGCTTCGCATGGCTTATGATGAGATTAAGAAGGGCGAGAATACTCAGCTTTTTAGGGAAGTTGTGCAGAAGATTAATGGTAGGTTGGGTTCGAATTATGAGATGGATTTGAGTTGGTGTGAAGTTGTTGATCGAAGAGCTGAGCAGAAGAAGGAGAGGCTCGAGAATGAGCTTAATGCTTATAGGGTGATTTTCTCTTTTCACACTTTTGGTTTTTTATGATTATTGTTATTTAGGGAAAAAAATTCTCTATTTTTTCCAGCAAATTAAGAGTATACAATTTGATCTTAAAAATATTTAGCATGGAATGAATTAGGGTTCACGCGGACTGACTTATTTGAGTTTATGTGTCTGACATAAACATGTCTGAGACTGTTTGAGAGGATATATATTAACGGCTTATGAGATGTTCATAAATTTTAATAGCTAAATTCCATAAAATCTCGAGGATAGCACATGAAAACTGTTTATAGTTTATAATAAAACAATTTGTGTTGTTATAGGGATAGTTCATAGTTTATATGTAAGCATTTATGCTAAAAGCGCTTATTTAGTCTGTTTATCCAAACAGAGTTCAATCTAAGCACAAGTGTCATGATAGGCAATGTTTGTGAAAAGTCGGTTTTTTTTTTTGTGTTGATTGAACCGTGTTTGTTTGGATTTGCACCTTGTAAAGGGAGTAGTGTATTTTATAGGCTGTTGGTTGAACTCTTGTGATTTGATTTGATTAATTGTTTTGTTTGTTGTATTGGTTTATGTCTGTATTTTTATTACAATATCAAGTGTTTACTATTATAATTTGCACTTCTTCCTTTTGAAGTGTTAAGTCTGCCTTTATTTGTGTGTACCATTTTCTGTGAACTTCTGATGGTAGGCGGTTGTTTTAGCAATTGTTTGCTCTCAGGCTAGAAATTCTGCATCATCTTGAAATTGATTACTGGGCTAGATCGTGGGTGAAATGTATCAATCATGCAAAACTATATTATCATGTCATTTCTACTTGATATGGTTGTGAATTCTGAAGCAGTGTCCCTGTGAAACTTTTCCTTATATCTAGGGCTAGGTGTTTGGCATGGTAAAGTAGCTAGATGCATTCCACCCAAACCCAAAACTAAGAATAAAAATATGGAGCTGCATGAATTGGTTTTGTACTTGGACTGTCTTGTTATATATGATATTTTAATATCACCTGATTTTTCCTTTTCTTTTTCTGACTACCTTAATTGAATTACTGTTGCTGCTTTTCATTATCCATCCTTCAGATTTCTTTTATTTTTTGCAGACAAACTTGATTAAAGAAAGCATAAGAATGGGATACAATGATTTTGGAGATTTTTACTATTCTCATGGTCAACTAGGGGATGCTTTTAAAAGTTATGTCCGTACCCGGGATTATTGCACTACAGCAAAACATATAATTCATATGTGTATGAGTACAATTCTGGTCAGTATTGAGATGGGTCAATTTTCACATGTCTCAAGCTATGTTAGCAAGGCGGAGCAGGCAACAGATGCCCCTGACTTGATAATAATTTCCAAGCTACGATGTGCAGCAGGATTGGCGAATCTAGAGGCCAAAAAGTATAAGCTTGCTGCTCGAAAGGTCTATTCCTTTTCTCTCTTTTTGACTCTAATTCTGTTCAGAATACTTGATCATTGAAGGATTACTGCATGATAAATGAAGTCCTGATTTGGAGTCTGAGGATTCAATATTCATTTATCATTGTTTAATGCATGATAGCCTACTAATTTTATTTCTTTGGCAACCACATTTTCATTATATAACACAGTTCCTAGAAACAGGCCCAGAACTGGGTAGTCACTATAATGAAGTTATTGCACCTCAAGATGTTGCAACATATGGGGGACTTTGTGCACTTGCAACATTTGATAGGGCAGAGTTAAAGGCAAGTTCTCCATTATATTTTCACAACCATCTCTTCTAAATGACTACTCATATACATTGATTACATTGTCTTTATGATTTTATTTCTTATATTTGACAGAGTAAAGTTATAGACAATTCCAACTTCCGGAATTTCTTAGAGTTAGTACCTGAAGTAAGGGAACTGATAAATGACTTTTATTCGAGGTAAGTGGGTGCAAGTACTCTCTTTGTTTTCTCTGTTGTTCGCTTATGTCATCTATTAGAAAAACAATATATATAGGGTAGTTGTAGTTGCATGCTGTATAGTACTCCCTCCGTCTCACAATAAATGTCTCATTTGCCATTTTTCTTTGTCTCAAATTATTTGTCGTTTTACAATACTAATACAACATTAATTTACTTTTTTCCACTAATATACCCTTATTTATTGTATCTCAACTTATCAAATTTCTTTACTAACTAATATTAATAAGGATGTTTTTGTAAATGATACTAATTTTACAATTGAAATCAACCCAACTAATCATTTCCTTAAGTTAAGAACTGCGCACAAACTAAATGAGACATTTAAAATGAGACGGAGGGAGTACATGTAATTATGGTATTTAGGATAACTGTAAATACAATATGTAGTACACTTCCGTCACGTAGTGTAGACACATGTCTCTTATTTCATGTCTTACTTCACATGGTCTATGTAACATAACATTGCTCACTACACCACATTTTTATTTTCTTGCTTAACTGGATCAAAGGTGATTTTAAGAGTCTTGATTTGGAAGAGTTTCACTGGATATTTTTTCATGCATGGTGCTAAGCTGTTTGTCTGAAAACATGACCAGAATTCAAAAGAATTGGATTGGAATATTTGCATAGAGAATATAGTCATTAATTCATTAGACACTGACAGTCAGACTTAATTGATATTTATGGGGTTGGTTGTTTTGTTTGTGGTCAATTCGATTTGTGGTCAGTAATTTAGAACATTTTAAAACTGGGTTTTGAATTTTGTTGAATTGATAATTGGTAATAATGGACTTGTTACTTCTTTTATCATACTCAAATTGTTTGTTTACATCTCTGTTACATTCTGTGTAAGTAAACATTGATCTCTTTCCTTTTTTTTGCAGCCACTATGCTTCATGTCTGGAATACCTCGGGAACCTCAAAGCAAATTTGTCCCTTGATATACATTTGCATGACCATGTTGAGACACTTTATGATCAAATTCGTCACAAAGCCCTTATCCAGTATACACACCCATTTGTGTCTGTTGATTTGAATATGATGGCTAATGCATTCAAGACAACTGTTGTTGGACTTGAGAAAGAACTCGAAGCATTGATTACTGATAATCAGATACAGGTATGGTTTGAGTTACTATGCCTTGTTGTGGTTCATAGCTCAACGAGGCTGTACTATAGAAAATTATACAAATCTTAGTATTGCATGCTTCTCTTTACATTTGTGCATGTCCATATAACTTCTGCATATGATTTTAAATATTCAAATGCTTCTTTTACAGAAGAGAAGAACAAAGCCTGTCTGGGACTTAAACAGCTCATGATTTAACAAACCTTTTGGATCTATGCAGGCTCGAATTGATTCACACAACAAAATATTGTATGCACGGCACGCAGATCAAAGGAATGCCACCTTTCAAAGGGTTCTAGAAACTGGAAGGGAATTTGATCGCGATGTTCGTTCCATGTTGCTGAGATCAAATCTTATTAAGCACGACTTCAATATTAGGGCATTAAGGAAACATTGAAGACAGTGGGACCAAGGTGGCTATTTTGCATATTCACAGACAACAGTCAACTATAATGTAGCAAGTTTGGAGAAGATCGCCTTACTTTTTGGCCGGTTGAAACAAGGTTGCGGATATTAATTTGTGCAACATTTAATGATACTTATGGTTGCTTTTTGTATATACTATTTTATAGTTTAAATTAATTTGTCACTAGATCTCCATTTCCTTTTTCTGTTTTGTTTATGTACTGTTACTTTGTCGAAGGGAGCTTTGATGCAATAACTGGAGTTATTATTATATAGGTACCAAAACATTAAATAAAAATAGACGATTTATATTGTTAAGAGTAGTTCAAGCATGTAAAAAGAGTGATATTATCACTTATTGAAAAAATTAATTAAAGATGGCGGAAAACAATGAAAACCAATGGTTTTGCCGATTTGAGTGCCCAATTCTCTCACAAGTCAAACTGAATTCCAGTCTACCTATGGAGTAATTCTTTAATGCTTGTTTGAAGGTGAATGTTCATTAGTCTCTCTGATTTTGTCCCTCACTCTCAAATATACTATCGAAAATTAAGATTTGGTAGTGCATTTTATACTACTGGAAGTTAGAGTCCAGGAAAAACTCCAAAAATCAGGGGTTGGGTGACACCTTGTTTGAACTAGGTTATGGAGCTTCCATAATCGATTCTGGTGAAGTCAGGTTGGTTTTGAAAATTTTGAAAAAATATGTATTTGAATTGATCTCAACAAAACATGGTAGTTGGATTAAGTTATCAATTGATTGTTGAGTTGGGCCTTTAATAGTTAAGTGAGTTTTTTCTTGATGATTTTACCTGATACCCTTCACATTTAACCTTTACCTCCACAAATACAAGAAAATTATGTTTTTGTCTTCCTATAAATCTTAAAATTTGTAATTTTTCACCATTTCATTATTTAACATTTATGGTAAAAAGTTCGGTGAAGAAGTTACACTCCGGAAAATTTCAAAAACCTTTTCCGATTCATATGTCATTTTCGGAACCAAGTTTTTTGGTACCACCGAAATAGTTTATTTAACTTTTCCGGATTACAACACACTACCAGAATACTTGTTTGAATTTTTTTCGTTAGTTACTGGAAAATTTCAAAAACAAGTTTTTTTGGAAATGTTTGTTTTTTTTTAATTTATTTAATTCTGATTTTTTTAACTAATTAGACCTGATTTTTTTTTTTAATTTTAAAGTGGGCGCTGGTGCACGAGGAAGACACGACAATAGAATACGAAGATCGCGTGACACTGATACTTCATCATCCATGATGGATCCTCCGAAGAGGATTCGATCACCAACATTCAGGAGGAGACGACGGATGATAGTGGAAGATGATGACGTGGGAGAGCAAGATCATTTGTTTATCCCAGAGACTGATATTACTATACATTAGCAGGAGGAACCTCTTATAGTACATGAGGAGGAGGAGACTGCAGTACACAAAGGGGAACATATGCAAGAGGGACCTGGTGAGCTGACACGGTATCCTAGAACACCATATGATTTGTCCGTCCTTACACGAAACCAACACCATGTTTCTACTAGATTGTGGTTTGGTCAAGTATGTTAAATTAATTATTATTTATGGTACATTAAAAATATTTAAATTAATTATTATTTTTGTTATATATTTAATTTTAATGTCATATATTTTCTTTGTATACATGAGCGACCAATGCTTAAAATTGTTGCTCATGGAAAGAAACTGCAACAATTTACCCTGCGGGTACTCCCACGAATCATAGTGAACTAGGTGAATTTGTCAGGATTGGCCCCATTACAACGGGGTAATTTTGAGACATCGGCATTTCACATGCCATTTGGATGATGTTGCCAATCTTTTGAGCATTCAATATCAGGGGTGAGTTCTACAGTCCACCACCCGATGTAGATAAAGTAATGGCATGTAATCTTGCCATAACTTTATTAGGAGTGTCTGCTAGGGGTGGGAATAGGCTAGGTTGTCCGTCAGGGGCCTATGGCCTAGCCTATTTATGGTCTGGTCTGGCCTGACCTGTTTAATAAAAAGGCTAAGCTCATGCTTTTTTTAAAGCATATTAATTTAAATAGATCAGGCTCAGACTTACAAAAAAGCCTATTAGACCTGATAGGCCGACCTATATATATATTATTGTTATTTTTTATTAGTATTTGTTATTATAAATTTGCTAATTATGGGTTTATTTTGTTTATTTATTTTTTTAGAAGGTTGTTGCATACTTGCTGGTTATAATTTTATTAGATTTGGTTATATATAAAGGTCTAGTTTAGCCTATTTAAAAAAAATAAAATATACTATTTAAATGTTTTAATGTGAAATAGACTTTTAAATAGGCTTTCAGGTCAGACCAGACTTTTTAAAAAGATCAGGCCAAGCTGGACAAAAAAGCCTATAATAGGCCGTAGGCCGAAAAAATTAATCGTATGCCAAACTTAGACCTTTCAAAGTCTGACCTAGCCTATTCCCACCCCTACCTGCGGAAGAGATTTGGGAGGAGACTGAGGTGCACACTATAGATTGGTTTGGTTGAAAGAAGTATTCAAAAATGCAGTGTGGAGTAAAGAGATTTGATTGTACTACTAGGGCGTATATGCTGAATTTGGTAGGGAGTACTACTTTCGCAGATAAGAGTCATACATTGGTAGATGCGAAGTAACTTCCTCTATTAAGAGATTTAGACGGTACAGGTAGATACGTCTGGGGTACTGCTGCACTCGTAGTCCTTTATGACTACCTGCCAAATGTTTGTTGTTACACCAAACAACTAGGTGAATATATGTTGTTACTACATGTATTAAATATTTATATTTATTTTATTTATTTTTAATTATTAGTTAATTTATTTTTAGGTTTATCATTAATTTAATTATTTTTAATTATTTATTTTAATGTTTATCATTTATTTATTTATTTTTATTTGCAACAGTGTTGGATATACAAATATTTTTCACATATTTGTAAAAGAGGTGATCAGGGTGCTGATGTTGAGTGCATTGCCAGAATGAACAAATGGAGTTATAAACAAGACAAACACAAAATCCCTAGGTACAGACAAATGATTGATGCACTAACACCTACTTATGTCATATGGAGACCGTGGGAGAATCATAGGAATGTCATTCCCTTTGATGATATAATATTATACACTGGCCACCTCCGATTATGCAGCACTGTAGTGACGTATTTGCATGATAGGTGTCTGAGACAATTTGGATACATCCAACATATTTCACCACTCCCACCTCCATTTTTTTTTTTTAGATTATCCGATGTAGATGTCGAATGGATGGGATATTTGAGCTCTGTCACCGAACTGCATCACAGGACACGTCTAGCTACATATCCATTTGAGTGTCAGGATGGATATTTGAAGTGGTTCTACAAGGTATCTCATTAACTTTTAGTGCGACCAGATGGTGTACCCCAAGTTCCAGATTTTAATATCCCCACCGCTACAAAAGCTTCTAGTGAACAGCCATATATCCTGCAGTAGGTGGATGATCTTATACAGCGGGAGTTGGATGCACATAATGTTGATCCAAATGACAATATGTATAGTTACTTTTTTAGAGCTTTATATTTAACGCGTCATAACACTAGTCAGTAGTTATTTACTTTTTTGTGATGAACATCGTTTTTGTAATACTATTATATCATTAACTCTACTTTTATTTGTCATGAACATTGTTAATGTTATTTTAATTTTATTTTATTATTTTACATTATTATTATATCATTAACTTTAATTTTATTTGTGATGAAATATAACGAAAGTAGTAACTAAAATGAACTAATAACAAGTGCATTTTATATAAGTTTTAAAGTATTGTAGTCCATACAAAATCAATCTTCATCTAATGACATCACACATACGGGTTGTGCATTTTGTGTTACATGTCCCATATGGCCTAATAAATATCCTCACTACTCTAGACGTCCCAAATATTCTATTGCCCAAGAAGTTGTCTCCTCGGTGTGATATTGCTTCCAACTTGGTGCAATGGCATTGGAAATCCATCTTTCATCTTTAACTGCAAAATAGATTGAAGATATTATTTATTGGAAATTCATCTTGCTATTTAAAAAATAGAAGCATTATTTAAGAAAATAATATCATATAATACGATCATTTAAACGGAACCCAATGACTTGCTTCAACAAAACCAATACATATAATACTATTATTTATTGTCGATCCTAAATATGAATCCCTCATAGGAAAGAAAGTCATGAAAAATGTCTGACTAAACGCGACGAGAATAATATTATATGTTGTTGCTATCACGTAACCCATATCAGATATGGACATCCATTTATCTATGGGTTGAACACATAAGCTTGTTATCTTCAACGAATCTCTTACTTCTCTAATGCGTCCTAGGGACAGTTTATCATATGGACTTATATGAGAATCAGTCTCCTGGTCCAAACTATGGCGGATCAAAGACCAAGACTCCTCACTGTGTCCAAGCAATGATGCAATAGTGTGATAATCATAATTTCCATCTGCTATCACATTAAATATATCATCAATGTATGATTGAATAACATCAGGAAATTGTCTCAAGAACAAATGTCTCTTCTTTGATGATTGAGAGGGTTGTTTCTTTGATGAAAGAGAATGTCTCATTTTTTATGATTGAGATGGTTGGGAACTAGGATCTTCACAATATGTGCATTAACATGCTCAAAGTAAGAAGGGTCTCGATATACATCATATTCATCCGACTTCTTACACGTACTCTTCTTCACCCGTCCTTTATTTTTAACTTTTTCAGGTGATGGACACATTGAACTTGTAGTTGGAAAAGCATGTTCTCGCACCTTACTCTTCAACACTCTTTTTCCTATAACATCAAATGATCGAAAGTGTTTTCACAAAGCATTCATCTCATTATACATATCTAACTATGATCCATCTTCTGTGTCTTGGGTGAGTTCACATTCCATGCGTAATTTCCTCCATTGAATATGCACAAAATCTAGAGGAATTGGTTCATCCATCAATTTATGTTGTGTCAATTCACAAGCACAAGGTAACCCGTATGTTCTTATGAGGGATCACTCACGTACAGATTTGTCGGTACCCATCCACTCAACTTTCTCGTATTCTTCAGCAATACGTCTTTGAGCTTCTCTTGATACAAATGTATTCAATCTCTGATAAAATGGATTGTTGTGTTCATGTTCTTGATCATAGAAACTTTTATGAAATGAGCCCCTGATTTTTTTATGTTGCAATCTTATCATGTTGTTCATAGCCTCCCAACATTTACACATGTCACCCATGTTGTGTTCCAACATTAATTTCAGTTTCCAATGAGCTTGCTCAACCCTATCATTACATGTAAATTGTCACCATGGAGCAATCCAACAATATATAGTAAAATTATAAAATCGAAGTTTTAGAGTGACATGACATACCTGTTAGTCGTTGTGTTCCCCAAATGCATCACTCGATTTGTCCATGCTTCAATAAACCTCTGCTTATGAGGAGTCAACTAAGTTTCTTTCACATAATCAACAAACATTTGATTATCGACACATGATTGCTCAAACATGTGCAAGCGCGTGATATACTCCTTTTCATCACTGCAATAAATAATGTATTTCCACATATTCATTACTAATTCTTGTCTATCCTTTAAGACATGTGCTTGCATTTCGCTCCAACATTTTTGTCGATATGAATCAACAAAGCAAATTAACAACATGTTGAAATACAATACCAACTGCTTTCATTAAAGCAAGATCTATGTCTGTCACAATTACATGAGCAAATTTGTTTTGTGTAACAAATAGTTCTCTTAGCCTTTCTAATGCCTAACAAATTTTTTCTTCTCGCTCACATTCCCAATAAGCAAATCCAACTACAAATGTCATTTCTGTTGATGCCATTCAAACAATTTCAAGTAATGGCATTATGCATTTATTGGTTTTGTAGGTGTTGTCCATAATCAACACAATATGAAACAAATTCAACAACTTCACTGAATTTGGATGGGCCCAAAAAATATCTCTCATAACATATGAGTGTTCCCGCTTTCTATTCCAACACACATATTTTGTATCTTCAATTAACTTGAATAAATGTTGCATCTTTGTCTTATGGCCTCTCACGTGCAATCGAATCATACTCCTCTGTTTATATATTTGTGGGATCTTAGTAACATTGTTCTTATCTCGGTCTTGCAATGAGAGTATTATTTGCCTCGGTGCAACATTATATTTTGTTAAGTCATGAACGTGTTTTTTCTCTTCTTCATCTAAACGTCCAACAAATGCATGTCTCTTCAAAGTATCAGGTAATTCATGGTTGTGAACTCCACAAATTACTTTAGTTGTCCATCCTGAACCATCTTTTAATGGTTTTGGTGTAAGTTTGAAATGACAACCACACTTTTTGTTGAACTTCAAGTTAAACTATCAACACACTTGTATTTTCCTCCTTTGTCACAACATAATATTAATTTATTTCTCCTCTCTATCTCTCCTGTATCTTTATCTGATCTTCTGATGATAACAATCACTTTATTTTTTAAACATATTTCTCTATCCCAATTCACAATAGCTTCCCATGTATCAAATATCTGAAATAAAATATAAAATAAATTATAATAATTAATTACAATAATAGATTTTTACAATATTAATATCAATTATAATTATTCATACTTGATTTGTGTCAAAAACATTGGTAGTATCGACGCATGTTTTATCACATAATAGTAGCGGTTTATCCATATGTGCTAAAATTTATAAAAGTAAAACAAACAAAAAATTGGTGTGTACTGGAAAACTTGTGAAGAAATTTTTCGGTAAACCCTTACTATACCGGAATTTTTTTTTATTTGGTCCGAAAATCTTTGAATGATAAAAAAAAAAATTGAATTAGTAAAATAGTAAAACAAAAAAATCAAGAGTATATTTAACATTTTTAAAAATTTGTGGAGTATAAGATAAAACAATCTTTTTTCTTTTAAATAACTAATTTTAATAATTAATTATTAATTTTATTAGTGAGAAATTAAATCTGAAACCTCTCTGTGACTCCAACTTCTCTAAATCACCTTATAATTAATTGGTTGATAATCTAAAAGGACTTAAGGTATAGTCATACATGTTTAGAGGCTTGCTATTGCCGAGACTCAATTAAAAGAGAATTAAAAAATAATGATACATGTCAATAACTAAAATCCACACAACTATCATGTCTATAATAATAATAATCCATTTAATGCAAGATGCGTATTAAAATAGTTGATCTGCTTAGAGGCTACTGACCATGGTCTAGAAAAATTGTTTTTAGATGTCAAATATGGTAGGAAGCCAAGTGCTAGTAAGGATATTGGGTCAATAGATATCAAGAATTGATGTAATTTTAAATGATTTTGTTAATACGTAGCTTTAGGATATTTGTTAAGAAATATAAGTAGAATTTTTTTAATTTAAAAAATAATTTTTGAACTTTCATTTAATTGAATACATAAATTCTACGATAAACTTTGTATATTTATAAGAAATAACATTTTCCTAATTTAAATTTATAAAGTCATTCTAGCATGATTGATTGAAAAGTGTCATTGCTTGTTATGAATTTTTACTGGCTGATTCAGATCCATGTATTCAACCCATTGATATTCAAATTTGACTCAAACTGTAAATAAAATAGACAAAGATGCACCAATACAAACATTACCCAGCTTTGTGCATTTTGCCTAAAAAATGGGAGGAGATATCCCCACCCCATAAATGGTTTCGGATGTATATTATTTAAAGAAAATGTTGTTCAAAATACACTTTCGAACAAATTATAGAAGAAAAAGCCAACCTTTCAACCAACCGACACACTAAACCAAAGTGACTAAAATGAGTGTTATAATAGTCTCACATGTAATGAAATTGGAACTCTTTGAACCCGAATCTAACCAACTATTAGTATTTAATATAAGTATTCTTTCTTGCTTCACGTGTTGCAACTTTTCTCCTGATTTTCCAATTTCTCTTGCATTTTTCAACACTACAACCATTCTCATTCACACTTTCCTATTTCTTATTATCCCACTCAAAATTTGGTTTTCCGCCTACCATTTTATTTCAAATTTCAAAAAAAACGTTACTCAAAACTGTTAAACTTTTTTAAACTCATACGCATGAATCAATTTACCAAACCAATAATAAAAATAAGGATTAAACAGTTGCACCGGTCATTAAAAGTGCATATTTACAATGAAATTAACAAAATTACGATGAATCAATGTAATTTTGCAATAATTACTGAGTGTAGTTTACGTAGTTTTATGTGAATATTATTATATTAGATTTTGAACTTTATATTAAATTATACAATTACTAACTTTTTAATAATTTATGCATACTAGTTCATATTTATGTTAAATGAATTATTGGAAGAATAAATATTGTTGCTTTGGTGTAAATTTTTAAATAATTTTGTAAGTTTAACTATGATATAATATAAATGTATGCATTTTTATTTTAAGTAACATTTCCGTTTATGTTATTTAATTTTTTTTCTTTTCGATTTGCTTCTTTAAATTACATTAAATTTGCACTGTTAACCTTAATTTATATTGAATCACACAAGCAATCATTTGAGTTTGATTTTTTTTCGAATTACTATTATGAAATGTTAAAATTTAATAGAAATGTGGATATAAGTTAATTGTCCAAACTAATTTTTAAGTAGAAAGAGTTAATGACATTGATTATGTGGATATACTTTTATTACCATATTTTTAAGA
>JBBPBP010000004.1:54649127-54662382 GCA_037974735.1 Cicer chorassanicum
GAGACGTATTATTGTAGTATTTGATAGATTTTTTAATAATTAGAAGTTTTTAATACCAATCATTGTTGAAAATGAGATAAAGCAGAAACAAAACTAAATTTAAATTATCATAAATGTATTTTTGTCTTTATTTTAAGTACGCAAATATGTAAATTGATAATAACTTTTAGGGATACGAAGATATACCATTAGTTGAGTTTAAATTCTCTCCATCTCTTGAAAAAGATGAAGATCTTAATTATTATAATTTTGATGTATAAATATTCAAGTATTAATGTCATATATTTTGAAAATGTATACTTTTATATCAATTATATCCAAAAACTATAAAAATAGATATCACCATTTCTTTTGTGAAATGGAAAGAAATGGAGATGTTACCTCCATTAGGCATTAGCTAATGAAAAGGGTAGTAACTTAAACGAGGAAGCATTAGCTAATGAAAAGGGTAGTAACTTAAACGAGGAAGCATTAGCTAATGAAAAGGGTAGTAACTTAAACGAGGAAGAAATAGGCAACTCTAAATCGGGTCTACGTAATTTTTGATAATGAGATTGTTGTGAACGGTATAGAATAAAAAGTTGTTGATACAATAATGTGAAAGTGACTTTCAATTATGTAAACTAAATGTGGTTGCCAAGCGAATTATTTGTGTTCATATTGAAGCAATTACTATAACAAGGTACATAAAAATACCTCAAAAAGTATGTGATTACTCGTTATTAGATGAATTTTTTTTGGATATGCTATTGAGCGTGGAGAAATGGACTCCTTACAATCACTTTTGACTATATGAATCATCTCGGACATAGAAAATTTAGTGAGATTATTTTAATTGTCTATATAATACTTTTGACCCAAATTCTAGATATCAAAATTTTATTTCAATTGATAATCCTTCAATTTTTTAACGATCCAAATTTATTTGACTGTGAATTTAAGATTCTTTAACTACAAGAAATTCACGTCCTATTGTGAGAAAAAAAATATAGTAGTGTGAGTGATTTTTTTGATACATCATTAACGACACATAATATAGTTATAAGACAACTCAACTTACATGTGTTGAAAAAAGATACGTTAATTATTACGAAAGAAAAATTAATGACACATGAATGGATTAAAGGAAATTTTGTGCTAAAAATTAGTCAAATAATCTCTTTCATATATGACCAAAATCATGGGAGAACAAACACAAATCGCAGAACAACATATATCTTTGTGGATTATATTACGTAGAAAAAAAGAACATTTTCCTATCTCACTATATTGGCGTTCCAAAAAAGGAAATTTATGAGATTCACCGAAATAAGAAAAATGTAGGGGTCAACTTTACTTCACAAATGCCAAATGTGGCAGTTGACTGACATGTGTTGTGCTCATGTAATTGCAGCTATGGCACATAAGAATGAAAGGCCTAAGGAATATGTGCACAAATGGATAACAATGGAATCCTTGCATGCATGCATAAGTTATCGATCATTCTAAACTACAGTCACCCAAACTAAAATGCTTATTATTAGGCCAAATAAATACATGAGAAAAGATGTATTAGAAAAATTTCCAACAAGCAACAAGGTTAAAAAAAGGTATGCAGGGGTGTAACGGGTCAGTTTGATTTGATTTTTTGCGAAAAATGAATCTAAACTAATGAAATTTACACAGGTTTTACTTGTTTTTTATAACTGGATCCGAACCAAACTAAACCGATGATATACGGGTTGGTTCGGTTCGGGTGATTGGATTTAAAAAAAAAATGACAAACATTTTAATTTTTTGGCATATTAAAAAAAGAGTATACAAGTGCAATAGCCATTTTAATTTCTTCCTATAAAATAGAATTTGGAATAACTACAAACTCATAATTTAATCCTCTAAAAGACTAAAACAAAATATGCAGTAGCATTACATAATGTGGAGACAACAATCAAAATAGGAAACCATCAAAACAGAAATAGAAAAAAGTAATCAAAATAAACAACGATCAAAGTACAACAATTAGGAAATAACAATCAAAACTTTATTGAATGTAAAACACAGTAGGAAACAGTAATCAAAATAGAAAAAGGAAACAACAAAAAAGAATAAACTTTGTTACCTCAATGGAGATAAACAAATTGTGATAGAAAAAAACTGAGACTAATAAACGGAGAAGAGGTCACAGAGGTGAGAAACGATCGAGAGATGGAAAATGAAAGAGTTGTGAGAGATAGCAAGGAGAGAAACGATCATCGTTTGTGGTGGCAAAGAGAGATACAGAGAGTGAGGTGAACGGCGGTGAGGTGGGTGGTGCAATTTCAATTAGTGGGTTGTGGGCGCAAGGTGAGAACTGATGAGGATGATACGATATTGTTTATATTAGTGAGCGTGAGTGAATGAGTGGTTGCTGCAACAGAGTGTGATTGCGTCTGTGCGAGGATATCACTGAGGTTTAGAATTGAGTTTAATGAGTGATGAGTCTGATTGTTGTATGAATAAAAGTTGTCTTATTAGACTACATTTTTATGTAAAAAATAAATATATATAAAAAGAATATGAATAATGTTGGTTTTGTTCGGTTTTTATTGGTTTTTAAAACTAAAATCTAATACTCGAAACAACAATCTTTGATTTACTTTGATTTGGCTTTTTACTCGAACAAAAAATAACGGGTAATTTTTGAAGTGGTTTGATTTAGATGTTCGAGTTGATTGAATTTATTTTGTCCACTACACCCCTAGAGGTATGAGGTGAAATGTGTAAAGTGTGGTGAAATGAGTCATTATGAAAAGGCATGCAAATGACACAATTATCTGGTCTTTTCCTTCAAACAAAATCTTCACTTTTCAACACACAGTTGAATTTATTTTATACACAGTCAACACAATTTTCTACTAATATACTTTACTTCCAAATTCTCTACTATCTTATTACCTGCTTCACAATCTAATTAATATCTATCTTCCAAACTACAATTCTCCTCTCTCTCTCTCTCTCTCTCTCTCTCTAGTATTTGCTAAACATGCTCACATAAACCACTCACACAATCTCAGATCCTTCATCTTCATAACTAATTCCCAATCTCACACAAAAAAAAAAAAAACCAAACACTTGTAAAAAAAACCTCATTTTCCAACCCATCAAAAACCCTTATCAATTCCACCAAAAAGCACCGATTTTTACCATCAAAATGCATCAAAACCCAAACCCAACATACTAATTTAATCAGATCCAGCTTATTTCCCAAATGGGTCATCTAAACCTCCCAGCTTCAAAGCGAACTAGCGGCATCAACTACAACCCTCGTCAATGGCGGTTACTTGATCTTATTTCCGCCGCGTTCTTCGGTTTGGTGTTCCTTTTTTTCATTCTTGTCTTCACGCCGCTCGGTGATAACCTCGCCGCCTCGGGGAGACAGACGCTGCTGCTGTCTGGCTCTGATCCGCAGCAGCGTCTGCGTGTCGTGGCGGCGATTGAGGCGGGACAGCCGAGGGTTATCGAGGCGTGTCCAGTTGATGAAGTGGACCATATGCCGTGTGAAGATCCGAGGCTTAATAGTCAGCTTAGTAGAGAGATGAATTATTATAGAGAGAGACATTGTCCATCGGTGGAGAATAGGCCTCTTTGTCTTATTCCTCCGCCTAGTGGGTATAAGGTTTCGGTTCAGTGGCCTGAGAGTTTGCATAAGGTATGATTATGAATGATGGGACTTTTTTTGTATGCTAAAAAAGTGTAGGAATTTTGATGAATTAGTGGATTGTTTTCTTTGTTTTAATTTTGGTGCTTTGTGGTTGCTTTTTGCATAAGGAACTAATATGTTGAGTGTTTTGCTATGTAGCACTTTGAAGGTATGTTTGGTGTTTGATATGTGTTGTTGTCCGACCCAGACACTTAAACTTGTAGGTGTGTCATGTGTTCGATATAGGTTGGTGTCCGATACGACATTGGCGAATCAATCACTTTCAATTGCTTAAATTGTTATCAGTGTCTGCATGTCCGTGTCTGCGTGTCTGCATGTCCGTGTCTGCGTGTCTGCACTTTCATTTTCTTAGTTATGTAGCACTAGTACCAACACCTCAAGTTGAAGGCGTGTTTGTGTGTCTGACATATACAGTTACATTTAATCACTTTTATTTTCTCAAATTATTGCTTGTGGCTACATAGTAGTTAGTACCCATGTCGTGTCTGAAGTACGTGCCCATGATGGGGTTTCATAGGTGTTTAGATACTCAATATGGTTTTGGAAGATAGGAGTTTGGTTTTTAGTGTGGTATGGAATATCTCTTTGAGAGTTTTCTAGTAAGTGATAATTAGTTTGTGTTTTATAGGATTTTGGAGTTTGAGTTTCCACTTCCAAAAAAGAACAAAGGTAGTGATTGCATTCTAAGGCGCTTCTGGCTTCTGAGTCCATACCCTTGTGAATGTGAAGCTTTAAATTGATGTGTCTTTGTTTTTAAAAAGAGAAAAGTAACTGTTATCTTATGCTATTGGGTTGTGACAGTTGACAATTTGTTTGAATCAGGATTGTTTGGCAAATGCCATGTCATTTTATAGGTAATTGGTGATCTGATTGAATGTTCTGTTCAAATTATCTTGTGGTAAAGTTTTTAGGTAACCTTTGCCCTAAGACATTTGTTTGATGTACCTAGGACAAAAATATTTGTCATCAGAATAGGGAATAATATGTTTTGGAAAAGACTTTTTTGTAGGATGATGTGTTTGAATTTGTCAATAAAGGAGGCTTGCTTGCAGCTATTAGAATGTAGTGTAAAGTGAGAATAAGGGGATAGAGAGATTGAAGAATAAAAAAAAAGTTGGATAGGAAAGAGGAGACAGAAGTTAAGCAAACTATGGCCTGTGTGATTTGTAGAAACATTCCATCTTTTCATTTTTTATTACAAAATTTTATTTTATTTTTCACTTTGTTTTCTATTTTTAATGAGTTCTATAGGAAATAATGAACAGAATATTTTAACGTTTTTACTATTTTTGTATATCCCATAAAAAATAAGAATAAAAGTAAAAATGAAGTTGCATTCTGTTTGGTAATTTAAAGTAAAAAAAATATATTTTTTCAAAGCAAATATGCCCTAAATTATCCCTACAGGGTCCTGATAACTATTAGCTTTAATGGATCCTGATTAATTGAAGATCGTCTATTAACATTATTTCTTTATTGACCCTACTTATTTATCATTTACATTTGATGAGGCGCATCAACATAATGTCATAAAATAGTTTATAATGTTTTTGATGTTTGTCTTTAGTGATCCATCAGTCTAAAGGCTCTCTAATATATCCTATGCAGATATGGCACAGCAACATGCCGCACAACAAGATTGCTGACAGGAAAGGTCACCAGGGATGGATGAAACTTGAAGGCCCGCACTTTATATTCCCTGGAGGCGGCACAATGTTTCCAGACGGAGCAGAGCAGTATATTGAAAAACTTGGTCAATACATTCCAATGAATGGTGGCGTTCTTAGGACTGCTCTTGATATGGGGTGTGGGGTAGGAGCTATTTCCTCATTTCCTTAAGAGTATGATTGAATTTGTGGTATATGGTGGAATGGAATAGGTTAGAATTTAAAAAAAAATATGTTTTTTCATTCCATTCCACTCCGCTCTGTTCCAATCTATACTGCCAATCCAAACATAGAGACCTTGGTAGATTGAATTTATTATTGTTTAATGCAGTGTTGTCAATTATAGATCACAGAAAATAGTAGTTTGTTAAAATTTTGCTACGCACATTTTGTACATAATAGCGTATCACGAAACAATTGTGGTTCTTCAAATTCCGCTACACTATAGCTGCTATTTAACAACATTGGTTTAATGTGCAACTGATTTTTTTTTCTTGTGTTTTACAGGTTGCCAGTTTTGGAGGATTTTTACTATCACAAAACATTATAACGATGTCGTTTGCTCCAAGGGATTCACACAAATCACAAATACAATTTGCTCTTGAACGAGGAATACCTGCTTTTGTTGCCATGCTTGGTACTCGCAGACTTCCATTTCCTGCATTTGGCTTTGACTTAGTCCATTGTTCTCGATGTTTAATTCCTTTTACAGCCCACAGTAAGTTCTTCGCTGCAGCTCCCCTGTCCATATCTTGCAAATTTCTTAATAGATGTGGCTGCCCTAATGCCGAAACTCCGCCTTGCAGATGCAACTTATTTCCTTGAAGTCGATAGATTACTTCGCCCTGGCGGATATCTAGTCATATCCGGCCCACCTGTTCAGTGGCCTAAACAAGACAAAGAGTGGTCTGATCTCCAGGGTGTGGCAAGAGCTTTGTGTTATGAACTGATTGCTGTCGATGGCAACACCGTCATCTGGAAGAAGCCAGCAGGGGATCTGTGTCCCCCCAACCAAAACGAATTTGGTATTGAGTTATGCGATGAATCAGATGATCCCAATTCCGCTTGGTAATTTCCATTAGGCTATAGTTTGAGTTCATTTTTCCTCTTACTATTTTTGCTTCACATTTTCCCTTATTCCACATTGATAATGACACCATTTGTTACAAATTATAAAAAAAGTTATTTTGATGTTCAATAATTTAGTTTAATTTTTAGGAATTTTTAAAAAGGCAAGAGCTATTTTGTTTTTGTTTACCATAATGATTTTCATTTAAAAAAATCCTATGTCGAAAATGATTTTTAAGAGAAGCTACTCAAAGCAGATTCTCATTTGAAGCAACTTTTAGATTTGGTCAGATTCTCATTTTTCTAAAATATGTAACATGCGGATGCAAACTTCTAAAATTGGTTAATTTATTTAAAAAAGTGATTTTTCACAAAAAACTGTAATATTTTAAATCTTTATGCTTTCTACAAGTATATGTATTGTACGGACCTGATAAGAATATCCCCCAGGTGAAACCTATCAATTATATCTGTTTACCGACTTCTCGTGGCGGTTACTTGGGACTTCCAAAACTAATATGATCTATTTTGCAGGTACTTCAAATTGAAGAAATGTGCCAGTAGGATATCTTTTGTGAAAGGAGAATATGGTATTGGGATGATTCCCAAGTGGCCAGAAAGGTTAACTGCTCCGCCACCTAGGTCAACACTCTTAAAAAACGTTGCTGATGTATACGAAGCTGACACTAGGCGATGGTTAAGGAGGGTTGCATACTATAAAAATTCTCTAAACATAAAGTTGGGGACTTCGGCAGTACGGAATGTCATGGACATGAATGCATTCTTTGGAGGTTTTGCAGCTGCACTAAAATCAGATCCCGCGTGGGTAATGAATGTAGTTCCGTCTCGCAAGCCATCCACTCTTGATGTGATCTTTGACAGGGGTCTCATTGGAGTCTATCATGATTGGTGGGTTTTAGCTCAAAATTTCAAGTGTTTTATAAGTTTTCGTATTTGTCTTTCGGCTTGCCTTAATCAACGTTGCAGGCTTATTTTTTTTAACATCAATGAATGTTGATATAACCTGAAAAAAGCGTACAGTGTGCGAAAATTGTCCTTTTAATCATTAAGTTTTTTCATACTATAAAACCGAAGACTATTTCATGCAGCTGGTAGTTCGCATAAATTACGTTGCTTTGCAAACTGATTCCTAATCTGCAGTTGTTTGTTTATTGTTCTCAGGTGTGAACCTTTCTCGACATATCCCCGCTCCTATGATTTGATCCATGTGGGCAGCATTGAATCACTTATAAAGGATCCAGCCTCTGGCAAAAGCAGGTATTTTTATGCTTAATAAAATGCTAATTTGATGTCACCATATTGGTCTAGGACTTCTTAGGGAACATTATAATGTGATTGTAAATACCAATTTGAAATCTCAGTTCTTGTTTTCAAATATTTGCTGGCACAAACAAGTGGAAAGAGATTGAGGAATAAATTGCTTTCTGAAAGCCTATTAATTTTATGTGTTAGATCTGTACTGAATGCCATCACTGCATCTATGACATGTTTTAATATGATCACTTTTGTTTCATATAATATAAACATGTATTTTGAATGCTTTTAAATGTTTGCATTTTCATATGTAATGTAAATAATTGATTGTCTACTTTTTCAACTTGGTTACTTAGTTTGAATAGATGATTTGTAAAATTTACATCACCAAAAGTCATACTTGTTCATTGGTCTGTTTGGAATGATTCATAAGAATTACAGTATGAATCGAGGAGTGGCTGAACATTCGTTCAATTTTAGTTGAGTTTCCTAGATTGCTAGTTTCCTTCTTTGAGCTTGTTTGGATTGACTTAGTTGAGCTTATCTACTGGTATAAATACTTATGACTGTTTGAGGAACTAATGGAAACAACTTATGATATGTCCATAGGGTCTTTATAGCTTATTTCCATAAGCTCTTCAGGGTAGCTTTTGAAAACAGCTTATAGTTGATACGAAATAGTTTGAATTTAGTTTATCTTTTATAATAGAAATAACTTTACATAAGCACTTATGCTATAAGTACATAATTAATTAAGCTATTTATTCAAAAAGGGTCTTTAATATGAATGTTTAATCTCAACTTTCAAAAGCTTCCTCTATAAAAGTGTTAGTTGATTAAGTTGTTTCTCGCATAAACAAGAGCTCACCCTATTGCATAATGACTTCATCGCAGATGTAACCTGGTTGATTTAATGGTTGAAATAGACCGAATGTTGCGGCCAGAAGGCACCGTTGTGGTGAGAGATACCCCCGAAGTAATCGACAAAGTATCTCGTGTCGCTCATGCAGTGAGATGGAGGCATACCATATATGATAAAGAACCCGAATCACATGGCAGAGATAAAATCCTAGTTGCAACCAAGACCTTTTGGACACTCTAATTCTCATCACACTTAACATAGTTGTGTAATTGAGGTAAAATTTAGTTCTCAATGCTTTGAGGATTGTGATTTTGAAGTTATCTTATGCATCAAAGGGATGTGGTTTCCCTTCCTGTTCATTATGTATACAAGGAGAAAGTAATGTTATAGGATATGAGAAAAACTGAAAAATGTGAAGACTTTGTGTAGTTTTATATGAAAAGGCACAAGCCTATGTTAGTTAATATTTTGTCTTACATAAAACTTATACTAGTATAAGGATAACTTGTAATTCAATGCTTTTATTTTATTTTATAATTACTTATATTCATTAGAAAACAATAATCACTGTTCTAATTTTGCTATTTAATGGTGGTTCTCTTAAGATATCTTCTCACGGGATCACATATTTTTAACTAAGTTCGTGTAGGTCAGGTGAATTCAGTTAACTTAAACTATTTAAGTGTGGCCGGATATTTTAGAGGTGTGACTAAAAAAAGAATCATTCAAAGTGATTTAGTTTTTTTTTAGTAAATAATTATTATTACTATTTGAATCAATACTTTCATAAATCTTCATTCACTCCAACGAGAAATTCTAGTACTAAAAATAGCTTATATGAAAAACATTTATTTAATAAACAATTAATTTAATTTTATATCCAAACATATGATAGGTGTTTTGTCTAACATTATACAACAACTACCCACTAATTTCAATGGCCATGACAAGAGGAGAAAAGGAAGATAAATGAGAGGATCCAGTTTGTGAAATTGTTACTATAAATTGTCATCAACATTGTGTAAATTGTAATTTTCACACAAGGCTTATATATTCAAGAAAACTGCATAATTATATAGTTCTTGTAATATATGATTCTCACGTAAAGATATAAATATTGAAAGACTTACACTCTTTCATGACTCAATCTATCTTTTTTATGTTGGATCTTTCTCTAGACCCTTTCCATTAAGAGAGAAAGTTTATGAAAGAAAGCTAATTCTTTGAACATGAAACTATGTAACTACCATCAAATTACCACTATGTATAGGAATTTGGATTGGATGATGCAGACACACATCTCAATTATTGATCAAAATTGAACGGTTTAAATTTTAAATAGATTTTAATTTTTTAAAATAAAAAAATCAAATCTTTAAATTTGAATTATTTGATCTTAATCAGAAGACGATAATGGTGTGATTGACAACCCGAATCCACACCCTTTGGTGCATTACTTTATATTTTTGTTCAAAAATACACATCCAGAAAACAAAAGCACTGTAATTTTTTTTTTCAAATGTGTACTAATGACGTGTATCCCTTAATTAAACTATTCTTACACATTTACCTTGGCATTGTCTCCACCAAAGGCTTTTTTTTTCTCCGTCAACAAACAAAGGCTTTGATTGTCCATCTTACAATAAATTTTTTATGATTGTTCATTCAGCTCCTCGTATTTGTTCATTTTTTGACTTTTTACTGAATATTAACTTCCAATAATATAAAATTGAACAAAATATACGATCGAAAGTTAAAATCTAATAGTATATTTAGAGACGGATGAACAAATACGGGAGACAAATGAACAATCTTGTAAATTGGTTCCATGACGTTGTCTCTTCCCAGGCCCGCTCAAGGGACATGCCAGCAAAGAGGTGAATGGCCATGGGCCTCCATATTTTTCAACGTAGTACTATGTATTGATATGTCAGGGGCTGATGCTAGCCCTTTTTGTGGTCCTGAAAAGAAGTGTTGCTGCCTACCAGTGCCAGTGCACTTAGGATTTTAGATGTTATGCATATTGTCTTTCTCAAAGTAGTCAAGAAGTTGACTATTTTGTAATTTACAGTAAAAAAAAAAAAAAAAAAAATTGAAGAAAATTATTATGATTTTTGATTTAAATTATTGATAAAAAATAAATGAAAAATAAATAAAATGAATGAAATTGATGATTGAGATATTAGTTACATCAAAGATTACAAACACTTGTATTAATTTTAAAAACAAGTGATAACTAGTTTTGATCATTGAATAAATCAAACGGAATTGTTATAGTTCTTCGATGAATTTAATTTAAAGACAAATGTAAAAAGTTTTTACATTATCAATCAATCAATCACAATTCTTAAATCATTAATAATAATTGATTTTTGTCATAATTATTATAAAATTACTAATGTGATTAGTCATAATTTGTCAACTATATAAAACATTTTACGATGAAAGTGCGGACAAATTAAACTCTTCTTCAATATATTAAAATTATAAAATTATTCATGAATGTGCTTTAGTCTGTATTTTTTTTTCTAATTTATTTAATCTATAAAATTATTAACAAAAAAACATACTAAAAAATATTTTTATAATTTTAATACATTCATAAATTATATTCATAAATTATATTGATCCCGACGATTGAGGAACAAAATGAAGATTTACTTCATATTATTTTTTATCCACTCCACACTCAGCGTTGCAATGAATATGGCAATATGCTTTTTTATTATGCAATGATCTTTTAAAAAAAACACAATTATCTCAAATGATTGATAATCATGGGTACTGTAATTTTTTTTTAAATACTATAAAGTTTATTTTATTTATAAGTAGATAAATAATAAATGATCTTGGATTTAAAAAACTCAAAAATAAATTTTAAAATATTATAATTTTACAAAAATATTATTTTTATATTCGAAATATTTCAATTCTAAAATTCAATTTAGACCTCAATTAGGTGTGTCCAAATACTTTTCACTATACAATAGAAGATTATTGCATTGAAATTACTAATGCTTGTCAATTATATTTTGGAAGCAAGATCCTAAAATTCAGTTCACTATACTTGAAAGTTACAAGTAAATTAGTGAAAGAGCAGTTTGTTGCCTCAGATTTTTAAACACAAGGTCACCATAAAAAAAGTAAAAACAAAAGAAAAGAAAAAAATTCAGAAATTATTGTAGCTTCTTATGACAGGTTGTGGTGGAAATCACTTCACATTTTTTTTATCAAATTCCTAGTTAATAAAACAAACAAGTGTAGGTATATAAATTCAAGTGGTTTGTGTTGCAGAATTGAGAAAGTGTGTAATGTAGTTAAGAACAAGAGTTCTGCAAAATTACAGAGGAAGTGTCCTGCAAGGCAGACCCCGTGTTGGGAGGGTGTATGTCACTCTATTCTTTAATTTGCTGTTTGTTTTAACTTTGGATACATATATATAATTTTATGGCAGATGAGTGACCAAGGTTTTAAATTTATAGTTCTGGTTGCGATCGCGATCGCATTAAGGATTTCGTGATTTCAATTATTATAGATGTTGTGTTATGAATTGTAGTCGTTGTGGTGTAAATTAATTACAGTATTGCACAAATTTATTAAAATTATTTGTATCATCATATAATATATAATATTAATTGAGAGAATCTCATAATTATAAATCGATTAGATTCTTATTATAAAATGAGTAAAATGGAATGTTGTGAACAATCTACTTCATTGATTGAACAAAAAATTACAAGTAAAGATTACATAGAGCAATTGACTCCTAACATCGCTAAACAAACTCAACTAACTATAAAAAATATAAAATTAACTTATAACTCATTAATGAATAATAAAAGAAAAATATTATTTGCATAGACCATCTATAACCTCTTACTGCAAAATAGTTAAAAATAAAAAAAATTAAAAATTAAAAGTTTATAGATGTTTGATCTCTTAGTGCAGGAAAAAAAATGGTCGCAAAGCGGAGATGCGAATTCATAAAAGTCAAAAAAATAAGATATTTTAATATATAAATTTTAATATAGAGTATATTGGTTAGCTTTTATATATATATATATATATATATATAAAGAATTTTTATAATAGTAATTCTCGAAGAATTTGAAATAGTGTTTTATAGCATTTGTTTTTTGTGATTTTTTCTTTACTTTATTAAAATTGAAAATAACAATAATAATTACCTCTTATATTTTTTTTGTTGCGCCTGTTTTTTCGATTTCGGACCATTTTTTAAAACTTTTAAAGAGAGTGAAGTCATTTTTATATAGACTGTACTTTATGTTTCATTTTGGGGAGGGTAAGGTAGGGGGAAAAGTATTTGTAACAAATCAATTGTAAAAGTCACACTTATTTGATTATATTAAATTAGTATTTAAGTTTTGTTCAGTGATTGCAAAAATGTATATTGTTTATTAAATATAGTGTTTACTTATTATGTATTGATGTTACAAAAAATTACATTATTAACACATAACAACCAACTATTTATAGTTCTAATTTTTAATATAGTTATAATAAAAGTTTAAGATTTTTAATTATCTGAGATTGAGATTGAGATTGACTAATAATATACAAGATGTTTACATTATATACAAATTAAATTCTTAAATGTATTTGAACGGCTAAATAAACTTTTAGTTTAAAAATTAAATTTTAAATAATTTAATTAAAAATGAAAATTCAAATTAAATCAATTAA
>JBBPBP010000004.1:54662472-54689542 GCA_037974735.1 Cicer chorassanicum
CTTCTTTTTTTATGAGAATATTGAAATTAGATCCATTAAAATTCCGTTTCATTTAAATCAATTAAGATTCCCAAAAGCAGATTATATATTGAATTCAAATTAAATCAATTATGATTCCCGAAAACAAATTAAAATTCAAAATCCGTTTCGTTTCATTTGTTTTTTTGGGAATATTGCTCTGCCTCTTCTCTTTTTTTCTTTCCTTTTTCTTATGGTCCCTTCTAATTGAATTGAGTTTTTCTTTTAATATTTATCACACATCATGAAATAAAATTTGCATGGTATGAATAATAAATTTTGTTATAGTTGTATGAACTAAGAAACCATAAATAATAATTAAAAGGGTTTAGGATTTATCACTTGACGTCATTGATTATTGATTTATTTGAGTCTTCATTACTAATTTTAGATGGCAAGTATGTAGGATATTATCTCCATCCTTATTTTTTTATCAAACTTTTATGGTAAGTATTATAATAATATTAGTCATTAACAATATCATTACCCAAATTACTCAGCATCATTGCAATCCTATTTCAATATTCACTTGTTGAATAACACTGTAGTCCGGGCGTTGAATTAATAAGAGATATATATTTATTTTTATTTATTTTTATCGAATTAATATTAATCAATTGATTATTTCAATCACGAAAATAAAGATAATCATTAATATCTACTCTCTCTGGTCACTATTATAAAGAAAGAAAAAATATTTTAAATATTGATTACTATTATAAACAAGAATTAACTATTTTTTAACCATTTAATATTATTATTTATAATACACCATTTGTTTTAATCAAAATATTTAATATTGATAATTAAATATTTGATATTTAAAAATAAAAAATTGATAAATTTAACTTGTATTTTATATAAAATCTCTATTTCAAAAAATAATATCATTAGTAAGTATCTTTAAAACACACTTTAACCTTTGTCAGGAAATGGATTCTCTAATATGTAGAATTAATTCCCTTATTAAATTATGCATATGTAGTTGGAATAGTTGGTGTGTTGACTTAAATTAATTTTTCTTCTCGATAGATACTTTAAATTCTTTTCAACGTACAGTGGCCATTTAATGTTACATCATTTAAGAATTTGACTTGTTACTTAAAAGTTAAAACCTTCATCGTAGCTCCTGGAGCCTTGGAGCGCATGCATTAATACTGTTATTATTACTACTACATTTATTTTTAGTTTTTTACAAGACCATTTTTTTTCTTCTTTTTTTATAGAATTACCATTCCATTTCTTTTTTGGTATATTATTACTACTCCGTTTCTTAGCATATAATACTAGGTCCACCATTCCATATTGTATATATATTTAAAAAATTAAAGTTTTAATATGTTTTTTGTCTCTGCAAATATAATATTTTTTAATTTTATTCTTTCGTAATTGTTATTTTTTTGTATATATTTCTATAATATCAAAAAAAATTATTTTAGGTTCTTAACGTTAAGTGGACGTTATAAAAACGTTAATTGACAAAGGGAAACAGTTTTTGGTCTCTGTAAATATAACACTTTTCAGTTTTAGCCCACGAACCCACGAAAAATATTTTTTTGAATTTCTTCCCTGCAATATTCAAAAATCTCCTTAAATATAAAATAACATACAAATTGATCTTTATTAATAATAAACTTATGCCAAGTAATGTTTAAAATATTTTCACTTCAATAATTTAAAATTTATTAATCTTCTATTTTATTTAGTTATTATTATTAAATTAATTTTCATTTTCTTTTTAAAAAAATCACTAAAATTTTCTATTTTATTTATTTATTATTATTAAATTAATTAAATTAATTAGGAACAAACTATTTTCGTCCTTAATTATAGGATACATAAATTAAATCACAAAAATTAATAATATTATATCATAGTATTAAATTTATTAATAATTGATATTTCTTTTACATGTTTATTTAATACTAATTTGCATTTATTGATTAAATAGTAGAAATAAAAAAAATTACATTTGATAGTCGTACTATTGATTTTGTTTGTTATTAATTTTGATTGTAAATAATAATAAGTGCCAGTATTATTTTTTCATGTTAACTATTCATACAAGATAATTTATTTATCATTCCTATCAAAAAAATTATTTTTTTGATTAATTAACTAATCTAAATTTCCCACTCAAATCTTAAACTACTTAACATAACTACTGTAATAACTAATGTAAATATAAATATATGAATAAATGTAATATAACTATTTCTTATTCGTAGACTGTTCACACACCTCCGACAAGTGAATCATCTACGTACTTTCACACACTCGAAAATTAAGTTAGTCATCCAAATAATTAATATTGCATTGGTCCATTACTTTCTTCCCTCGAAAATTTACATCAATGGTTCAACTCTTTGTATTTTTCCTCTTTGTTCAGTACTTTGACTTAAATTATTATTCTCGCCTAAATCATACACTTCTTATAACAAAACCTCATAATAATAAAGAAACTCAACCATTCACATTAATTAGAGACCTACTTGATGAGCTACCTTAAAAATATGCAATAACCGCCTAAATCATTTATGATATGTTTGAAATATAAAAACATTTCACTCCACTAACAATACACATTTGACTAAATAATTAATATTAGCATTTTCCAATATCTCAAATCTTTTATTTTTTAATCCTATAACTAATCTAAAAAAAAATTTCCCCCCAAATCTTAAACCACTAAACATAACTACAGTAACAACTAATGTATGAATAAATGTAGTATAACTATTTCCTGTGCGTAGCCCGTCTTCATACATCCCGCAAGTGAACCGTCCGCATACTTTCACACCCTTGAAAATGTAAATAAATCAACGTCTCAAAAATCAAGTTAGCCACCCAAATAATTAATATTGCATTGGTCAACTACTTTCCTCCCTCGAAAATTTACATCAATCGCTCAACTCTTTGCATTCTTTCTGTTGTTCATGATACTTTAAGGTAAATGATTATTCCATCCTAAATCACACACTTCCTATAACAAATCCTCCTAATAACAAAGAAACTCAACCATCCATATTAATTAGAGAATTACTTGATGAGCTACATTAAAAATCTGCAATAGCTATCTAAATCATTTATGATACGTTTGAAATATAAACACATTTCATTCTACTAACAATACACTTTTGACTAAGTAATTAATATCAACATTTTCCAACATCTTAAATCTCTTATTTCTTAATCCTATAAGTAATCTATAAAAAATTCCTCCCAAATCTTAAACCACTAAACATAACTAATATAAATGTATGAATAAATGTAGTATAACTATTTCCATTTCCTATGCGTAGACCGTCTACATGCCTCCCGCAAGTGAACCGTCCACATACTTCTACACCCTTGAAAATGTAAATGAATCAACGCCTCAAAAATCAAGTTAGCCACCCAAATAATTAATATTGCATTGTTCCACTACTTTCCTCCCTCAAAAATTTACAACAATCGCTCAACTCTTTGCATTATTTCTCTTCGTTCATAGTACTTCTCGACAAATGATTATTATTGCCCAAAGCATACACTTCTTATGACAAAGCCTCATAATTACACAAAAATTCAACCGTACACATTAATTACAGACCTACTTGATGAGCTACCTTGAAAATCTACAATAATCACCCAAATCATTTATGATACGTTGGAAATATAAACACATCTCACTCCACTTACAATACACATCTAAAGTAATTAAATTATTATAGGAAATCTAAAAAATTCGTTTCTCGCATTTATTCAATATTTCAAATGCTCACACGGCTAATGAAGAGTTTTATGGGAAACAAAAATTTGTCATTACTATACTATACCCATAATTAAACACATTGTGTACACCATTGATTGTTTTGTCGCTCGAGACACACTTACGTCTTTCAAACATCCAATATATTATTGCTTACTCGTGTTATGCATGCATGAATAAGTAATATGAAAGAAATATTGCAAAAATATAAACATATTCCTTGACTAAGGTGTTAATATCAGTATTTTCAAATATCTCAAACAACACAATGAATTTTCCTATGTAATCAATATCATCTATTCCCAATGTTTGATTGGGACCAATCGACAACCTATGCATTACGAGGTCATGGTATTATATACGTGGCAATGTAGTGTTGGTATGGCTCAACTCTCTTTTCTCTATATTCATTATTCACAATATTCATATTATTTCTCACAGTGTTAAGGAATAAAAAAAATAATTAAGCCTGGTTTTTTGTTGTTTTTAGTTAGTGTTTGAATTTTAAAACTCGTTCTCAAACTCTTTTTTAAGTTTTAGCTCGACAATGCAATTGGGTTATGCCTGAAGACGGTAAAAATTAATTAGAGGTCAAAATTAGAAAATTATCTTATAAAATTGGTTGATAAATTTTTTAACTGACTTTGACAACATGAGAAAGATAATATCAACAACATGTCTTATTGTTTTTCACTCATGTGTCTTGATATTTCCAAACTATTATTCAATTAAAGTTTTCTTTTACAATTGCAGAAAAAATAGTAAATTAATTAGAAGTGTTTTTATGAAAGAAAGAATTAGTACATATTGTTGAATCTCTCAATTAAGATCAAAGTAAACGAAACGAAGATTGATCAGCCACTCTCCCAATAATGTTCTTCGTTTCAGTAAAACGAAGATTGATCAGTTTTGACCCAAGAACGTTTTTGGTTGCAGCAATTAAAACAGAAACAGAATTAAGACTTGCAGAGCTAAAATGAACACACATAATTGTTAACTCAGTTCAGAGTTAAACTCCTACGTCTAGGGGACTAGATCCGACTTCGAATTATCACTAATATGAGATGAAATGATTACTGTTTTCTATCTTTTGCTGCCAGTTTTTTGCACTGTGCAAAATTGCAGTTTTTGTTTTTCTGTTTTTCTCCCTGCAATCAGCATTGCTTACTTTGGCTTATATACTAGTTGGTTACAATTAGGAGCAACAAACAAAGTAGTTACAACTAATTAACAGAAACCTAACTGCCCAAAACAGATTGCTTGTAAGTAACTATATCTCCAAAGTCTTCTAATTGAGTACCACTTATTTACAAATCTCCACCTTGATACCAAATGAGAAGCTTCAGCTTGTGATTCTTCAAATCAGACCCTCTTAGTCCTTGATCTCAGTTTCTGGACTTGATTTGCAGCATATCCAAACAGTGTTTAAATTTGCTAAGTGTGACAGGTTTTGTAAACATGTTAGCAGTATTATCACTTGTGTGCACCTTTGTCACATTTATCTCACCCTTTTCAATGACATCTCTGATGAAATGAAGTCTGATGTCTATATGCTTGGTTCTTCAATGATAGATTTGAATTTTACTCAAATGAGTGGCACTTTGGTTATCACAATTTATGCAAACAAATTCTTGTTTGACCCCAAGTTCAGTGATCAATCCTTTCAGCCAAATTCATTCTTTCACTCTTCAGCAAGGGCAACATATTATGCTTCTGTTGTTGATAATGCCACTATGTGTTGAAGATTAGCTTTCCAACTGAATGTGTTGTTGAACATTGTGAACACATATCCTGTAAGAGATCTTCTTTTATCTAAATCTCCAACAAAATCAGAGTCTACAAATTCTTGGAATGGTTTTGATGGTTCTGAACTTTTGCTGTATTTCAAAACATGCTTTGAGTTCCTTTTAGGTACCTTAGAATCCATTTGACAGCTTGCCAATGGCTCATCCTTGGATTTCCCAAAAACATGCTTGTGTGTCAGCATGAGAAATGTCTGGCCTTGAGCAGGCCATAGCGTACACGATGCTCCCTATGGCACTAGCATATGGTATTGTCTTCATGTCTTCGGTTTCCTAGTTTGTGTTTGGTGACATGGCTGAAGAAAGTTTGAAGTGAGCTACAAGTGGAGAGCTGACAACCTTTGATTCACTCATATTAAACCTATTTAGGACTTTTCCAATGTAGCTTTCTTGGGAAATTATCAGTTTTCCTTGCTCTCTGATTCTGATGATTTCCATTCCTAGAATTCTCTTGGCTGGCCCCAAGTCCTTCATGTCGAATTCTTTCTTCAACTGGCTCTTCAATTTTTCTATTTCTTTCATACTTTTAGATGCTATTAGCATGTCATCCACATATAGTAGCAAGTAAATGTATGTTGTTGATGATACTTGTTTGTAATACACACAACTATCAAAATTACTTCTAGCATAACTTTGACTGAGCATGAATGAATCAAACCTCAAATATCATTGTCTTGGTGATTGCTTTAGCCCATAGAGTGATCTCTTTAGCAGGAAGACCCAATCCTCTTTTCCTTGAGTCCTAAAGCCATCTGGTTGTTGCATTAAGATTGTTTCATTCAGATCACCATGGAGAAATCATGTTTTGATATCCATCTCTTATAACTCCATGTCAAAGTGTGCTACCATGACTAGTATTATTCTTATTGATGCATGTTTGACTACAGGAGAGAAGTTCTCATTGTAGTCCACCCCTTCCTTTTGAGTGAATCCCTTTGCTACTAGCCTTGCTTTGAACCTAGGTGGTTCTACTCCTGGAATTCTTTCCTTCCTCTTGAAGATCCATTTGATGCCTACAATTTTGGAGTTGGCAGACTTAGGTATGAGTTCCTGAGTGTTATTCTTCTCTAGTAATTTCAGCTCCTCAATCATAGCTAAAATCCATTTGTCTTTTTCTGGAGATTTAACAGCTTCATTGTAGTTCTTGGGATCTTCTTGTATGATTTCTTCAGCAGCATGTAATGCATAACTGATCATGTCTACATAACCATATCTTTGAGGGGGTTTTGATGTCTTCTTTCTCTGTCCCTGATAAGATTGTAGTCCTCTAATTCCTGATCTTCTGAATTATCATGGTTTGGAAACATAGCATGTTCAACTGAGTTTGTATCAATCTTGTTTCGTTGAGTCTGTTGTTGCTCTAAAACCAAGAACATTCTTGGTTTATGTTGTTATTTCTCCTTTTGATCTTTCTCCTTTTTCGTAGCTTGCTCCACCTCAAGATCAAACCTTTCAGCTTCAATTTGATGTGAACTTTCATTAGCAACCTTGGTTAAGGATTTATATTGTTCAGCCTCATGAAACTTAACATCTCTATTGATGATACATTTCCTACTTTCAGGACACTATATCCTATAACCTTTTACACCACTTGGATATCCAACAAAGTATCCTTTCTTGGCTCGAGGAACTAGTTTCCCTTCATTTACATGATAGTATGTAGCACATTGAAATACTTTCAGGTGACTGTAATTAGCAGCATGTCTCGTCCACATTTCTTGAGGAGTTTTGAGTTCAATTGCAGTTGAAAGACTCAAATTTATCAAATAACAAGCTGTATAGACAGTTTCTCCCCAAAACTGTGCAGGCATGGCTGCATTTGACATGATGCATCTCATTCTTTAAAGTAGGGTTCTATTCATCCTTTCAACACGACCATTTTGCTGAGGTATGTGTCTTACAGTCATATGCCAGTTCACTCCATGAGTTTTTCAAAAACTAGTGAACTCCTCACCGCAAAATTCAAGACCATTGTTTGTCCTTATGGTCTTAATCCTTTTGTCAGTTATGTTTTCAACCATGGATTTCTAATCTTTAAAGATTTTGAATGTTTCATCCTTTTCAACAAGTAAATCCATACTTTTCTACTATAATTATTAAGAAATATAATGAAATACTTGTTACCTCCATGTGAAGCAATTTTGGCAGGGCCCCATAGATCATTGTGAACATATTCCATAATTGCTTTTGAGCAATGCTTCCCTGTGGAAAACTTGACTCTATGCATTTTTTCATACACACAATGCTCACAAAATTCGAGATCACCATTCTTGTCACCACCCAACATGCCTTGTCTGTCCATAACCTGCATTCCTGTTAGGCTTACATGACCTATCCTTTGATGCCACAAGCTGGTTTTACTTGATGCTTGGACTGCCACAGCTGCCAATCCTATTACTGCTTGACCATTGAGAAGATATATACCATGATCCCTTTTTCCCTTCATGATTACCAATGATCTTTTTATCACTTTTAGAGTGCCTTTCTCTACTTTGTATGAACAACCAACTTCTTCCAGCATTCCTAGAGAAATTAAGTTCCTTTTCAGCTCTGGAACATGTCTGACTTTTGACAAAATCTTCATAGTTCCATTGTCTAGCTTCAGCTTGACTGAGCCAATCCCAACTACCTTGCAAGCTGATTTGTTCCCTATAATCACCTTGCCTCCATCAATTTCTTTGTAGTCAAGAAACCAATCTCTATTTGAGGTCATGTGAAATGAACACCCTAAGTCAAGCACCCAATCATCATCCATGATTTCAGTTGAATTTGCCATAAGAACCTATTATGCTTTCATATCCTTCAGAGGCTATAGATGCATTTCTATAATCATCATCACTATTTGATCATTTATTTCCTTTCCAGTCTAGGCATTCTTTCTTGAAATGCCCCTCTTTCTTGCATATAAAACACTTCATTTTAGACTTGTCTTTTTCTTTGTTCTTGAACTTACTCTTCTGTTTTTTATTCTTCTTCCCTGCCTTGGCTTTGACAAACAGTCCCTCACCACTGTTTTCTTCTTTCCCATCTGACTTCCTTTTTAATTCTTTTGAGATTAGTGTAGCTTGCTCTTCTTCTAATGACAAAGAATCTCTACCATAAAGGAGTGTATCACACAGGTTTTCAAGAGAGCTTGGTAATGAATTTATCAACAGTAGGGCTTGATCTTCATAATCCAAATTTACATCAATATTTTCAAGATGTAAAACAATCTTATTAAACTCATCCATATGATCTTCAATTATCCTCCCAGATTACATCTTGAAAGTATATATCATTTGTGTTAAGTATAAATGATTTGCTAATGATTTTGTCATGTATAAAGATTCTAACTTGAGCCAAATGCTTGCTGCAGAGGTCTCCTTCGACACTTCCCTCAGAACCTTGTCTCCAAGACTCAAGATTAAAGCACTATGAGCCTTGTTCATGATATCCTTTCTCTCCTCCTAGTGCTTCCTCCAAACCTTGATGAACCAGCAACGCTTTTATCTTGAGACACCATAACACAAAATCATTTTTTCCATCGAATTTTTCAAGTACATATTTTGTTGATGTCATCTTTTCTTTGAATCGAATAGCCAGTGCACCTGATACCAGTTGTTGTTGAATTTCTCAATTAAGATCAAAGTAAACGAAATAGAGATTGATCAGTCACTCTCCCAATAATGTTCTTCGTTTCTGTAAAACGAAGATTGATCAATTTTCACCCAAGAACGTTATTGGTTTCATCAATTAAAACAAAAACAGAATTAACACTTGCAGTGCTAAAATGAACACACACAATTGTTAACCCAGTTCAGAGTTAAACTCCTACGTCTAGGGGACTAGATCCGACTTCGAATTGTCACTAATATGAGATGAAATGATTATAATGTTTTCAATCTTTTGTTGTCAGTTTTCCACACTATGCAAAAGTGCAGTTTTTGTTTTTCTGTTTTTCTCTCTGCAATCAACATTGCTTACTTTGCCTTATATACTAGTTGGTTACAATTAGGAGCAACAAACAAAGTAGTTACAACTATTTAACTGAAACCTAACTGCCCAAAACATATTGCTTGTAAATAACTATATCTCTAAAGTCTTATGATTGAGTACCACTTATTTACAGTATCTTATATTTAACAAAATTGTTTGGTTAAAATCGTTTGATTATTAAAAAATAAGTAAATTCAACTTTTTTTTCACTTGTATATAAGTGTATTTAATGATATTTCTTTTTTATGTGTGTATATTAATTGTTTATTTACTAATAACATTGTAGCCGATAGTAACGTGACATCAATTGAGCCATAGAGTATGAAATTTGAATCACTCTTACCTCTTTCAAATATTTTAAAGCAAAAGTAAAACACTGTAAGGAAATTATTAAGATAGTACTAATGTACTATAACATTCTATAAAAAAAAAAAATTCAAAATATTCAAAATTTAGTTTCTTTTTGTGTAATAAAAAATCCACTTTATATCTCTAATATATTATACGATAGAGATTATTCACGGTTAAATTTTTGTAAATATTGTGAATTTATATTAAAGTTGGTTATATACATATTTGATCTCTTAACTTATTTTATAATTTTATTTTAGTCTTGTAATAATTTTTTATTCCATTTTGGTGTCCTAACTTTACTTCTATTAGTCAAATTGATCATTTCTATCAATTTTCAATTAAATTTTTTTATATGGCATTTGTTGTTTTCCCTTCTTCTCTATATTAGATTTTTATCTTCTTCTTCCTCTTCAATCTCCATCTTCTCATTTCTTCTCCAAACTCAAAAATAAAGAATGAAAATGAAAATATTGTAGAAAAACAAAAAACAAAAATTAACCCAAGAACAAACTGACATAACCATTCAAACCAAATTAAAATTAGTTCAACAAATCTTAATAAACCCCAAAGTAACACCTTAAAAATTTTCAAACCTTAGAACATGAAAATGATCATACCCCTTAATAAAATAACCTTCTAGAAATAAACCCCAAATTCTAGAAATATTAATAAACTCCAAAATCAAAACCCTCAATTTTTTCAAATCTTGAATGTGAAAAGGAAGATACCCACTAATCGAATAATCTTTTATATATGAACTCCAAATTCAATAAATTCAACAAATCTTAATAAACCCCAAAATCAAAACCCTTAATTTTTTCAAATCTTGAACAAGAAAATGAAGATACCCCTAAATCAAAAACCTATAGTTTCTCCATACTCCAAAGTTCAGTTAACTCATTGATCAAATATGAAACGGTAAAGAGGAAGTGAAAAGTGTTAAATTCAAGTGTAAGTGGTTAAGTTACGCATCCACTATGAAAATGGTATATCTTGGATATATAAGAGTGTTGACTCATATACCTAATGCCTTAAGGTTTTGAGATGAGATGTGGTGTCAAAGTCTTGTATGAATCTTATTGCATTTGACTTGTTCTTTGTGTTGGAACAAGATTCGTTCTAGGAACAATTCTTTCATCATGTTTTGATGATAACAAAGATACTTTGTGAGAACAATTTATTTCACTAGTAATTTCATTGAATGTGAAGTAAATAGAACCAAGAAACAAAGGAAACAATATTATAGGAAATGAAGATGTTAGAGAAAACGAAGACATCCGAGGAAATGAAGATGTTGGAGGAAATGAAGACATCAGAGTCAAGTGAAGTCAAAGGAAGTCAATGCAACGTTCAAACTCGGGTTATTACACGCGCTATTGTGTGCGTGCATTTGCCTCTAAAGCATTTGTCCAGTGTGCCTCTAAAGTTTCTACGCGTCTGCCTTTAAAGACTAAAGTATGCCTCTAAATTTTGAAGCATGCCTCTGAAACGCCTACTATAGTAACTCCGAAGCTTCTATTCGAGTTGCCTCTAAAGCTCATGTTCCGCTCGCTCTGAAGAGTGCAACTTGTTCCAAGATGCTGCCTCTGATACGCATCATGCTCTGAAGATGCAGCAAGGTGAATTGCCCACGTCACTAATTCTAAGTCATGCAGTTCTGCCTCTGACTAGCTGAACCAAGCCACACAACATTTGACTCTGATGATCAAGTTATGTTGTTATGAAAAAAGTCAATGACTCTTATGGAAAGTCAACGCTCTTATGGTGATTAAGTTGTTTCAGAATTCTGAAAGTCAAGAACAAATTCTAATTTGTTCCCGCTGCTCTTAAACAATCGTATGAAATAATATTCAAGGATAATTATTTTCAAGCGCTATCTGGAAATTCTTGCACATAATCATTCTAGAAGATTTGGTTGAAGATTCATTTTGGAATTAATAAAGCTCCAATAATCATATTCCTAAACCGTATCTATCAAGATTTATTTTTTGTGAAGATCTATGTTGACCTCACGCAAGGAAAATATGCTCAGAATATTCAAGGAGAATTATTTCCAAGCGTCAGGCGTCCTTGGGGTGATCTCGTAGTTCCTACGGGGTGGAGACAATGGGGTCGGTCCATGGATTTTCTTTCCTTTTGTTTTCCCGCATTTCGCTCAAAGGGTTGAAGGGAGATAGTGCATACATTCTCGCACATAATCATTCTAGAAGATTTAATTGAAGATTCATTTTGGAATTAATCAAGCTTCAACGGTCATATTCCCAAATCGTATGAATCAAGTTTTATTTTTTGTGAAGATCTTTGTTGGTCTCACGCAAGGAAGAAACACTCAAAATTTATTTGGGAAAATATTGAAACTCTAATTCATGCTATATAAAAGGGATCAATTTTGAAGAAGAAAACACAACACAACTGCTTAGAAAACCTTACAAACGCAAAAAATTCTCTAAGTATTTCATTTTAAAGTTTCAATTTCAAAGCCAAGGAACTCGTTCAATTTATATTACTTAGTGTTTAGTGCTCTATTTTAAGTGCGTAATTTATTATAATCGTTATGCTTAGAAAAAGCAACAAAAAACCAACTTTCACCCTTTTGTAACTCAGCTCGGTAGTGGCTATTTTGCCTCAATGACTCGTAGTTTTTTCAAGTTGGAAGTTGAGAAGACTTGACTTGTAGGGTCAAGGTGTTGTAGTGCCTCAATGGTTTGTAGGTTTCCGACTGAAAGTTGAGAAGATTGACTTGTAGGGTTAAGTGTTGTAATTCAGGTTTGAACTAGTGGATAAATCATTATGCGTGAGGAGACTGAATGTTACTGCCACGTTGGTAGTTAGCCAGTATAAATCCTGGTGTTTCTCCCTCTACCTGTTACTTTGTTTTATTGGTGCCTCTGATTTTGTTTATTTGTTCTAAATATCCCAAATCATAATTTTGAAAATAAGTATTTAATAATGAAAAACACAACTCAACCCCCTTCTCGTGTTTTTGCACCTTTAATTTCTCTCACTCTCCGCCGAACCCCCAACAAGTGTTATCAGAGCATTTATTCGGCTTGGTGGGAGAGTAAGAGTGAATTCTGATGTTGGATCCTTATATCGAAAGTCTTCTTAGCGGTGTAGTCGAGTCTCATTGGCAATAACAGCAATGCAAGTATATGATGTGGGAGACTCACAACTGAGGGGGAGGTTGTTAGGTTCAAGTGTGAGAGACTCACACTTGAGGAAAAGGTTGTTAGGTTCAAGTGTGAGTGGTTAAGTCTCACATCAACAATGAAAGTGGCAAATCTTGGATATATAAGAGTAATTATCCATATACCTAAAACCTTAAGGTTTTGGGTTGAAATGCGGTGTTAAAGTCTCTTATAGATCCTAGAGCATTTGATTCGTTGTTTCTCTCGTTCTCCCATGAACTCCCCAACAAAAATACAAAGAAATGAGATTAAACCGTCTATTCCAGTTTTCTTTTTAAAAAAAAAACTAAAAGCTTTTTTTGTCTTATTTGTTATTATAATTTTTTATAATGTGACAAGTTTGATATATCAAATTTGCATAATCTTAATCACCTATGATCAATGTCATGTAGGTAAAGTTAACAAAAATTTGACGAAAAAGAGTAACTTGACTAACAGAAATGGAGTTGAGGGATTAAAATGAAAAAAAGATTATAAGATCAATATAAAATTACAAAATAGGTTAAAAGACCAAATGTATAATTTAACAATTATAGTTAAAAATGTGTATTTTTGTGCTTCATTGCCATGAGTGAATAGGCTCTAGGTGAAGGTTGAATATTTTGTAGAGTGCGGCAATAATTAGTTAAAAATATTGAAGTATTTATTTAATATAATTCAGGAAGAAGAAAAAAACAACCATATTTTTTTCAAAAGCAAAAGCAACAACCAAATAACCAAATTAATTAACTTTAGTGGTCCATCCTATCAATAAAATTGAGCTCAACAAATTAGCCATAGCTCTCTCACACATTAATAGTCAAATCTAAGATATAGAGAGAAGTCTTTACATGAAAGGTTCAACAAGCTGTCTACTTCCATTGCATTTAAACTTTTGGGGCTAACTTGAGTGTGAAAGGTCATGTGGAATTGTGGGTCTTTGAATGGTATAAACTCAACCACCCTACCCTTTATTTCTGTGCCACCATGACTATAGGACCTACATTTTCAGGTTTGAATTTTCAACTTGATCATGTTTGATAATTAGTCACATTTTTTCAATTGTTCATTCAGGAGTTTAACTTGTTCATAATTTTTTTTTTTACTAGTTTTGAAGTTATACAATGTGAAACATGTTTCCGTAATTAGAATTATATGCTTTTTGTACTATGTGTTTTCCCTTCTTTTGCAGTTTTATTTTGCCTCGTGATCAAATTACGAACGATTTCTACATGAAGCATTGTATCAGTGCACTAAAGACATAAGATAAGATTGAATACTTATGTGTGTTAAAAGTTATGGACAACCAAGTATTTATAGACAAAACAAAGCATGGTTTCTAAATTATATTAAATAAAATTGAATGATAAACATCGTATAAGTGAGAAGATCCATGTATTCAATGTTTTAAAATTTTAGATAAAAATATGATATATAATATATTTGTGCTGTTATTTTTAGTATAATGTGATGATCCATCAAATTCTTCCAACGATTCAATATTTTTGACCACTTAACTTATTAATTTCTCATGCTTCATTCAATCAATTATTCAAGGTTGCCTTTGCACACATTTTCTTCTAAGTACTTGTTTTTTTACCCCCAATTTTTGTAATGCTTGGAAAAAAAATATAGTGTTCTCTTTCATGTGGACTTCATATTCCTTTGATGACAAGATCCATAAGTTCAAATATGCTCGTCATAGAGACTCATTTGAAGTTCCAAAAGTTTTGATTTATCATCGAAAGATTTAACTACTTTTTTTTTTCTGGCTGAATCTTAATTAACTCTAACAGATCATTGAATGTTTGTCTTTTTTACTAGTTATTGGAATTCTTTTTAGGTTATAACACATGTTAATATTCAATAAATTACTTTATATAATAAATTTTTATCTTTTCCAAACACTAAATTAATTATATATACTCTAAAAGAATATAAAGTCCAAGTTTTTCCTATTTTATCAAATAATTAAAAACATTAAAGGTTTTAGGTTTTTTTAATTCTTAAAAGATCTAGTCGCAGTGAAATTCACACATTAATTATAAAAAAGTAGGAAATTCTAAATTCAAACCTACACTCCAACATATTAAATATTCTTGCAACTACTGTATGAATTATACTTAAAAACATTATAGGTTTTAGTTTATTCTATTTTTGTTTTTTTCTTTGTATAATATTGCATGCAATTGCAGAATCTAACAATTTGATAATATGCAATACATTTAAGGCAACCATATCTCAAATAAATCTTAATAATACAAACTGTGACCACATACACGATAAAGAGATCTAATTGAGTTGGTTAAGTACTCACGTATATGTAAACAATGCTATGTATATATGAATCTGTGTTTGGTTTAAAGAATACCTTTAACCGGAATCCACATGAAATTCTCGTATATATTTTTAAAAGAATTTAATTTATATGTATATACAGTTAATGTCAATCAATCATAATAATTAAATCATTAATAATATTTGACTTTTGTCATAATTACTTATAAAATCATTCATATAACTATTGACACACATTTTCATATTCTTATGATAATTGATTGTTACATTTTTTTTTTAAATATATACAAATTCTCGTGGAAATCTAGTTATCCACCATCTCAATTGGTAATAAATTCATGCAAATTTTGGAAGTTATGTAAATCTATAACATTTTCTTATGTAATTTAGGCAACACCAGCTTAACATCTTAATATGCTTCAGCATCCATAACCCATCAAAAATTTCATGTGTCAAAAAAAAAAATATGAATCCTCACTTTTCACGAGCTCAAATGCAAATTAGCCAAATAACATTAAAGAAGATCTGCCGTTTCCAACCAAAACCGCCTAACCTTCCAAAATATTGAGCTTGATCCATCGGATGGTTTGAAAAACTGCCATGAATACCTAATCACCCAACCAATTGACTTCACACCGAGCCAAAGATCGAATATAGAGATTATTATTATAATTATTATTATATATTTCCACCAGTTTCATATATGAGAAAAAATTTGGAGATATTATACGTATATTTTATGATGTATTAATTACTTATTTTATTTTACTTTTATATACTCATTCAGTCTTGAATAAAAATGGAGATACTACAAATAAGTCTCACAATTTTCTAAGAGTGTGTTCTATAGGGTTATATTTGAAATAAATTAAAATTTAATGATCTTGTTGTTTTTTTTCTTCTCTTAAATCTAACACCAAAGGTAGTAAGTGGGAGCATTTTTTTTTACCAAAATAGAACTCCTCTAGCCTTCAATTATAAGCAAAGATATATACTTTCACACTTATTAATAATACTAGTTAAGTGTATTTAATTTCTTAATTTAGTGTAAAAAAAAGAATAAATTTATATACATACCTTTATTTAATATGATTGTCTCCCACAATATTAAGGAATTAATGCAATTATATTTTTAAATAGTTAATCACTAAGATTTTTATTGTGTTATCATGCATTGTTAATGTTATGTTTTGTATGTTATGATATTGAATGTACATTTAATTTATTTTACTCTGCTTAATTATGTTTTGAGAATAATGACTCATCTCCCTTTATTTCTCTTTTAGCCGTTTAGAGTTTACTCATTACATGTATGGTAGATGATGACATGAGAACAAATGAAATAGTCACCAACTTGATTGAGATAGAGTAATTGGTTACCACCAATGCAATATATATTAGTTTAATTTATATTGAACGTCAACGTGTTAGTACGAATAAGTTTGAAATTGTATAAAATCAACTCTTATTACAATGATAATTTTAATATTGAACTCTTTAAAATTTGTTATCTCCACATATTTTTAAATTGTGATCCTTTTATACTTTAATATATTTAATTATCGATCAATTTTATCCGTAGTTTTCCTATATTTACATTTTAAAACATTTTCAAGATAGAGTGTCACATACAACCTCATAGGCAACCTAGTCAGTTCTAGTTGTATGGTATTTGAGGAAGAGAAAATATCTTGGAATAAACAAGTAAAAGTAAAGGCAGAGATGGACCTATGTACTAGGTTGCGTGGGCAACTGTCTGCATTTAGTATTGAAAAAATAAATAAATTTTTAATATTTAATATGTTAAAAAAGAAATGATATCATAAAGAGAGATAATATGGATAAATCAATATTATAAATTGTGTCTTAATTATGTTTTAAAAAAATTTAAAGGAATATTTTTTTAATAGTCTTTAAATATATTAAAATTATAAAATCAAATTTAAATGTGTTTTTTATTAATTCTTTTGATATTTAAATGTGTTTAATTTGTCTAGTTGTTATCAAATATATTTTTTATTAGTCAATTCAATATGTAAAATTACTAATAAAAAAAAACATTTAAAAATATATTTATAATTTTAATAAATTTAAATTCTATGGTAATAACACATCATACATTTAAGATTAAAAAAAAATAATTACTTAATTATTTTTTAGTACCATACATATAACAACAATTGAAAGACATATATTATACCCTTATTACTCAAAGTTTCTGGTATGTCCCTGAATCAAGGCACGAGCAATTGTATATTTTGGTAGTGCCTATGGGATTTTTCTAAAATAATATATATTTTGTTATATTCTTTTATTTTAATAAAAATATATTGTCACTGTAAAATAGATAAACAATGACATCCAATGAGAACTCATGATATTAAAAATTAAAAATAATCACAAATTAAAAATAATTGCAAAATGTTGAATTGTTATTGAATATTAGTGTAAAAATAATTTATATTAATGATTAATCTCCCCTTATAACCGTTGATCTTCCTTTTTCTCATTTTATTTTCAATAATTTTAAAAACAGATGATTTGACCTTTATTTAGAAAGGGGCAACTACTAATATAGTGTGATAATATAGTGAGATGTGAACATTTTTTTGAAAGTTAAAATTTTATTAAAAAGAAAAGAAAAATAACAATTGGGGGACATAAATATAATACAATAAAGAAAAATAAATAAATAAATGCTATTTTTTAAAATTATGCGGGTTTTCTGTTTATTCTTTTTTCTTGTATTAGAAATCACATATGTAAAAGGTTCTTCACAGACAGTAGAACAATTCTGCAAACTAATAGATGATGCATTCTCTTCATACTTTCGGGTTGTTTGCTAGTATCTCTATCTTTAAAAAAACTCACAATATCTCTAAGTCATGAGCAATCATAGAATGAAGAATTTCGCCAGTAATAATGACATTTAGGCATGTCAAAATTTGTATCATCGCATTTGAATTGATTTCCAAATAAAAAGAGATTTGATTATTTTGAATGTTATTCTCCTCTAACAGTACATCACTCCAAGAACCAATAATATGCATATCTAGATATTGATGACTCTCTCATAGATGAACTCTGTTAGCTGAATTAGATTAGACGGAACCAAATATTCCTGAATTATATTTTTAGGACCTCGTGTAGGATGGACCTTAACTTTCCGAAAAATATTTAGAATAATTTTTAATTCCCCAATTGAATCCGAGTCATAAGCTTCTCGACGATTCTTATCTATTTTTTCCTAATTAAAATAAATAAATTTTTAGAATGCCTCCTAGTTTAAAGTTGGGGGTATAATCAACAAAAGGAGAGTTGACAACTCAATGAGTAACATTATCCTGAATATCTTTGTTTATATCTTTAGTTTCGACTTTGTCAGGTGCAACAATCTTTTTAGGGATATACTTCTTTGCCATTACAACGTCTTCCATTAAGTTAGTCATTTCATGACCATTATAAATACTTTTAAAATTTTTCTATAGAATATCATAGAACTTACACGATACACAAATCAATTGCAATTTTTTATAATCAAAGTAAACATAAAAAAATACATATCATTCACATTCCACAAGAATGCAATCTCACATCTCTTGTGTCATGTCAAAATCAACCATTATTCGAGCTAAATGTCCGAATATTTTTGAGGTGGCTGCTTCATCGAAAGATAAAAGAGTTCAAATAGCGCTAAAGTGAGTGTAAAAACGATCTTTAACGTCAAATATTCATAGGACTGAGTATAGATATGAATCCAATATTAAGCCTTTGTGTATCATAGCAAATCCAAATTAAAATCTTTTCCATAAGAGAAGACTCAAAGAAAGTCTTGTTTCAAAATCCAAGTTCCAATTGTGTGATACATTGTTTGGAGGAATAATCCTTACAAACATTGAATCACAAAAAACACATAATGTAAATGGTTTGCACAAGGCCATTATTAACGCATACCGAACAAATAACCAATACAATCTAAAAATTAGGAAACAAATATTATAAATTAATAATTAAGACAATTAGGATATTTCAAAACTATAATAAATAAATTATAAAAAATAATTTTAGTTATAATAATAAAAATAAAATTAACATAAAAAATGTAAACTATAAATTATAAAAATTTAAAGTAGTTTATAAAAAATATTATAAGTCATAAATTCATCAACAATATTTTTATTAATTAACAAACAAATTTTATAACTTTTCAATTATAAACTAATTTATATGACTTGCTAAAGAATCGGAAAACTTAACTCGAGTTAACTTACTATGTGTCACCCAAAACAATCTAATTAATCCAAACACATACTTAATCAAACTTTTACTTCAGTTATTTACTATTTAATAAAAAAAGCTTGGCTCCAATTATTTAGAATCCCAAGAACAGTTACAGTAAGAAAAATGTTTGAATTTCATTTCTTGATAAAAGTAGCCTCCATCCCATGGATCAAATCTGAAACGAAAACAGTGTATGATTGTAACTTGGTTTACTTTTCACATATAACCCCCCCACAAAAAGTTATGAAAAAGGTCACATTACAAATTTTCACCGTCATTCACAGGCTTTATAGGGATACTTAGAAAAAAACAGATCAATGACAGTGCAAAGAGTCAACCGACCCTTTTTGGATCTATCTATTTGTAAGGCTTCCTTCACTCCACATGTTTACGTTTTATCTTCATCTCTCTTTCTCTCTCTCTCCTAAATCTAATACTATAACAATTTCTTTGTCCTAAATAAATCAAAACCATTTTCTCTAACATACTATATAGTACTATTTTTTTATACAATAGTCAAGCATGCAAGAAATGAAAAACACTACTAGGGTTCTTATTTCATTTTCTTTTCCCATTTTTTAACTAAAAATCCATTAGATTCAATATTCAAGCAACCACTGAACTTGCTCTGAGTGTCACAGAGTGTTACTCTCAAAAGGGTCACTGAGAGAGAGAGATAGAGAACGAAGAGCAAAGCCATAACTATAAAAAAATTTCTTCTTTTTTAGGCTTGCCTTCTTTCTCTTTCTTTCTCTCAATAAAAAAAAACACAGAAAATAAATAAAAAACACAGAGAGAGATTTGAGACATTGGGGTTTCACATACTTCACCCTTTGTCTCCACTATCTCTCTGTCTTCATTTTCTTTGTTCTTTTCAAAGTTCAGTGCTTTCTGTAAATTCTGCTGACCCAGGTTTTCATGGATGAACTAAATTGATGAATAAGTAAAGTGAAAGAAGAAAAAGGTGGAAAGTGATTAAGGGGTTTGAAAAAGTTTGAAACTTTTTTTATAAAAGTAGAAAAAACCGATTTTTTTGATGAGTTTTAGGGGTTTTGTAGAGAACAATTCAGGAGGTGGAAGTGTGAGAAACATATCAGAAATTTCTTACAACAATAACCAAAGAATGTCCTTTGGTTCTATTTCTCATCCTCGTCTTGTTACAACTCCTACTTTGGCTAAATCGATGTTCAACTCTCCTGGATTATCACTTGCACTTGTGAGAGATCTTGTTTTTTTTGTTTGTACTTTTGTTGTGATATTTTTTGGTTATTTATTTGACCTTTTGATTTGTTGGAAAAAAGCAGCAAACTAATATTGATGGGCAAGAAGATGTGAATAGATCAATGCATGAGACTTTTGAGCAAAATGGTTTGAGAAGGAGTAGAGAAGAGGAACAAAGTAGATCTGGTAGTGATAACTTGGATGGTGTTTCTGGTGATGAACAAGATGCTGATGACAAACCACCTAGAAAAAAGAGATATCACCGACACACTCCTCAACAAATACAAGAGCTTGAAGCGTATGTTTCATCTACCATTGTCATTTTTCTATGTTTTTGTTGTTGTTGTGTTTTTAAGACTTATTAAGATTCAAAAAATATGATGTTATTTTTTCGAAATGGGTTTTATAGGTTGTTTAAGGAGTGTCCTCATCCTGATGAGAAGCAACGATTGGAACTTAGCAAAAGGCTTTGTTTGGAAACAAGACAAGTTAAGTTTTGGTTCCAAAATCGAAGAACACAAATGAAGGTGTGTTTGACTAAAGTCATTTTCAGTTTTTCACATGGTTTTTTTACTTTCTTTTTGAAGTTTTTTGTTTTGAAGACCTTTTTTGTTGCTAACTTTTTGATTGTACAATTGTACTATAGACTCAATTGGAAAGGCACGAGAACTCTTTGCTAAGGCAAGAAAATGATAAGCTTAGAGCTGAGAATATGTCTATAAGAGATGCAATGAGGAATCCTATTTGTTCAAATTGTGGTGGACCAGCTATGATTGGTGAGATTTCACTTGAAGAACAACATCTTCGAATAGAGAATGCGAGGTTGAAGGACGAGCTTGACCGAGTTTGTGCACTTGCTGGAAAGTTTTTAGGCCGCCCGATTTCTTCGTTACCAAACTCAAGTTTAGAGTTTGGTGTTGGAGGGAACAATGGTTTTCATGGAATGAACAATGTGTCTTCAACATTACCTGATTTTGGTGTTGGAATGTCTAATAACCCTTTAGCCATTGTGTCTCCTTCGACTCGACAAACAACACCTTTGGTGACTGGCTTTGATAGATCGGTTGAAAGGTCTATGTTTCTTGAACTTGCTTTGGCTGCTATGGATGAGTTGGTTAAGATGGCACAAACTAGTGAGCCACTTTGGATTAGGAGTATTGAAGGTGGAAGGGAAATTTTGAACCATGAGGAATATATGAGGACATTCACTCCTTGTATTGGTTTGAGACCTAATGGTTTTGTTTCGGAAGCTTCTAGAGAGACTGGTATGGTTATCATAAATAGCTTGGCCCTTGTCGAGACTCTCATGGACTCGGTGAGTTTCTAAAATTGCCATTAACTTTTTTCAAGTTACCGATGCATCTCCAATTGTGGCCACAAAGACATAAACAAACTTTTGCTGTTGTGGTTTTGATTGCATTCGCTGACCTTTTTTTTTTCAAAAACATTATGGTCTTGTTATTTGTTAATTGTTTTAGTTTTTTTTATGGTTATACATATGTGTATCTTGTGTTGGAGTTCCTTTCTTATTCAATTTAAAAGTATAATTGTGAAGCTGATTTGTTACGCTCGCTTCAACAGAATCGATGGATAGAAATGTTTCCTTGTATCATTGCAAGAACCTCTACTACCGATGTGATATCTAATGGAATAAATGGAACTAGAAATGGTGCACTTCAACTAGTAAGTTAAAGTTGTCATATTGTCTTTTATAAAAGTATAATTTTGTTACAATGTTAGTGTAAAAAGTTTTACAACATCAATAAATCATTACCAATCATATGGGTGATTTTGGAAGCAGTTAACCAGTTATCATTGAAATCAGACATTTTTTAATGATTTGACGATTAAGATGGATTAACAACATAAAAAATTTGTGTTTTCAGATGCAAGCTGAACTTCATGTGCTATCACCTTTGGTTCCTGTTCGCGAGGTAAACTTCCTTCGGTTTTGCAAGCAGCATGCAGAAGGGGTTTGGGCTGTGGTTGATGTATCCATAGATAGCATTAGAGAAACTTCTGGAGCTCCAAGTTTTGTGAACTGTAGGAAGCTTCCTTCTGGTTGTGTTGTGCAAGATATGCCTAATGGTTACTCCAAGGTAATTAATTAATTAAATTTCAAATGGTCTTTTTCTTGTTATTAGAGTGTGTGTGATGGTTTTTATAATCCCTACATGTCATGTTTTTTAGTTTCCACATCTTTTTGTGTGGACAGTAAAAATGATTCACATTCCTCCATACATTGTGTTCTGAACACTTTTATTTTATATATTAAGGGGAGTTACTAGTACAATTTACCATGCAGCTACTATATATATCACTTTCATGTCTTCCTCAAATTTATTTTATTTTGCCAAGTGGATGTTTATATCATGCTAATATATCGTAATTAGAGTCTTTAGGGATTAGTCTTTAATCTCCAATTTTGACTCAAGGATCAGTCTCAAACTTGGCCGCCTCTTAACGAGACAACTCTAAAAATAAAACTTAAATTTTTTTATTAGGGATGATTAGTTTTCCTATTCTTCCCCCATTAACATATTGGTGCAATGTGGTTTTGTTAATTACCTTTGTTCAAGTAATAAAAGGATCAAAAAAGGGGAATAGAGAATATTCAAGTGAAGTGAAGCAAAACACAAGACCAAGGAATCAAGGGATTTTGTTTTTCAAAGCTATTAATTGAAAAAGCTCATGGTTCAAAGTAATTTGGCTAGTCTAGTGACTACTCACTATATAACTACTATGTCAATGATAATGATAATTCCCATATAAAAAATATTAATTTCCCCTTTTCAAAGAATTTGAACAATTGCATTGCACCTGAGTAGGATGCTTCTTATTTGTCTCAATTAATAATTACAATTCCAATCTTAAAGTTTTCAACTATTAATCTTTAATTAATACCCCCCATGTGACCTTAAAGTATAAATTAATCCATTATTTTAAGTATAGAAGCCTCTATCACTTGAATTTCTGTACCTTTTGAACATATTGACTAGATAAGTAATTTTCCTTGTAATCTTGTACCAACTTTTTGATTCTATAAACAATATATGAGTTTCTATTCCAATCTTTTATGCTATATTGATTATTCCATCCAAACATTATTTAATTCACGAGATTGGATGTACTCTAATGGGTTTGTTCTATATAATATAATACTCATTGGGGGTCATTATCAAAAATAAATAAAAATACTCATTGGGTTCAAACATAAGAGACTACCTATTTTGTCTTTTTCTTCTAAATATTTTAGATTAACAAATCTCGATGCTCACATTTCCCATTGCTCCTACAAATCTTGCTTGACTTTATCTAGTACCCTATTTTGTCCTTATTTTATGTACATGGTCGAGGTCCATGAGATACCTCTTGTCCTTTTATAGGGATGATGAATCACATCATAACATTATCATACTACTAGTACAATTATTTTTGACAAATATTACTATTTAGCAGTACAAGTTAAAACTTGATAAAATGTTATTGATGTATATAAAAAAAATATGATTTTTATTTAATGTTAGAAAAATTAAAATTTATCCAAGTTTTATTTGAAATATGTGATTTGCATACAAAAAGTTAAAGTGTGTAAGTGTGACTTTCATAATTTCTTTATATTTTTTGTTATCCATGTAAGTGAAATAGTGTCTTGTACATTTTTCTTCTGTTGTATATATAGTAATGAAATACTAAGAAATATGTACATAATCACATAAGTACACATATAATACCATAGTACTATAACACTAGAAATTTTTGGAACATGATATAAATTGGTATTATTAATTTGTTATAAACCCAATAATGAATAGCACTTGAGAAATGTGATGTATCATGTATGTACTTAAGTTGGAGTGACATGAGAAACATGGCATTTGATGAATTTTCAGGTGACATGGGTGGAACATGCAGAATATGAGGAAAACCAAGTCCACCAGCTGTACAGACCCTTGTTGAGCTCAGGTATGGGGTTTGGAGCGACACGATGGGTCGTTACCCTACAACGCCAGTGCGAGTGCCTTGCCATATTAATGTCCTCTGCCGCACCCTCTCGAGACCATTCCGGTACTATTATAACTCTACTACACAACAACAAAAAACTTCACATAAATAGCTTTTGATAATAACTTTTTTGATTAAATTGATTATTGTATATAAAAACTTCATTTGATTTTAGTTCCTTAAGATATGAAAATTGTATGATTTTAGCTTGATAAGAGATTTGTAGGACTAAAATAACTTGTTTTTGTTACATATAGAAGGACTAAATGAATAAAAATCAAATACTATAAATATTAGCAAAGACATATTTAACCTTAAAAGAAATTAACTACATAACACATCATTTTAAAATAAATAATAAATTGTGGTTACACTAAAAAATGAAACTTACGAGAACGTATCACTATATGATGTACCATTTGGTTTTATCTGTATAAACTATAAATGCCAAATGTTACATAGTTTGTAATTCATGATGGATTTTAGAATATTATATTATAGTTTAACTAAATACTAATAATAGTAAGGAACAAAAAAATATCGCTGTTTTGATACAAAATATGTTATATATATGAAACATAAAATTAGAGTCTCACGTGAAAATCTCATGCGACATAGTTCAAATCTGGTGTGAGACACTTGTAAATTGGTCATTAGTATCACTTTTATTAATAAAAAAATTGTCGTCCTCTATTTTTTAATAATTTAAACCATTAGATGATTAACAATAAACTGAACCAAATTTGGTTATTTTATGGATGTCACAGCAATAACCGCAGGCGGAAGGCGCAGCATGCTGAAGCTAGCACAGCGAATGACGAATAACTTTTGTGCCGGCGTTTGTGCCTCGACGGTCCACAAATGGAACAAGCTGAGCCCTGGGAACGTCGATGAGGACGTGAGGGTAATGACACGAAAGAGTGTCGATGATCCAGGTGAACCGCCGGGGATCGTGTTGAGCGCAGCCACGTCTGTGTGGCTCCCGGTATCGCCTCAAAGACTGTTTGACTTTCTGCGTGATGAGAGGCTCCGTAGTGAATGGGATATACTATCTAACGGTGGTCCCATGCAAGAAATGGCTCATATTGCCAAAGGACAAGATCATGGGAACTGTGTTTCTCTTCTCCGTGCTAGTGTATGTTTCTTTTCTCTCATTTTATATTTATATATCACATAATAATAATAATAATAATAATAATAATAATAATAATAATAATAATAATAATAATAATAATAATAATACCTCTTATCCAATTTTGTTTATATATATATCACTAGGAGTTCATAATAAAATGGCGTATTTTATTATTAAATTAAGTGTATATGTAGATTGTCATAGATCATATGGTGATGTGGGATTCATTTCCTAATTAACGTGATTCACATAAGTTTTTTGAAGAAGTGAAGTAATATTTGTTAAAAGAGTGTAAAATAGTAAGTTACTAATTTTTCAATTAATTAGCTGATGTTCATAAGAGATCTGAGTTTTTTTAATGCAAGTTCGGGTTCGAACGTGTTACTTTGATTTAGTTAGAAAAGATCTATTACATCTCATCTAAACACTCTTGAATAAATTAAAATAGTTTAAGAGTGTATGAACAAAAATTTAATTTTATAAAATCACAATTGTTTGAGAATAGTTATAAGTATAAGAAGTTTATTTTTTATTATTCTAAACAACAATAACTTGGAAAATTTATTTGAAAAATTTCTTCAAGTTAGTCGGTTATTGAATTTTGATTTATTTGTATGATACGAAATCATATGGTTCCTACTGTTAACAGAGTGGACTTGCAATTGCAAGTTGTAAAAACGTTGAAATGTGAATGAGGTTGTTTTGTCGGTAGTGTTTGGATTTTGAGTGGTTGAAAAGTTGAGAAGGACAAAGAAGGAAATTTCGGAATGAACAACTAGCGCAAACTTTGATGAATCACTAAAGATAAGCTTTTATAACAAGTCAAAATACACGACTCTTGTCACCTTATGCTTCCTATTTTCTGGTCCCATTGTTTAATCAAAATCACATTTTTTCTTCAAATAAAAAATATCACTGTATAAAAAAGTGGTATCTTGGTTTGACTAGCTTAGCTCATCACACCGTGGGTTTCAAAAAATAAAAAGTTTCACGAAAATGACAATACAGTACATAATTTAATTTTATAAGTTTATTTTTTGTTTAACATTAATTTGTTTTTTTTTTT
>JBBPBP010000004.1:54708138-54773653 GCA_037974735.1 Cicer chorassanicum
TGCATGTTATAAAAAAATTGATTAATAAAATAAGTGATACTATTAAAATAAATAAGAATCAAAATTTATATATACAATTTATTCGATCTTAAAAAAGGAATTTAAAATTGGATCTGATATAAGTTATTTTCACTAAAATATTAATAATATTCAATTGTATACTAATTATTATATTTTGAAATTAATCTTTGATTTTATTTGAATAAATTTTGATTTTTTTGAATAAGAATATAAAAATATTTAATGATTAGAACTAAAAAATATATTAGTGAAAATATTTTTATAATAAAAAAATGATAAAGATATTGCAAATTTAATTTTTACATTCAACAAAGCCGTGTAACAAGATTACAAAATTAACTTAATTGTATAAAGAAAATTAACATTGACTTTGCAATTATTTTTTGATTTTATAAGATGCTTGACCGCCCTTGAATATTCCGTTTACTAGCGCCGCATCTATGTCCGAGGATCCCGTTTCCGTAATTAACAACAAAGATGGAGGGCATTTCCACACAGCCACAAACAACCAAACCTAACAACGAATCCAAACGATCTTGACTGTCCATCTTCCATAATGGGACCCACCAACGGTCAAGATTGCGCGTTTGACTGACGTACAAATTTTGAACTTGGAATGATTGTGTTTGACTGTAGAAAATTCAGACATTTATTTTCCATCAATTAATTAATTAATCAAACTTAATTCATTACCAAAAACAAAAAACACCACCTGGGAGAAGCAAGAAGAGAGAGATTCTAGAGAAAGAATCTAGTGAGAGAAAGGAAGAAAGAGAGATTTCATTAGATTCATTGTGTTCGTTTTTTGTTACTCTTTTTTCCATTTTTTTTAATTAATCAGTACTAGGGTGAGAAGAGGGAAAATTGAATTTTTCTCTTTACTAACGGTTTAATAAATTCTCGTTTTTTTTTTGGGAAAAAAGTTTTGCTATTTTTGGTTTGGATTGAGGAATTTAGGGTTTTGGTTGTGTGAGGAATCAGCAACCATGAATATGATGCGACGCCTTAAGAGCATTGCTTCTGGGAGGACTTCTATTTCTTCAGATCCTGTAAGATATATTAGTTTTTTTTTTGCGGTTTGGTTTGAAAATTGTGTTTGTTTGGTTGCTGAAAAATTGAAGAAACTAGGTAGGTGAAGAAATGATCAAGTTTAGTGTTTAAAGTTTCTGAGATTTGTCTAGATTCTGGAACTCTTGTTTACTAGATGCTAGTTATTATTAATTTTTTATTTTTATAATTTTTTTCTGGGGTTTTGGATTTTTCTTATTTGGTTATTGTGTTTTGTCTTTTAGCTCCTAATTGTTGACTATATGCTTATACTGTTTGTGCATATGTGAATATTTCATCCTGTACTCTAGGTACTGGTGATTATGAATTATGATCAGTATCGTTTTTTTTTGTTTGGAGTTTGTAGATAAATTTAAAACATTTTGTAATTTGGTGTTTTGGAGTCTACGTGCATGTTTGGATTGATAGTGAGTTTGGCAGAATGACTGTGATTTTATCAAAAGATACACTTTGGAGATTCTGTGTATTTTTGGATGAGCGTTGCCGGTGAGTCTGGCACAATCACAGTGACGCCGTGATTTTGTTGAAGCTCCAAAGTGCAGCTTATGCCCAAATCATGGTGATCACTGTGATTCGACCATTGTCAACACGAATCCATACATACACAAAATCACGGTGCCACCGTGATTTTCTTAAACCTACTGTGAAAACTTGTTGGTAAAAGTCCTTGTAGTTATGCGGTTGAAAGTGTGATCTTGGAAATATCTTAAGATGATGTAGTTCTAGAGTCTAGCAAAAGGTCTGTAGTGGTTGCCTGTCAAGGCACAGAATGATAGTTTGCTTAGCTTACAAAATAGGTTTCCCAAATATAGTGTGTAAGTTAATCTCAAATCTATCTTGCTTGCATTGCTGGCTGATGTTTATTTACAAGTGAATTGGATAGTATACTAGTTGTTGTTTGCTTACAGGCTATTGTGCTCTTAATTTAATTATGGTGGGACTTAACTACGATAATCGATAAATGTAACTAAGTGTTGGGTAAGTAAAGTTTATTAAATGGTCACGAATGTAGAATTTGATTTTTAACCTCTAAATTTAACACTCCACGTCTTGAATGCTTTTACCATAGTTGAGATGTTTCTTTACAGGGAGGGGATTCTAATTCCAAAAGAGCTAAGCTTGATCAAGAAACTGAAAACAAGGTCAATGAGGAAACAAATACTTCAGGGAGAAATGATCGGGAGCAGCATGTGGATGCATCAAAAGAAACAACCGTTGGCACATCCACTGTATCTACAGTAACTAAAACTGAGAAGTCAGGTTTCGATCAACTTCCAAAAGAATTACATGAAATGAAAATTAGAGATGAGAAAAGCAAAAACAACAATGAAAAGGTAATGAATGTCATTCATTGTTCTGTAATCCTTATTTTCCTGTTTAAGTTTTTTGTCATTAATGCACTGTTCTATTAATGTAGAATCATGTGTATGTGTATTTATTTCATACATAGTCCATAGTATACAAATATATGAGAACAAGCTACTTTTGTATTTAATCTTCATGAACCTGTAAAATCTTTAAATGCGTCAGTTATTAAGTATACTAATATGTAATAAATTAATTTTCTGCGTGAAGGATGTAGCAGCAGCTACAGTGAGTGGCAATGGGACAGAAACAGGTCAAATTATTACAACTACTATTGGTGGTCGAGACGGACAACCAAAGCAGGTGATTACTTCATTCATTATTCTTGCATCTTCATTAATTCCTTTGAATTAAACAATTTGCATTATTGCTTTCCTTGTTTGCACAGTAAACAAATTATTAATTTTTAAAACATATAAATGATCTGCTACGAAATACAGAGCTCTTAAATAACTAATATTGTGTCTGGCTCAGACAATCTCATACATGGCTGAACGCGTAGTCGGAACTGGTTCTTTTGGCGTTGTTTTTCAGGTATTTATGTTCTTTTTGCTGTATTTTATTCATTTAGTTGTCTTTTGCTTTACTGTTCTTAACTCTTAAGGCATCTCAACTTATCTAAGGTGTTTATTTTCTGTAGGCCAAGTGCCTTGAAACTGGTGAAGCGGTTGCCATAAAAAAGGTGCTGCAAGACAAGAGGTATAAGAATAGGGAACTCCAGGTTATGCGCATGGTCGAACATCCTAACGTTGTTAAGTTGAAGCACTGTTTCTATTCCACAACTGAAAAAGATGAGTTGTACCTTAACCTTGTTTTGGAGTATGTGCCTGAGACTGTTTACAAAGTTTCAAAGAACTATATTCGGATGCACCAACATATGCCTATCATTTACGTGCAACTGTATACGTACCAGGTAAGTCTATAACGTGCGAGTTGATCGTCATTTTATTTTGTTTTAAACTTTGTTGGAATTGTTTTCTAGTCAGTTGCTTCGGGCTTATTAATTTGGTGTGTGTATTGATTGATCATGGCATACCTATCTTGTAGATATGCCGTGGAATAAATTATTTACATGAAGTAGTCGGCGTCTGCCATCGAGACATCAAACCTCAGAATCTATTGGTAAGATTTGTTTGTGTTAGTTTCAGCAGTTCAAATGGATCATAGCGCTTACATAAGAACTCTTGAAATGTATATTTCAACTATGAAATTATTTTGAAGTTTAAACTGACTTGTGATGTAAATGATAGGTCAATTCCCAGACACATCAATTAAAGATATGTGATTTTGGGAGTGCAAAGATGTTGGTAAGTTCCTTCACCCTCTGAATTCGAAGATTTTTAATTATTATTGCTTATAATAGTAGTATGTATCTGACTTTATGATATTATTATTGCATTTAAGGTGCCTGGTGAACCCAACATATCATACATATGCTCTAGATATTATAGAGCTCCGGAACTTATATTTGGAGCATCTGTATACACAACTGCTATTGATATGTGGTCTGTTGGTTGTGTTTTGGCTGAGCTCCTTCTAGGACAGGTATGCAAGTTTTTATTGACTCCTTTCTCTCTCTCTAAGATCTACCTTGTGAGGATTTGTTTCATGATTAAGGAAAAAGGCATTGTCTAATCTTTGTACCGGGGACCCCACCATGTGGGAAAAGGCTTTGATTTTTGTGTTATTTATTATTGTCATTCTCTCTCTCTCTCTCTCTCTCTCTCTCTCTCTCTCTATGATGTTGAGTGAGCTTTTATTTACACCAGTTTGCAAAATTCAACATTTCAATTATGTTCGTTGAAAATAAGATAATACTGTATTGGTTCTGGTTCTGCCTTTAGTTGTGGCTCATGGGTGATATTTGACAGAATCATGGCGTTCCACTGTGATTTTGGCAATAGCTCTGCTTTGGAGCTTCAACAAAATCACGGTGCTACCTGATTTTCCTAAACACATGTGATATGACTCGTTATTGGTTATTTGAGATTATCCATTTAAGCAATTAGCTTCAAATGAGACTATTCCTTTCTTTGTGCCTACTAACTAGGTCTGTAAAAATAAAAGACATTTTTAGATTAGGTCGATTCTTATTATCTATTTTGTATCATTTGCAGGCATTGTTTCCTGGAGAAAGTGGGGTTGATCAGCTAGTGGAGATCATTAAGGTACATTTTCTTGTGTTCTTTCATTTTTCTGCTTCCTAATTTTGCTTTTGAGCATCTTTTTTTAAGTTGCATTCTGTCCACTTTTTTCTTCTTGAATCTGAGCTTATATTATGTAAGGTCTTGGGAACGCCAACCAGAGAAGAAATAAGGTGCATGAATCCAACCTACAAGGAATTTAAGTTCCCGCAGATTAAAGCGCACCCATGGCACAAGGTTAGCAGTTCTTTCGCCCAATGTTGGTATGTAATACATAAATCACAGATTCTTTTGTTTTTATCTGACTGAATTAGTGACTTCCAGATTTTTCACAAGAGAATGCCATCTGAAGCAGTGGATTTAGTTTCAAGGCTGCTTCAGTATTCACCACATCTACGGTGCACCGCTGTAAGCTTATTTGCCTTTGGAAAGATTGTATAAGTTGTTCTACAGTTCTCCATGTATGCATAATACACACACCAAAGAAGCAAGATGGATCATTTTTTACACGTGATAGTTATTCGTTTTTATAATCATTATCATTATTTTATGCACACATTCACCAAAAAAGGAAAATGAACCACCTTCACGTGTTCTAGTAATGTAGTTATTTACACGGTTATCAAATTAGGTTTACTTTTGTATTGAATTGAGATATGACTCATGTATTGTAACTCACTAACTTGTAAGATGTGATGACTATGGTAATTTATGTTTAAAATGATCATTTTTTTAATTTCAATCAATACACTCACATTAGTCGGTTGTTCTAATTGTCTGTTTACAGTTGGCTGCATGTGCACATCCATTCTTCAACGATCTGCGAGACCCAAATGTAAGCTTGCCAAACGGGCAACCACTACCTCCTTTGTTCAACTTCACGCCTCAAGGTAAGATGGTGGCGGCAATGTTTTCATTTTCGGTTATTCAATATATTAATTATTACTGTTGCTTATATATGAAAACAAAACAATGCAGAACTGGCAAATGCGCCCGAAGAGCTGCGTCAACGTCTCATCCCTGAGCATGCAAGGAGTTAAAATGATTCAGTCATTGAAACATCTATAAAAGGGCATTGTAAATGGGTTTTGAATGAATAGAATGCCATCACAGCCTTCACAGTTGTGACTATACAACTAAGGAAGTTTAAACACTTTGCAACCTCTTTGATGGGACCATGTGAAGATAATCAAGACATGAAGGTCATATAACATACAATACTTGTTGTTAGTGTTTGAATTGTAAACCCTTTGTAGTATTAGCTTATGATTTTATGTATGCTTTGGTTCTGAAAGTTAGTGGAGTTCTAACAATTATGTAATTACGTTTCTATATAGTTCAAGTTCTTTTATTCCTTCAAATGAACCAAGTTGGATCTTCAATTTAGTTTGCAAAGCTTTTCGGCTAATCCTTTATTCTATAATAATGGATCTGACTTGCATATATTCATTAAATTATTTAAAGCCGTTCAAGTATAGTACTTAAATATTTGGAAAATGTTAACAGGTGCTCCAAAGATATTTGTCAGGAATCCAAATGTAAAAAAACATCTAAAATTGTGTAATTCATACTTTGTCATACTTTGAAATTGTAAAAAATGATATTTTTTTCTCAATTTGTTTATAATTTTCTTTTTTGGTTGCTTTGCGTGACCCTTTACATTATGTGTAAGTTTTATATGAGCAAATTGCAATTGAAAGCATGGAAAGTAAAAATGGTTGAGATGGATTATATTTAGGCAACTAGTAGAAAATAATAGCCAAATATCCCTATATTTCAAGACTTTGGCTATAAAAAGGAAACAGTGAGACTTTCTCATCTAAGTCTAATTATTGTAATTAAAAAATTAAAAGGAGCTCAGAGTTATATTGGTTTCATCCAATGGTTCAGGATTAGTGATGTACCCACACCAAATATATTTATCATCATCCAATGGTTCAACAATATTGGCTCATGTCAACTTTAATTTCGTCAAAATCAAAGGTTCATTAATTTGAAAAATAAACTAAAGTTTTATGATCAAAAGTATTACTTTAAAAATATAAGGGTCAAAATCACTAGATTTAAAAAATTTAAAAGTCAAAAGTGTATTTTAGTCTTTAATATATTTAAATATATAAAAAAAATAATGTCTAATAATATAATTAACCTAGTAAAAAAGTAAGGAGCTCAGAGTTGTATTTGTTTCATCCAATGGTTCAGGATTAGTATTGTACCCACACCACAAACATTATCATCATGGCTCCCATTTATTGCACCAGCCGGGAATCGAACCCGGGTCTGTACCGTGGCAGGGTACTATTCTACCACTAAACCACTGGTGCTTCTTGTAAACTCAATAACTTTAATTATAATTGAATATACAAAACCTATTTTCATCTCTCTAAGTCCATAATCTAACATGGCATTGAAGCTTGGTTTAGATTCAGAAAAGGAAAATCACGTTCATCTCTTTCTTGGTGTTCAACTACATATTAAGAGAAGAAGCTAGGATCAACATTGATAGAAGGAAGAGAAGGAACAACAAGAAACATGTTCTGCCTTTTATTCCTCTAAGCAAAAAATAAAGATGAAGTAAGAACAAAGTGTGATAGAGGATGAATTGAATTAATTTTTTTTTTAAAACTTTTAGTGGATTGTAATTAGGCATGGCAACGGGGCGGGGGCGGGGGCGGATTTTGCCTCCTCCAACCCCACACCCGACTAATCGGGGAAAACCCGTACCCGTCCCCGTTTTACAGCAGATGTAGAATTTAGACACCCCTCCCCGCCCGCACCCATTCATATATATATATATATATAATTATAAATTTAGAAATCATATCTATTATAAATAATATAATAAAATAATTATTATTAGACAATTATAAAATAAAAAAAATATTTTCTATAGAGATAAGATTATAATCTTTAATATTTTAAAAAAATATTAAGTATATTCAATGTGTATATGTATATAAAATTTAAAAATTACATTAATATTACTTGCGGGGCGGGTTCGGGTGCGGGTGCGGGATGGATATCATCACCCCGCACCCGTCCCCGCACCCGAATTTTAATTTCGGGAAAAATCCGCACCCGCACCCGCACCCGCACCCGCACCCGCACCCGCACTCAATCAAAGCGGGTTTTCTCCGCCCAAATCAAACGGGTTTAGGTGGGTACCGCAGGTGCGGATTATATTGCCATCCCTAATTGTAATGAATAATAAATTATTTTTATCTACCCATTACAATCCAAATTGATATCCATCAAATCTATCCATTTTGCCTTTTCTCAAGCTTCATTCACCCTGCATTGTAAAAGATACATCTTGTAATAGGAATAATAACTTTGTTTTCAATCATAATGTTGAATTAAATACTGTTCATTCTAAGAATACTTACGATTTTTGGCATGCTGATTGGGTCATGCATCTCATAAGGTTGAATTAAACCTATGGTTTTTGACATATTTAATAATAATAATAATAATAATAATAATAATAATAATAATAATAATAATAATAATAATAATAATAAATTACCTATGAAACCAACTTGATTTGAAAATTAAGTCATTAAAAATTATATGGAACCTTGTATAATAGAAAAAGTTTGGAATTTGGGTCTAAGGCAACATCTTCATTCACCTAGTGCTTTCCATGTCTCTAATCAACTTTAATGATATGTCAAACATATAAATCCACGTCAAACTTGATGCCTTATGAGAGTATAAATTAAGCTAACGGCGTTTTCTTATAACATCATCATGCGAATTTCTTTTTTCTTTTTTTGTATAAAATCATCGTGCGCGTTTCCGACCTATATACATCAATAACCTTTTTTTTTTCAACTATAAGAGGTTGTGAACATGCACTCTTAATTTCTATTTCTATATCTCTTCAACGTATGGACCATGGGTATGTATACATCATTTTTGAAAAAAAAAAAAATGTACGTATACATCAATATATATCTCTAGTTTTCTTAATTTTCAAATGTTCTCTCCTCCACCATCACTCTTTTTGGATGGAAAATGTTCTATTTTTGAAAGAGGTCCCATACACCACTTTTGCTAGATATGTGTGATGATTAAAATTAGTTATTTTTAATTAGAAAAAAAACATACAAAAGAAACAAATATGTATTTAATTCATTACACCGTTTTGGTAAATACTCTCTCCATATAAAAGAAGAAAAAAAACAATAATTTTTTATTCAAGTATAAACAGTTTTTACTATTTTTTTTGGAGTCTTATCTACTTTTACGGTTTTTAATATTACTCTTTCCATAATACCCCTAGTTAAACTATATGATTTTTCAATAGTATTTTCAACAGCAACAATTTTGTATGCCATATACTTTTTACATCAATTATAATTATCAAATTATTAAAAATATTAAATTTTACTGTAATTATATATAAAATAAAACAGAAAATTAATTGTAATGTGTTGACAATATAATTTTTTTTAACATAAATAACATCTAAAAACTTTAACTCCACATAACATTACATGTTAATTAACAATGTTGGTATTTACTATAAATTAAAACTTAAGAAATGAAACAGTAATATATGGCCCCAAAAATGAGGTTACGATTTAAATTTATATAGTTTATATATATACATATATACATTTTTTTATAAGCAAAAGTTTATGGAGCTTCATAAGGATTTTTTATTTTAATAATCCAATTAATTTTTTTTATCAATATACTGGTTTTTGAAAACTATATATCAAATTACTCCTTTTATTGATTTAGCTAGAAGATGTCATTTGCAAATGCGATTTACTTAAGAAAACTTGAGTTTACAACGACGACTTTCTTAAGGATTTTTTTTCTCTATAATTTACTAGGAATCGGTATTTCAAAAGGTGACTTTGATGTACCTTTGAAAAATCGTCATTCCAAAAAGCGATTTGGTGCTGCCATCGAACTCGCAAAAATAATTCATTTTCTCAAAACACGACTTCTTTAATTAAAAGAAAAAAAATAAAAAATCTTTAAGAAAATCGTCATTGCAAACTTATACTTTCTTAAGAAAATCGTATTTGCAAATGACAACTTCTAATTAAATAAAAAATAATAATAATTTGATATTTAATTTTCAAAAGAGAATATATTAATAAAATTGGACTATTATAAAAAACCACTTCATCACAATAGTGTATATGAGTAATTTAAAATTGTATTAATCTTTTACTGATATAAAAAAATACATATCTTTAAAATTTAAATAATAATATTATGGTGATTCCACTATAACTGAAAATCAATAACAACACCATTAAACTAATTGGCTCCAACATCCACCGGAATTCTTGTCCCCAACCAGTGTCTCTTTTTCAGTTGCGGTAATGAAGCATTTCTCCGGCATGACCGAACTCACACCAAAATGAATAATTCCATTTTGTCTCCCTTCCCAATCCCTCAACCTATAACTCAAAACCTTCAAACCATTTTCCGGCACAACCTCTCCTAGAATATCCGAAACCGCAATTCTTGCCACCCCAATAGGACGAAAACCTTTCAACTTCTTGCATTGCACTTCAAACTTGATTGACCTTGCATGCAATGGCATGTCCAACAAAAACTTCTCATTCCACGAAAGAAAACTTGAGTTCTTTTCACAATCTTTATTTTTCACCATTTTTGTTGTGTAACAATCAAGTGACTCGCCTCGAACAACAACGTACGCATCTTCTTTTACGTTAACATTTTCGCAAGATATAACCGTAATTTCTAATGTAAATGAGGTTACACCCATAGTACAAATTAATTTAATGTTGTTGTGCACACAAGATATATTGTTATGTACTTCAATTTTGTAATCGTTGGGTTTTTGTGAAGGAATTGAGGTGATTACTAATATAGGTAACGTGGGTTTTTGATTTGGAAGGTGGTGAGAAAGAAGGGAAGAAAGAAAGAGCGTAATTCGTTTCGTGTTTATCGTGTATTTTAATTTTGGTTTGAAAAAGTAATATGAAATGAATTTTGACTTTGACTTTCTATTAGTGTAGTTCTTGCAGGATATTGCATACGCTGTTACCGTGTTTGTTTATTTTTTATTTTTCTATTTACAAAAACTTAGTTGTTCCGGAAAGAAAATTATAAATATTTTTACAATTATAATTTTAAATAAAAAATTAAAAAATGGTGTGGTCAGTAGCTAAGACAATCTCTATTAAGGTGTTCAAAACATGTGTTGCAGCTACTCAAACAAAATATGTTATTCTATTAAACAACAACAAATATGCTAACAACAACGAGGTGGAAAACTCTATTACATGTGTTCTTCTTTCTTTTTTTTTAAATTTTTCAATTATTTTTGTTTAAAATTATAATTGTAATAAATAAATAATAATATAAAATTAAAGTAATATCTTAAGTGATACTGAGTAGTAAACAATATTAGCTCATGCCAACTTTAATTTCGTCAAAATCAAAGGTTCATTAATTTGAAAAATAAACTAAGGTTATATGATCAAAAGTGTTTCTTTAAAAATATAAGGGTCAAAATCGCTAGATTTAAAAAAATTTAAAGTCAAAAGTGTATTTTAACTTCTAAGATATTTAAATATATAAAAAAAATAATGTATAATAATATAATTAAATTACTAAAAAGTTAATAAATATATAATCTAACATAAAATTCAAAATTTAATATATAATAATAATAATAGTAAAAAATATTATTCAAATTAATTTATTTAAGTAAGTCAGTTTAGTACGCTAAAAGATTTTTTTATGGTCAATAGTGTGATTTTCATTAACTAACTATACTTCTACAAACACTTTTGTTTTGTTTATTTAAAAAATGTCTATTTAACCTAAATATGTCCTAGGTTATGTTGTATGCTTCATAGTATATCCTATTCACACCTCTACTTAATGCCAAAGTTTGAAAAGCATACTTTTTAATGAAAGTATTTTCCTTAACAGTAAATACATGTCACACGTTCGTAGGTTTATCACCTCTCACACGCCCTTGTGATCAAATGAATAATGCTGGCTAGTGCCTGGAAATTGTCTTGTAGTTGTGTTGTAACAAACATTTGAAAATTTTGAATAATAATAAATTAATCTTCTTTCATTTCAAAAAGTTTTTCATTGAAATTTGCTTTTAATTAATAATCAAACATGTTTATGTTTTGTTGTTATTTTTTTACTTACTCACACTTCAATTTCTATAATGTTTTTGTAATTGATTAAGTATTATTATTAATAAGTAATTAATTATTTAAAAAATTATTAAATTTTCATGTTTTTCAAAAAGACATGGTTGGATGTTGCATCCCCATCATGAAATTATCCAACAAATTTTTAAAAAAAAAGAACAAGGATATTTAAAAAATCATCAAATAATAGTAGAATAGATTAGTATATAATTTGAAAAGGAGGTAGATTAGAAATTTTTAAATGAATAAGAATGTTTAAAAATCCTCAACTAATAGTACTATTTTAAAGAAAATTAATTAGCTTGTAAAAAAGTAAGGAGCTCAGAGTTGTATTTGTTTCATCCAATAGTTCAGGATTACTGGTGCCAGGGTACTATTCTACCACTAGACCACTGGTGCTTCTTGTAAACTCAATAATTTTATTCATAATACAAGCTGGAAGGAGTATGATTCTTGCTGTAGCTTGACATTGAGACAAAGTAAAGGACCAAGCCAAAAGTATAAAACCCTTCAAACTTATTTCACAAAACGTCTGAGTAGTTTAACTAATTTGAATTAAAAATTAAAAATTAAAAATTTTAAAAAAATAAAAAGATCATAAATTAAAACACCGACAAAACAAAAAAATTATTAATTAACAGAAGATATGAATGCAATTCATTATTTATCCGCGATACAAGAAAGGAGAAGAAACATGAAAAATATGAACGATGTTACATTACATGCTAGCTTGTGTTGACCATTATATGATTATTATAAGTAAACTTTTAAAAAGGATATTATAAGAATATGTTGGGCGGCATGAAAGACATGCAACACCATTGTAGCTAGTATTTTAAATGCATTTTAAAATTAATTTTAAAAGGCATTTTTTTTTTGGATAAAGTTTTGATAGGTATTCAAAATATTTGCTCCCTTTTCATTTTATTTTTGTTAAATATCCTTCTATTTGTCTTTTTTTTCAATTAAAAATTAAAGGCACCAAGTCGATCAATATATTTTTTTTGTCTTCCCTCCATGTATGATAAATCTAGTATTGTCAATCATATCGTAAAAGTGTGTGAATGTGTTGCACTAAAATAAAAACAATTCCTTTAAACTTACATTTGTTTGTAATTATATCTATGAAGATTTTGAAATCACTATCCGTGATAAGATGTAAAATTTATCACCTCCAAGCCAACTTCAACCCAAAGTACATGCCCTCAATTTCAACATGAATTCTTCTTGTGGCATCACTACAATATTTATTAGTTAGTACAACACCACTTTGTGGAATATATAAAAAACGGTTATCTTAAAGAATAATAGACAACACTTTTTTTATTATGTTGACTTGGAACATAATAATTTTAAATATTTGTATACAATAATTAAAAAATAATCAACAGTTTAAAAAAAAATTAAACAACAAGTAAAAAGTGTTGTGTAAATTTTTTAGTGTAATAACTCAGTAAACTGTTTTACTATCTACTCAAACTCTGAATAAACACATAAGTTGTTGAAATGGGCTTTGCGATCGAATTTAACTTCACTTAGTGACTTGAGTATTTTAGGTTTGATGTTATGAATGTTTAGGATTTATTATTTCAGGTTTGATTTGATCTTCTTTGTCTTCATCATCATCAGTCAGTTCTAGCTTTTTGATCGTTGTTTCATAACGACTAACACATTCTATATGCAAGTAAGTGAGAATATATGCTTATAAGTGTATTCACAATTTTCTTCAAAATTTCAATTTATGAGTTTGTTTTAAGTTATTTTCTTTTCCTTCTATTTTTAACATTGTGCAATATTTTTTCTAGATTGCGTTTGAAGTGTTAAAGCATCTTTATAAATTGTCTAATGCCATATTAAAGGCTTCCTCAAGTGGTTCCTCGATTTCTGACTTGCATGGCATGGCATTGGCTTTTAAATGCTGGGAGCAAGTGCATCAAGTGTACTGACATTCTTTTTTACCTCTAGAACGAGTGAACTCTTGATATATATTTGTTGAACTTGTCAGACACTTCATGTAATAACCATATGTTATTCTCAATTAGAGAAATAGTTATAACTATATTTAATGTAATTATATTTAATGTAATTGATCTCAATTTTCTCTCTAACTATGTTACATAAATTTTATAAATAGAATATCTATTGAAGTTATATTTAGGAGTTTCTTTCTTGCTAACTCGCTCTTTGTCTATCTTCTTTTATGTAGTCTCTATCTTTATTAATTTGAAAGAACTTTTAAAAGTAATTTAAATATTTTCAAAATGTGAATTTATTGTATATTATGTTTTAGTATTAGTTGAAAATTAGGTAAGATATTATGTTTTGGTATTAGTTATAAGTTAGTTAAGAAATAGATATGTAGATAGGGAATCGAAGTTTTGAACAATTTTTGCTATGAATTTGTTAGATATTAGCTATGATTTTTTAAGGTTAACTATAAATTAGGTAGGAAAATATTTCCTAATAATTTTCCTCTTTTATATATGGTATGACAAATTTGGAAACTATGTTGTAGCAAATTTGTAACTATATATTTTTTTAGAGATTAGCTACTCTTTAATAATAATATATAACAGTTTTGGATATTATAAACAACAATGATAAAAATTGTTGTCCTAGGATAATTTTAAAACCCGTTGTATATAATATGTCAATCACAACGGTTTTGTTAGTATTATTTAAAAGTTCGTATAAATTGTTGTCTTAGGAATAAAAAGAAAATAAAACTTTTTATTTATTTATTTTAAATAACACTTTTGAGGTGTGGTAAAAGATAAAAAGATATTGTAGTGTTTTGTATTATAACTAAAATAGATTTTTTAGATACTTATTAATTGAAAAACATATACAAATTAAACAAATATGAAAATTGAGATATATATGATTCCCACGTGTATTGTGATGTATGCTTTGTTTTTTAATACATTGTATTGTATATTATGATAAATCCTTCAAATGTTTCTTTGGTAGTTTAACCAAGCAGCTGGAATCCCCGTTACAACTCTAGTGGATCCATTACCGGCCACCGGAACCCCAGTTACCGGAACTCCATTTACAGCCGACGACATGGAATTGGAACAATAATTATTTTGTGACACTTTTACCCTTATTGAAATATTCACAATCCCATTTCTACTAACTTTATTATCCCACAACCTATAGCTTAAAAATTGCAATTGATTTTCAGGTACATACCCTCCAATAAAATCACTAACCGGTATTCTAGCCATTCCAATACTACTACTACTATTTCCTCTTGTTTTGCATTTTACCTCTATTGTTATGAACCTTGCATGCAATGGCACGTCCATCACCAATTTCTCATTCCATGATGGGTAACTCCCACCTTCCGAATCCACTTTTGTGGCGCTCATTTCGCCGCGGTTACCGTCACATTGAACCGTGACGAATGTGTTGCCTTTTAATGCTTTTTTGTTTTCTTGGAGATTCTCAGAAGATATAATTGTTATCTCTATAGATCGTGACATTTTATATATAGAGACTTATTCCTAAATACTAAGTAATAAGTAATTTTTTTTTAGTGAACTTAGGTATTCAGTCGAGTGTTAGAGACTAATCTCTTATAAAAATTAGTTTAAGTAATATGTGAACAAAAAATTGATGATGTGGGTCACAAGATTTTTTAGTGTAAAAAAAACGTGTGTAGGATTAGAAATTGGATGAAAATGGATATTGATATTTGTGTGTAGAGAAATTGGGGAGTGGAAGGTTGAATGAAAGAGAACGAGAAGATAGCGTTATATATTATGGAGTATTGAGAAACATGAAAGAAAGGAGAGAGAAAGTAAGTGGTTGCTTCTGTCCGTTGAGTTTTTTTTTTTTTTTTTTAATTGAGCTGAATTTAGAAAGGAAAAAAATAATAATTGAGCCGTTAGAAAATTCGGCGCGTGGTTTTGGACGGACAAAAGAAAGTGTTTGACAATTCAAAAGGGGGGAGAGCGTTAAAAAATATTGGCTGTTACAATTGACGGCGGTACTTACTTGGAAGTTTCGGGTCTGTATGGAGGAATTTTCGACATACTGTGAAGCTCAAGATTGGAATTTATTCTTTATTTCATAATTGGCTTAAGAATAAAGAAAATTTACTTTTTGAAAAGGAAAATTCCAACAAAGTACTTTAATGGCCTCAAATTAAATTATGTGAATGTGTAAATTTGTTGTCAATGTTTATTGAATTTAACCAACCACATAGTTTTTGAGTAAAAAAACACCAATTACATATAGGGTGTTAGTTTCAGATTTTTTCATGAAAAAATTTATTTTTTTAAACTAAAAATTATTTTGTCGGGTTTGAAAGGCGTTTGTATCAGATTTTTTAAAAATCATTTTGTTAAAAAAAATATTTTTTTTGGTTAAAAATAAAAAGATAAAGTTAGTAGCTTCTCACATTCGGATAGATGAGAGAGAAAGATGCCACACATTTTAAAAACACTGAAATTAATTCACTGATAAGAGAAAATGATGTAAGTACCCTTACTTTTTTTTGAAAAATCCAAAATTACCCTCCATAATTTTTTATTGGGTTTTCTCCCATCAGTTTCACGCTGTGACAGTTTTTCTCCTTTTATGAGCCTTTGATATAGGTTTTTCATCAAGTAAATTTCATTTTTCTTTTCAATTTTTCCACATAGTTTTTTTTATTATTTCTACGCCTTTTATTTGAATCATTTTATTTTTACATCATTCATATGTTGATACTATTTTTTGTATGTGTTTATTTATTGCTTTTTGATGAGTACTTAATGTACATTAATCAATTTTAAAATGTGTATAAGAAATGAATTAAATTTATAAATTTTGTAATGTATTATAAAAGTCATGTCCTTTATGGTAATTTTGTAGTTTAAAAAATCACTTTTATAAAATTGTATACAAACAGATTAAAAATCATTTAAAAAAATCATTTTTATGATAGTAAACAAACGAAAATAAAAAAAAAATCATTTTTAAACAAATATCTACAAAATAATCTCTAAATTTTTTAAACTAAAAATTATTCAAACAAACGCACCCATAGTTTATGTGTTGTATTTTCTTAGGTGAAGAAATAACGTATGATGTAGGTGAATAGTTTTTTTTAAAGAGATTAGCGGCAAAGTCACACGCATTAAATGTAAAAAAGGAGAATATTTTGTATTTATGGAATGGAAAAACTAATTTTTACAATAAAAATCCACCATTTTATTACAATTATAAAATTATCTTTAAATTGTGACTACATAACAATATCATAAGTTCGTTAATTGTTTTTTTTTATTGAATCTAGTATTGTCGAATAGGAATTTCTCCTTTTTGTGTTACACGTGTACTACTAATATGTTTCTAATTATAGTTATAATAAGTAATTTTTTTAAGGCAAAAAGTAATACTTTGAACTTGGATGATTTTGTCATAATAAAAAATGAAGATCCCTTGCGTTGCTAAGTAAGTTCCTGGGGAGAAAAGTTCAATATTTTGTTTGATTTTGTTGATTCTTCATTTTATAACAAGAGTTAGTTATTACTTTCTAATTGGATATATATGGCCATGTTTAGTCAGCTACCCTTGTTCCTTGGAAACACAGTGGTTGACTGCTACTTAAGAGACAAATCAGGATTCTTAAAGAGAATTGAAAATACTTGGAAAGTTATTATTTTGAAAATTATAGCAGCAGTTTCTAATAAGATTGACAAACTGTAGGTCAACACAAAGTTTGGAGGAATGTTTTAAAAATTGGATTGGATATTGAAAAAGCTACGCATTGGAGTTATGATTTAATTGGTTCAAGTTCAATTACTATTAAATCAAATGACTAATATCGCATGTGATGTTTTTTAATTGTCATTTTAAGTTTACTTAACATTTCATTTTTTCCTTACTTTGATATGGGTTATTTTTCTTTTCCAATTTTTCATTGTTTCCTAGACAGTTTCCAAAACTAACTAATTACTTTTAACCTCTCTCTTATTTTGTTATTTTCCAATCAACCAAATAACATTTAATTCACTTTAAAAGAATAAAATATAATAATTGTATATATACGAACTAACTAGCTTCCATACGGGCATTTCTGTCCACTCTTCTATTGTGTCAACTTATGTTATAAAAAAACATATGTTAAATAATACCGTATTTTTTTGTGTAATTTTTATTTTAAATTTTCCTCTTCAATCTTCAATTTTCTCTCTCTCTCCTTTTTTTGCCACTTGCTTATGGGTAGTTTTTTTTGTGTGCTCAATGATGGTTACTATCATATGGGAAGTTAGAAAAAACTGTAAGATATTTTTGGACACTAGTTTTATATCAAATGAAAACTTATACATTCTTGTCTTTCGTATAATATATTTTTCAAAATAAAAAATATTATTGAACTCTTAATTATTTATTTTTTTATTCCATCTATTTTTTTCTCTACAATTAGTAGTATGAGATATAGACAAAACAATAATTAATACTTTTTTGAATTTTGCAAACCAAAAATAAAAGAAAAAAAATCCTATTAAATAATACTTAAAAAGGAACTAAGAGAGCATATAAATAAAAAATACAAAAATGTTTGTAGAAAAAAAGAATAATTAAACCAACTATATCGAATTCAACCCGAGTGAAGTTAAAACGGGATTAAATCCATAAAAATACTAGCTGGTTCTTGATTCAACATATTTTTAAAACATTGTTTCGGAGGTTTTTGGAGAATAAAAATAAAGAATTGGTTTGGAAAAGAGAATGGTGCATGTTTCAAGGATGTTTCCTTCCCATGTTGCATGTGTAGAACAATAAATAAGGTGGAAATGGAACTAGTAGGTAAGGAGACAGAACCTCGATTATAAAATCGTCATACTAGTGACAAATATATTTAACGCATAGTATGTGACGAAATACTATATACTAATAATAATGATTAAATAAATGGGTTGGTTCAAGTGTCGACAATTTTCTTTAAGAAATTTCTCAAATTTGAGCAGAAAAAATAGGTGAGGCAAACGGTTCCTATTTTGACAAAAACAAAATGTGGAAACGCTGTCTTTAGCATTTCATCAGTTTTGTAAAGTGAGACGCATTCATCTATACATTTTCACCTTCTCAAATTTACCTCCCCTTTCTCACCATCAAATCTCTATCAAAACCATGTGATCCCACTTCTATGGTGGCATTTAACATGGACCACTATTAAAGTGGTTCATCATCGTCTAGTTTTTATAACCATTGGATTAATCAAACTTATACATATTACTATAGTTCATGTTATACACAATCATTTTTTCTCTCTTGACTCTTCTTTTTCATCTCTCATTTCCCTCATTTTTCTTCTTCTTTGCTCAAAACCACCACCACCATCACCGAATAGCTTTTCCGGCTATCAATAACCACACCACCATTTAACTCATCTCTTCTTCCTCTACAAAACCTATTTTTACCAACAAAGTTTTAAAGTAAAATAAATAGCAAAGTGTGAACTTTGTATGTATGAAAAAGAAAAACAAAGTAGGAAATTGAGAACAAAATTGAAGATCTAACAATACAATAAGTGAACAATTCTAAATTAATTTGTGAACAATGTAGTGGACTTTGCTGTGTATATATTTGCTTTTCCATTTTTTTTTTCCAGTTAGATTTTTTGATTGCTCTATGACCTATCAGTTAAGGGGAGAAAAATTGCTGAAGATACTCAGAGTGTGTCACATCAATTTTATATTCAGTGTGTCATTGTTGCCACAAAGTTTTAAAGTAAGGATGATACATGTTTTTTTTAAGTAAGAATGATACATGTTAAGATCAATGAGTTCAATGGTGTTGGTGGTGTGGCTATTGGTGGCCGGAAAAGCTCTCCCATGGTGGTGGTGGTTTTGAGCAAAGAAGAAGAAAGAACGAGGGATGTGAGAGATGAAAAAGTAGAGTCAAGAGAGAGAAAATGATTGTGTATAACATGAACTATAGTAATAAATATAAGCTTGATTAATCCAATGACTAAAAAACTAGACCATGGTGGACCACTTTAATAGTGGTCCATGTTAAAAATGCCACCCACTTTATATCATGACAATGTTGAAGATTGTTTTCTTATTTTTAGATTTTGAAATATTCCTTTTGAAGTGAGGTAAGTGATCTTGTTGTGCTTATGAAATGACCATGTGTCAACAAATATACACCAAAAACTATGATTTAGATGAACTTGAGATATAATATTTCTAACAAAAATACATGCCCTTTACTAAAATTTCTAAAAGGGAGCATAACAATTTAAAAGTACAAAACTCTTGATACCTCGCTAAAAGCATTGAGTTGATCACTTTACCTCAGTCAAAGTAGTTTTCGCAAATCTTTCATCTAAATGATCTTTAAGAATGTTCCTAAGGTACTCTGCTTGTTCGAATCCTCCTTGAAGTTCCTCCCACTGCAGGAAAAGTACACAAACATTCACAATTTTTTTGCGGACAAATCAATATTCTTATTAAAGTCCTTAAAATTGTTTAGTTGAGTAAAAATATGACTTTTGTATCCTCTGCTTTAGAAATTAGAAACAGGCAGAGGATACATATGATGTATGATTAGGAGGAAGCCGCCAAATTCTAAGTTTAGGGCATGCTACAAACCCCACCAGTGACATATTGTGATACTGATTACTTACTGCAAGGTCACGTGTTTGTGATGTAAACCGGAAATATTTTTAAAAAAGTATTTATTTACTGATAGAAAATTCCATTGCATACTAGCTATTCAAGAAACCTGATTCTCTCTAACTCTAAACTCTATTCTAAGACCAAGGATAACCTCTCTAATCTTTCCTTCCAACAATTTATAGTCTATCATCTCACACTTTCTAACTAACTAACTAAATAAGCGGGTTACCTATCAGTTTGACTGTGTAAAATTGCACATTATAAAGTGATGGCATTGATCGGATCTTCCAAAACAAAAAACATGAATAATGACAGGTATAAAATAGAGGCGAAAAGATTTTGATAAAATGTCTCTGCCCAGTGAAACTTGAAAGTCAATCTCTCTAAACAGTAAACACATATGCCAAAAGGCACATAAATTTACAAACTTGCAAGTTCTATAGATTGTATTTGTATGTGTCCACAATGCGCCATCAAATCATGATTTTAAAAATATCAGGGTTATTTAAAGTGGATATGTAAAACTCATAATTATGAAACTGGAGAGTTCACCTCTTGATAGGATAATGATACGAGTTTCCAACCAGCAGCAGTAATGTATCGACGTTTTAGCATAGTGTGTCCTAAAGGAACACCTATATATCAAGAAAAGACAACAAATAATAAACTGAGTGAATCAATGGAGTTAAGATTCAGCTCGATACAAGAGAACAAAAGGATAAAAATTCAATATATGCAAACAAGAGATGCGCACCAGTATTTCTAGAGAAATGAGTTGGACCATCAATCTCCAGAGCAAGCTTTTTATCAACTAGCACAGCATCCAAAGTGTACCCATCCACATCATATTCTTTGATCCATTTGTGGCCAATGCTAACAAGAAGACGTCCGACCTCTTTCTGAAACGACGAAGTTATCTTCTGATTAAACCTTTTAGTTTTTCCAGCACGCAAAACTTTGTCCTCAAGCTCACCGCTTAATGACAACTGAAGGTGTGGGAATTCAAGTTTCAAGCACTGGTTTACGAGATGAACCTGAGAAGCAAACATGATATCTCCCCTATACATCTCTGAAACCCTTTGCTCCTCGAAATGGCCAAGAGTTTTCCAGGCATAAGAGAAGAAACTCCTATCCATTTGTCCGAAAACAGCATAGGACCAAGCTATAGTCCCAAGCTGATCCCTACTTAAAGCCAGTACAGTTGAGTCCCCATTTCTGTCAACAGATTCGACACTGGTTTGTTCGTCATTATTGGATGTTTTGTCACCGATGAAACCTCTTAATTGGTTATGATCTTCAAAGAGTCTGTCTAAAGAATCAAATACAGGGTCAGCAGGCTCATATAAAGATGCAAAAGCCCACAAAAGCTGTCCAAGTTCTTGCCCTCTGAAGGTGTGAATTATTTCTGAAGCTCTTTTCGACAATTCTGAGAAAAGATCAGGTGCAGAGTGATGCATCGAAGCAAAAGCACCTGCAATATTAGCAATGTTTTGAGAATTTAATTCCCCGACTTTGGCCAGTGCAATCTCTGCAATTCTATCCATTTCTGAAAAGTAAAGCAGTTCACCTCCAACTTTGGACAGCGCCCAAGCTATGTTTGAGATTCCTTGAGCCGAGCATTCAGGTAAGGCTGTCATTGCAACGCCGACAAGCATAGACATCTCTTTTTGTCGAGCAAAAGTTAGTCTTCGAGTTTTCATCATAGAAACTTTCTCCATATTTTTAGCAATGCGATGAAGAGCAGTAGCGATATTCAAAGGAGAGAGAGGTGAGGGGCTTAGTCCTTTTGCAACCGCAACAACTGTTTCATAAGTAACATCCAACACATCCTCTGCAGTCTGCGCTTCGATAATTGCTTTGTTCAAGTTGATTTCTTTTTTATGGTTCGATGGCCCGGATAATTGAGACAGTCTATTGAAAAATGTTTCCACCTTTTTCTCCTTCTTTTCTGCAAACATTCCTTCGGCTTCAGCCATCAAACTAACTTTCCTTTTCAAATCACCAACATCACCCCGAGATTGCGTAGGCTGTGGCTGTCCAAAGTCTTTCTTGGAACTGTAATCAAGTTCATCGATTTTCTTATCTGTTTCCTTCTTGCTTACCAAGTTCTTCTTTGCCTTCTTCTTCTTCTTCTTCTTAACAGTAACCAGATCTTCCATCGCATGAGTCATGCCCCTCGCTTTAATTGATTTCAGCGCCGCCTCTCTTGCCCTCACACACCAATCCATTCCATTTGGGTCTTCAAGCAACTCCGACTTCTGTTCTTTTTCCCTTTTCTTTGGAGCTCGGTAACCAAATGGATCCAATTCCCTCACAAACTCCGATTCCCAGTCCATATTAAAGTCCTCTCCTTTATCATCACTGTCCAGTGCAGAAATTCTAGTTCCTCTGGCACCGGTGGCACTATCTCTATCGAAACACGTGCAATCAATTTTCAAGGTGAAGGAATTATGTTTTCGATTTAAACGCCGAGTTCTCGTGGTAACTGGGAAATTATAACCAACTCTTGGAGTGAAACCAAAGGGTTTTAAACAACTTTGGTTAAGCAAAGAATTCAATAACACTTCCATACTTTTCAATTCTCCTCAAAGAACACAAATTAACCAAACAGGTTTAAGTTTGACCATGCAAGACAATAAAATCTTTTTATCTTTCCCAGTTCCCTACTTATGAACAGAAATCAATAATTCAAAAGGGGGTTCCTGTAGACAAGAAATGCAATACCTTTCAACATAATTGATATGGAATATCAAACAAACAGTACAAAAATCTGTTTACCGTATATGTAAAATTAGTTGCACATAAAATATAGAAATGTAAACATCAATTTGGGACAACAAAATTCGGCGACATTTTAAATTATTAGTGTAGTGGTTAACACAGTCTAATGAGTGGTTAATGAGCATATATATATATATATAAGATTGGATAACTCATTACCCATCAACTGAATTTAATCAGCCACGAATTTGAACTTATTAACCATCTACTGTACTTTATTAATCACAAATTTAAATGTGATTAATCTTGATTTTAACCATCAATTGAATCTAATGAACCACGAATTTGAACTTATTAACCATGCTTTCCGGTGTTCTAACTATATGTAGATTTGAACACTTGAAAATCAAGATTAATCTATTTAAATTTGTGGTTAATAAAGTATATTATATGTTTAATAAGCTGCGACGCACCGACGCCTAATATATCTATCAACCAAGTTTAACACTTCATTAAACACACATGGAAATTGCGTTAACTATTTAAAAAGTTGTCGAATTTTGTTGTCCCAAATTGTGAGCTGAGTAAACTGTTCCAATTCTAAAACTTAATAGAAAAGTTCAGAAATATCAAGGCATGTACATAAAATTCAATTGGGTTTGGGGTTACTTGAAATCTGAGTGTAAATACACAGCAATTAATGATGATAAATGGTAATTACAGAAAACAAGTGATAAAATTGATGAACAAAGAGAACCCATTTGCGGATAAGAGAGAAAAAAGGGAGAAATGGAAATTCACCGGCAAGAAGGAGAGAAGCAGCGATTTATCTGAAGTGGGAGAATTCGCTCCCGCGCAGAAGATTGTGTTTTTGAAGGACACAAACAAGTGTTTCCGGTTTCATTCACATGGAAATTGATAAAATGGTTAAATTATTTAGAGATTTTTAAATGGAAAAACCACAATTTTACTATCAAACTACGAGATATTGTCATTTTGATATTTGATTTAGTAAAAAGTTTAAATTAATTATGGAAATATTAAAATGTTAGTTAAATTTAATCTCTAATATTATAACATGACTAATTTGGGTTTTGGTTTAGTCATAAACAAAAGAGATAATCCCATGCACTTTAAGGACTAAATTATATAATAAGATATAACTTAAGTTACTTAATCAACAAATGTCGATATTTTAAGGTCGGATAATTTATCTCAGATTCAAATATGAATCTTATAATTGTCTAACTTAATTATGATAAAATTTATCATATTTTCTAAGATAAACAAAAAAGTCTATAAACTTATACTCCCTTAATTTTAGAAATGGCAATGAGTATCAACGGTACATAATTTTTCCTATTTCGTAAAAAAATATTAACACACAAAAACATTAATATATTAACATGTAAATAAAATATATAACAAAATTCAAAATAACTATTAATAATTTAATACATAAACAAAGTTCATTACAATATATATTTGCTAATTTACTATCAATTACGGATATCCACAGGCAACGGGTAATCAAAATATCCGTTATTTTGTCCGTGTATATGTTAAGCTATCCATAAATATCTGTAGTAAGAATTTTTTTGTCATCACTGATCTGTCCCATAGTATTTGAGTCGTTTTGTTATTTTACATATTAAAAAAAAGTAAATAAATGAAAGAGAAAATACTACTTGAGTTATCCTTATTAGATATTAGTACATTATCAATATCGTAAATGTATAATGAAATATATTGCATTGAAAGTGATGCATATAATATTTATTAAAATAAAAATATATATTAAAAATTGAAAGAATAATTTATATTAAAAAAATATTTTTGATAAATAGATCATTTATTATAAGAATATTTTTTTGGAAATAGATTCTTATGTTACAGTTGACTAACAGAAGTGTAATAGAATAATCTAGTTACAAAAAACATGCTAGTTATGCAACTTGATTAAAATTCTTTTTAGTTCAGGAATCTCTTCATAAAATTTAAAAATAGCTTAGGACTTACAAATTAATTAAACCCAATTAAAATGATATTATTGTGTCAAAATAAAATCAAATTGAAATTATTATTATGAAACTGATCTATGAGAAGAAGCAAAAATCAATTTATTATTAATTTTTTATTAAAAACATTTTTTTACTCGTATATTTCCTTTACCAAAAATATTTATATTTAAGTCGTGTTTGTGGTGTGTCTCTAGGTGGAAATTCGAACACAAATTTACTATGTTATAAAATCTAATTTCTTCTACGCTAATAAAATTGAAGCATTTTAGTTGTACTTGAATCTTAATCTTAAAATAATTATTTATCTATTTATATTAGGACATTTTGATCCATAATGTGAATGCTTTCTCTCAATGTATTGAAAATATGTTATATAATCAATAAATTTAAGAGACAAAATAGTTCTTGATAGTGCATAATACTATCTTTCTCTCTATGGTGGGTCTTATTAATCTTCTATAAAGTTGTATTATGAGTCTTTCTAACATTAATATGCAATCTAACTATGATTTTATTGCCATCTGTGAGGAGGTGGAAAGAATACGCAAAAAAAACTTATTTGAAGAACTAGTAATGTAAAAAAAAAAATCTTGTTTTATGGGAGACAATTTGCCAACCTAAGAAAAATGGTGGTTTGAGTTTTCGAATTTTGAGATTTATATATGAAATTGTGTTGGAAAATGAAAACCAAATTGAAGATTCTTTGAGTAAAAGTTCTGTGTCAAGTATAACTCAAAGTTCTATGTGTCAAGTATAATTGTGGTAATCTAACTATTTTAATTTGTATGTAGTGTCAAAGTTTTGCATAAAATAGGATTAACTTAATTTTTTACTTAATTTGAAAATAGTTTTTTCTTAAAACTCAAAACCACAAAAAATATATGTTATAGTTCTTGTTTGTTAACAAATAAATCTATACTCTTACGATATTTAGTTACTACTTTGACCATTATTGATCATAACTTCTACCATTGATAATCGTCACTCTAGCCATCACTCAGACAATAACTAGCTACTACTCCAACAATCGCCAACCACCACTAACCATTACCTTCGACTACTTCAGTCCATATTTATCACTAATGTGACCATCCATCGACTACCACTCCAACCACTTTTATACTACTTATTAATCATTACAATAACCTCCTACCGACCACCAACTTCCATCACTCTAGCCCACACCATCCAACACTCCGATCATTGACAATCACTACTATGACCATCGCATTCATCCACTCCATCCCTCGTCAGCCACTACTTTTATTCGTCGACCATTGTCAAACACCAAATTAATAGTTAATTATTAGGTAAATGGAGTGACCTAACTCCAAAATAAAAAGTAAAAATTAACTTTGAACTAAAACTCTATTTAAAATTGAAATTCAAAATCCAAATTGAAACTATTTCTTTGAAAATTTTAAAGCATACAAAAATAACCACCAATAAAGACTTCAAAAGATACCATTAAAGAGTCTCATAAGTATAAATTCATTGGTAGTTGTAAAGATATCGATATACAATACACGAGTTCGAACTTAAGATTTTCAATTTGAGTTCATTATTTTTCATTTATCTATATTTAAGGTGAATAAATTTAGACTGTATTTAAATAAAAAATATATTTAGCAACTTATATAAGTTCTTATATTTCAACAAGGAATACAGGATCAGGGATTCAGGGACTTAAAATGGTACAATAACTCAATAAGACTTACATGATTGAAACGACACCGTTTACGGTTTGAAACGACGTCATATTTGCACACATTATCTTCTTCTTCTAGTTCCGGTAAAACTACAAGCTCGTAGCAGAAATGGCTACTACTGCCTCTGCTTCATTCACTCGCTTCTGTATTATCCCAAAACCACCTTCCCAACCGCATTTCATCCTCTACAACTTCCCTAATCGAACCGGCACATCCCGGTTCACCTGTTCAGCCGGTCAGACCGGGTTATTCTCAAAACTAGGCCGGTTACTAAAGGAGAAAGCGAAAAGCGATGTAGAGAAGTTATTCTCGGGTTTCTCAAAGACTCGTAACAACCTCTCCGTCATCGATGAGCTTCTCCTCTATTGGAACCTCTCCGACACTGATCGAGTCCTCGATGAACTCGAAGAGGTCCTTCTTATTCACTTCCAAACTGTTCTTTGATTAATTAAGTACCTCATTATTTAATGTTCTTTCTTTATTAATGTATATTTATTTAATTTAATTGATTACTACAGGCTCTTTTAGTGTCTGATTTTGGACCAAAAATCACTATTAAGATAGTGGAGAATTTGCGCGAGGATATACTTTCAGGGAAGCTTAAATCAGGGAATGAGATAAAGGTATGAATTCAACACAGATAAGATAGAGTTAGAATTTAGAACACAATCAAGTGTAAGTTGTTGTAGTTTAGCATTGTATGTGTATATGAATTTATTTAATTAAATAATTGGTGTCGCACTGATTAATCAACTGACAACATGTGATGCCATTGCCAACATTAAAGGTCTGTTTGGGAGGGGTATTTTGGAGTGGAGGGAAGAAGAGGACTTGTTTTTCTTTTCAAAATTAAGCAAGCTATAAAATGTTCTTAAGAACAAATGAAGTGTCATTGAAATGTTATATAATCATATATCATGTTATTCTTTTAATTTTTTTTATAAAATCTCATATATATTAAAATGTAGCCCTTTAAAGCCCTCCCCTCCAAAATCTCCCTCCCAAACAGACCCTAAGTATTTTCAAGTTTGATTCATAAGGGGTGTGAGCTGTGAAGTTTTCAGAGGTTGAACAAATGTGGAAGAGAGGGTTGAGTGCAAAGGATGTTTAGGGAATGAGAGCTAAAGTTAGTGAAATTAGAAAAGTTGTGAAGAGATTTGAGGAAGACATATTTTGGATAAAGTGATAAAGGACATTCATTGATATATTTTTTTGGAGATTTGATATGACATTGATGGTTTGATAGTCCTTGCTATTCAGTATTCACATATTAGGAGCTAAACTGATGGGTTTTGTCTAGTTTAGAGACTTCTTATTATATTTATATATTTTAGGGAGTAAATTGGAGAGAGTGATAGTTTATGGACTAAATTGATGGTTTATTTTAATAATTCTAACAAAGGTAGCAAAATTTATTAGTTTTCTCAGTATGTGTAAACAACTTTAAAACGACAACTAAAATGGAACAGGAAGAGTGGTGTTTAGTCATTAAACTCTTTGTTGTTTTTTTGTTTCCAAAACCAATGTAAAAATATTTGTTGCCGTCCTGGAGTTCATAAATGTTTGATAGTATGGAATAATAATAATGTATGAGTTAATATGGTATTCAGTTTTGATATGGAACTAAATACTATTCCCTTGCTTTTATCTTCTAGGAAATTTAAACTTTTTTGATATGAAATGTGTTCTGCATTTATTTGAACGACTTTAGGAAGCACTGAAGAAGAATGTTTTGGATCTGTTAACCAAAAAGGGGAGTAAAACTGAACTTCAACTTGGATTCAGGTGTGAGCATGTTTTAACTGCTGGTTTTTTTACTTTGTTACAAGTCACTGAATTTTATTTGGTTCACTTTGTGCTTTATATTGGATTAAAATTTGTTATTCAGGAAACCAGCTGTAATAATGATAGTTGGTGTTAATGGTGGTGGGAAGACCACATCTTTGGGTAAGTAAAACACATTGATTGCTGATTTCTGATTCCGTTCTTTGCCATGCAATGAAAAAAAAAGAGATAATATTCAGTATTACTGCCCTTATGTACCCGGAAATATTTCTTTGGAGTTAATGAACTAACTAAAGGGTTTAGAAGTTTCATGTGTCTGGTAAAGATGGAAAATGATGGGAAAAAACACAACTTGGGGTAACAATTACACATACACCATAAATTTAGTCAATAATCTTCAAATGAAGCCTGTCTTCCCAAGCAGTGAAATCCAAAACCATACTGATTTGATCAGCTTTTACTTGCAGGAAAGCTGGCTTATAGATTGAAGAATGGAGGTGCTAAGGTTAGATTATATTATTTGAGTTTTGCTTGGGTTTTTCATTTTGATCTACGGCAGAAAGTTCGTTGGTGATAACAAAGAGCCGTTCAGCTGAAACATCAATTGGTTTTACCGGAGAGTTGGTTTTTGACAGAGACTAATTGCCTCAGTTGAGTCATGTAGTCAACCACATTTCCCGGGACAACTCATTGTTTTAATTTACATACATTAGTTTACCTCCTTCCGCTTAGCTCAATTTTTCAAATATTTAGAAAACTCCAAATGTGGGCATGTCAGTTTTATACTGTACGAATTATTATGGTGCATAATTCCTCAAGATTATTTCTCATCTCCAATTTAGGTGATATTTAGTATCTAAAGTCAATATCAACTTATCTTCTATCATTTATTTACGGGTCATATGTTTGAATATAATATTTCATACTGGTTTTTTGTTCTTATCTTAAAAAATCTGCCAGATATTGTTTGCAGCTGGTGATACATTCAGAGCAGCTGCTAGTGATCAGCTGGAAATATGGGCTGAAAGGACTGGGTGTGAGATTGTAGTGGCTGAGTCCCAGAAAGCCAAAGCATCATCAGGTACAAATAGAATTAGATTTTATTCCTAGCTCTTCTGTTCATTATCCTTATCCTTATGCTTATCCTTATTATTATTAGGGTTGGATACTAAATTTTGTAACTTCCATATTACTTGCAGTGCTTTCACAAGCTGTAAAAAGAGGAAAGGAGCTAGGTTTTGATGTTGTGTTATGTGATACATCTGGGCGTGAGTACATAAGTTTTAGGGCTAGCTATTTTGAATTTTAATGAATTACTTGTCTGGTTGTATATTAGCATTGGTGTGTTTTCATGTTTTACTCTCAGGTTTGCATACTAATTACAGCCTAATGGAAGAGTTGATTTCTTGTAAAAAGGCTGTCGCTAAAGTAGTTGCCGGTGCACCCAATGTAAGTGCATTTGTTTTAACGCCTTTTCTTCTCAACTCAATCATCTTTCTGCTGGTAAATCTTTGAGAGTTGCGGATCATTAAATCGCACCTTTTCTTTTTTTGAATCCACTGCACTTTAAAGGCTTTTTTGTTTTTCAAGTTACTTCGCATATTTGTTGACCCAAAAAAAAAGTTACTTCGTAAGTTTCATTGTTATCTTCTTTTTGGTTTTCTGACAATTTTATGAGGTTTTAGAATTCATGTGGAATTTCAATGATGGTTTGTATTTATTTATTTATTTATTTATTTATTTTTTATCTTAGAAGAGACGGTAAATTCCACGATAATTAACTCACATAACTGTGAGGTCCCGGGTTCGAACCTAGGACAAGACGTCCAACCTAATAATATCGACATTTGCCAGTTGAGTTAGGGCTTAAGGACAATGATGGTATTTATTATCTTTGTGTATAAACTCCATGCAGTTGTTAATTTTTGTCTAGATGGTGCAATTCATACAAGTTCACCTAGCTTGTGCTCTCCTAATATTTTTTATTATTCAAATGAAGTGGGAAAATATATGATAAAAAATGACTTCGGTTAATGCCTTCATAATTGGAAACTATTTTAACTACTTATAGGTTTTCACGTCTTATGTATTTTTCACCAATGGCATTTAAGGTAACAGAAATGAGAATATGTTTTTAACACAACTTTTGTTATTAAGAACTAGAACTAGCTGAATTTCCAAGAAGTGCCTTAGAAAATTATAGTGTGTGTAGGTGAGGAGTGTCTGATGAAAAAATATCTTCCCCTGAATATCTTTTTCATATCTCTCTCTCACTCAGACACACTAACATCTTAAATAGTATAAAATAATGGTGTTGACAATGCTTGCAGGAGATCCTACTCGTTCTGGATGGGACTACTGGTTTGAACATGTTGCCACAAGCAAGAGAATTCAATGAAGTAAATTCTAGTTTTGATTTTTGAATTCGATATTTGTCTTATTATGTTTGGGGAAATTGTTATTTTACCTAGTTGAACTTGAAAATATGCTATCACTATGTGAATATACCATTTGGCATTCAGATTGCTTCTTTGGGATGCTGAATATTTGATCCACATTCAAAATATCATAAAAATGAAAAGAGATAATAAATGAATTCTACATCTAATCTTGCAACTAGTTGTAGTCAAGGGCTTGTGATTTCCTTGTACTAGGAATTACATTTATAGAACTTCCTCATTACTTTGACTTAATTATTTGATGCAAATGGAGGTAATATTTATGCAATAAAGGAATTGGTCTTCTTAATTTTGCTTCCAAAAGCCAATTTCTGACTTATAAAGTTTCTGCTTTGATTAAGGCACAAGAGTTGGAATATTAACGTACCACCTGGCCCTTCCTGTGCAGTGTTTATTGTGATCGGTTAGAATATTATAAAATATCTTATTATATCTTTTATATTATATTAGAGTATTTTAAGTTATTTAGAATCAATTTATAATCATAGAGATATCTTAGAATATCTCTCATTATTGTATGATTTGTTCCTTATTTAAGATTGAGTCTATGTATCTTTATAAATAGAGAATACTATTGAGTCTTTTGAATCAAGTCAGCATAAAACTATTATGAATAATATTCAAACTCTTATTATTTTCTCTCCTCCTTTTCTCTAAAATTCCACAACTTCAACATGATCTCTAGAGCCTATTTCGATCCTCCTTGAACGATCTCGCCTCTATTCCGTTGCCGAGTTCCCAAAAGTTTGAGAATGTAATAGTTTCTATTTTTTGAAATTATCTCCTTTGTTTCGACATTTTCCATTCAATTCGCTACTGCCGCCGCCACCGTTTCCAGCAACTTTTCCGGCAAACGACCACTCCATCAGCTTCGCATCTTCTAGATCGGCCTGCACTCCAAAACGCATCACTAAATGCCGTCACATGCGCTCACATGTGCTGTCTCTTCCCTCGTGCGTCCGATTCATGCGCAGCTGCCTTCCACCGCGCGTGACGGTGCGTCCGACAGTCGTTTGCGACGCAGCCTTTCTTGTTGCTCTTGCCTCGGCCTTCTGATTCCAGCCCTTATTTTTCAGTTTCGAGTTACGGTTAAATGCTGTTTCTTACAAGATTTGTGCTTCTGCTCATGTAGAAGAGGTTAAAGGTATCTGGTCTAATAACTGTTTACGATGCGACCTTTCTCGGTTTGTCTTGCCTCGGCCTCACGGTTCTAGACCTGCCTGTACTTTCCAATTTTAATCGACGAAAATATGTGTTTTTGTTCAAACAACCGTTATCTCTCCTATTTTGGACACATTTTCTCACTCTGTTGACCGAACATGGCTTCGTTTCGTTAGAGTCGCGCCGCTTCTTCTTTGGTGTTTGTCATGCAATTCAATTCTTACTAATAGATTATAATAGTGGCTTATATTCCCATCGAGGATCATTCCAGTGTGTCCCTTTTCCCACATATGAATCATATTAGTGACGACTTCTTCCGTTGATGGTTATTTTGGCGGTGTCTTTTATTTTCATGACCCCCTGTAGCAAAGCAATTTATCTCAAATGCACTGACCCCATCTTTGTTCAGATGTACTGGTCTCGCTTCTCTCTCCCTAAAGCACACCTCTCTCTCTCCCTGAAGCAGATTTTAGTTTAAATATTTTGGGTCTTCCAAATGCAGTTTTTTAGAAGGACGGACCTTATTTTGTTCGATTGCTTGCCATTAATTTCTCTCGGGCTGATGATCATTCAAGCTATCTGGTTAGACTATCTTTACAGCAATTTTCTCCGATGTCACCTGCATCCCTGAGTTGCCTTTTTATTATGCGGAGCAATACATTGTTTTCTTGTAACAAGCTAAAGCTTAGCTTTAACTTGAGGGGGAGTGTTAGAATATTATAAAATATCTTATAATATCTTTTATATTATATTAGAATATCTTGAGTTATTTTTTAGGATCGATTTATAATCATAGTGATATCTTATATTATCTCTCATTATTAGTATGATTTGTTCCTGATTTATGATTAAGTCTATATATCTCTATAAATAGAGAATACTATTGAGCCTTTTGAATAAAGTCAGCATAAAACTATTATCAATAATATTCAAACTCTTATTATTTTCTATCTTCCTTTTCTCTAAAATCCCACAACTTCAACATGATCATCAAATCGTGATGTCTTTTTAAATATGAAATGCGGTTGTTCATCTAGAATCAATAGATTTAGTAGAAAATAGAAACTGTCATACCTATATTGAAAAAAAAAATCAAAAAGTTTGTAGGGAACTCATGAAGCTTTAGAGATTAGCATATTATAGCAAACACCGCTGAATGGATGGTCATTCACTAACATGTTTTGGTATTGTAGTTTCCTTGAAGTTTCATATTAGCATATTACCCAAAATGTCATTTCAATATTTGGTATTATAATTTCCTTGAAGTTTTTCATATTAGCTTCATGTTTGCTGTTAATGAAGTTGTTTTGTCTTGGGACACAGGTTGTGGGTGTTACTGGTTTAATTTTGACCAAACTGGATGGTTCTGCAAGAGGTGGCTGTGTGGTATTATCTTCATTTTATATCAATAATTTTAAAATAGTTTTTAGGCTCAATAGGTTCTCATCATTCAAATTATTATAATTTTTTTGCTGGGGTGATCAAGGTTAATGAATAAGATGCTAATTTCTGTTGGCAGGTCAGTGTGGTTGATGAGCTTGGAATCCCTGTAAAATTTGTGGGTGTTGGTGAAGGTGTTGAAGATCTTCAACCCTTTGACGCGGAGGCCTTTGTCAATGCTATTTTTATGTAAACCAGTTACAGGCTTTGGTATGTACACGATGACTTATATCCTTTTCATTCCTTCCATTCAAGTCTGAATTCTATTTAAATAACCTGTCATACTAAGTTAAGTTAAATGCCATCTATAAAACTTTCCTATCACCTTTCCCCATTTAATTTATGATTACAACTTGAAAGATACAACCCAACTCTTTCGGAATTTACATCCCAGATATACTTACCTGTAGGGAATTTTGCAATTTGACGACTTATCCTAACCTATTAGTTCTTGTGCTGTATTTTTATGCATGTGTGCTTTTATTAGCTATTATGCATAATCTAAATATTAAATTAAGAATATTTCTACTGTCCACTTGGATGTGAGTTAAGTTGGGAGAGAGGGTTGTATTGTAGATCTTTGGTTCCATTTCTATATAAAGGAGTAAATTACACTGCCAACTCCGAATGAGGTTTAAACATACACTGACGTCCCTTTTATATTTTAAAACATACACTCATCCTTTGAGAAAGGAATTTTGTTATACTTCTAAGTTGGTTTTGATATAAACAATTGTTTTATGAATATATATTTTATCCATTTGTGATTGTTAAGATCCTTAGCATAGAGTTTAGAATGCATACTGTCTATTATATGGGACGTTCGAAAGTGAAACAATTTTAGGCGAGGTTTCTAAGGTGAAAATACGTGATTGAACTTCTTCTTTACCTTCGAAGTTCTTAAACTCGGTAATTAAGTATTTAAAATTGGATGTCAATGACATTAGAAGTGTTGTAGAGAGAGGAAAAGTTTTGCCATGAGACTTGTCCATGGTCATTTACCCTAGCTAAGAGTCTCTATTAAAGATCAATCTCTTAAATGAATCTCGTAATCTCGTATTTTGAGGGATTAACCCTTGACTCCCGATGGGGGATACCCTGGTGCACCAAGACAATAAAGAGGAAATCGGAATGTAATTTAAACTTCTCAGAAAAAGAAAGTGTAATTTACTCTAAAAACTAAAACAAAAAATGGACAATGACATTTTTGGGTAACTATAAATACCATAGCCTTGATGTTCCTTCCTTGCACATTGGCTTGGCTGTTTGAATCTACTCTTATTGATGTTCCTCTCTTGCACATTGGTTTACCCAGATGTATATGCTACAGTTCAGAATATATATTCGCAGAAGAGGTTGACACGAATATGAAGAGCAAAACTTGATCACAGGAAAGATAACATTTAATCATTGAAATCATTCTTCAGAGGCAAAGCTTTGCAAAAGGTGAAAATGATTTTGGTGTGCGGAGCTATTCTTGCTTTGGAGGCAGCTGAGAGTATATATTCCTTTCACATTGGTTGGCAGTTTCTGACATTGCGACAGAGTGATGGGGTTTATTTTTCACTCTTGGCATTGAACTCAGGGATTTTGTTGTGGTGCATGTAAATGATAGTACAGAAAACATGAAGATTGAACATAAGTTCCATCGTTTGTCAATATCTGATTATTATTAATTATATGATTTTCTTTTACCTTTCTTCAACTTCTTCTCAATGAGGTTTCCTATTTATTGTTATCGTCTTCTTGGGACAACTTTCAAACAAGCGAATATTACTCAAGCCTTCTATAATTTCTAATCAGTTTTTTGGTTCATTCGATCTCCAGGGAACCATTGAGCTTTTCTGAAAGAAACAACTATATAGAGAAGTGTTTATCTTTGTTTATTTTCGAACAGCGGACATATGAAAGAAAAAAATGATCTATGGTTGGTATTGTTTTTTTTACAAACTATGGTATGTATTGTTTACTTTGTGAAAACATAGTTTTTATTTTGGCTTAGTTGTTGTTTTTGTCTCTCTATTTTCATTAATTTATGAAATTGATCCTCCTATTTTAAAAGTCGACAATTTTGTCATTTTTTTTTCCAGATTTTTGAACTAAAAAAATGACCATTTGACATATTTTAAATAATATGACATGCGATTTCATGATATATAATCATCTACATGTATTAATTAAATTACTAAAATGAAAAATTTATGAAGTTTAAAGTTAAGTTTTTAGATGGTTTTATTGCGATTGTGAGTATTAATCATTCTACATGAGGTCATATGTCACGTTATTTGAAGTTATGTCACGTTAATTAAAAAATCAAAATGAGTGACCAAAACTGTCATATTTTAAAATAGAGGAACTAATTTCGTGAATTGGTAAAAAGAAGAGACTAAAATTGCAATTAAGCTTTTTATTTTTTAAAAAGTGTGTTTATTTTACTTTGATGATAGATTTTTAAAGTGTTAATTTTGATATTTTCAAGTATTTTATCTCTTTATTAATACGTAAAATTTACACAAATTTTAAGAAGCAAGAATAAAAAATATTTTCATCCGGTAAATGAGCTCTAAATTTTCTAATCATCTCATTGATATTCTTTTTTGTTGGATCTACATCTTTTTTAAATACTATAAAAATAGTTTTAACTAGTTTTGACTTCAATTTAGTAGTTTATTTTATTGGTATAAGGGTTTAATCAATTAAAAAGTTAATTTTTGTGTATATAATTCCTTAAAAAATTATTGTTTGTAAGCTCACGATGTTAAATAGGTAATAACTTCGCCGTAAGATGAGCGAGATCTTGACAAGCTTTCAAACGAGTTCAATTTCAATTTCATAGTTTGAGAATTCTAGTTCATAAAACGATTAGTTAAATATTCAATGAATAATCATGTAAATTTATTTCAAATAGTTGATTGATTTAGATAATTACAAAAGTAATTTGTTTGCTCAAGTTAATTGCTCAATACAAACTGCTCATAATAATTATTCTGTACATATTTACTACAAACTGTTACATGATAGATATGCTAAGCATGGAATATCAACTGCATTTATATATTCCAACATCAACAAAAATAATACCATAAGTCATAAACTTTTAAAAGAGATAAATTAAAGGTTTACGATATTCTATTTTTGACATAAAAATATTATCATCACAATGGATATGGCAGAGGGATTAAAAAGGAGATTAACACTAGAACACTATACATGTATTTTTATTATGATGAGAATTGGTATTGGCCCAATTAATTTAAAGTATTTTGTTGTTATCACATATATAAAATGGAACTGCAGAACCACCAGAAAGCTAAATGATCATAAGCTGGAAACTGGCATGTTATAGAAGGTAGCATGAGTAAGATAAAGCAAATTCCCAGTTTTCTTCAATTTAAACTCAACTGCAACTACTGTCAAACTTCTTCCACTCTTCACCACAGATGCATTAGCTACCGCTTCTTCCTGCATATGCATATATAGTACAAATTAAATTTATTCAAGGTTCAAGCATGAAGAGGGCACATGAACATAAAAATGACATATCAGAGTTGGATTTCGCAGTTCGCAACAGGGATGTCACTTCAGCATTATTTCCAAGAGCTAAAAATATATATTGATTTGGATGCTATAGGGTGCTCGTGGTAACGGATAATGAAAAGAAATCTAGGAGTTGATTTCCAACAAATCCATAGCATCATCTTATTGACAAGTCTTTTTTTTTTTTAATAATCAAAATCTAAACATTTTCTATATAATGGATTTTGATAGTTCACTTGATGCTCTAAATTGCACTATCGACCTTACCAACATTTGCAATTTGGAGGTGAAAGAGATATCCAGCAAAATTTCAAAGCAAATTATCAATATTACATATTTATTGGCTACAAAATTATGCCTATCCATTACATCCTAGGAAATTTAGACTATAAAATGCATTTCCCTCTTTTTGTCTGGGATCATAATCTTACCTAAAGAACCTTTACTATTAAGTTGATTTTTCAAAGAAACCAAAGAACCAGAAAGTATAACTCACCAATCACAATCTTTATGAATGCAGCTATCCTATTTCAAGTTTTTTCAAAGAAACATGAACCAAACACATTTCCTCTAAAATATTCTATCCCCTCCCCCCCATCTACCTCCAACCAAACACACCCTAAAAGATTGGGCTCCTAATCACACTAAACCAAACAACAAAGCAACTCTTAGAGGAATGCTAAGCAACTGAAGTAGTTGCTTACTTTTTAATGTCCTTAGCTTTGCTCTGAAGTTTCAAAATGTAGCTGAGGATAATGAGTGAATAAATAAAATGGTACTCAAAATTGTAAGTTTCAGTCAAAGTAGTCCTTGAATTTTACGAACTAGCAATGTAATATGTCAGTCAAAAAAGTCCATCCGTTAACTTCTAGCTTTATAGGTTATTAATGTCATATCACTAGGGACTAAATTGCATATGAATTTTATGAGGTAAAAATTATATATTGCATTTGGATTTTGATGTGGCAGCCGTAGAGTTGGTATAAAATGCATGAATTCAACATGTCACATAAGCTTATGATGGTGTGGGATCTATGTGGAATACTACATGTTCATTTAAAGTGTCATGTCATAGCATATAACGATAGATGTTAACAAATCAACTATTATGAGTGACACATTACAATTTCAACTGTGTATTTGCTAGTAATTTGTAAAATTAAAAGTCTATTTTAACTGATGATCACAATTTCGAGTACCAATTTGCCTATCTACTCGAGGATAAATCATCACATTTTCCCAGGCAGCATATTGAACCATTCTAAATGGTTGAACTCCATGCCACTTATCTATCATCTACTAATTTGAAGGAAAAGCAAATATTGCCATGGACATCATTACAAAGAATCATCAATGAAAACAAGAACTCACATTCACTGGAGTGCCGGAGAGGTAAGAAATGCTAACTTCCCCAAGAAAAAGTTCCTTGTTCTCAGGAACTACAGTTCTAGCACAAGCAGTTGCTAGAATCTCAACCAAGGACCCAACAGCACCTCCATGCAGTGTTCCATAGCCATTCTGCAATTCCAACAAAGAAAATGAGAAAATTCCATTCGTCACACACAATCATGTGACATTTGTTGTTTATATATCCGATGTTTTCAGACAAATTTTTAACTTTGAAACCAGAAAAGTAGCAGATTCACTTAAACTGAGCTGGAAGCACTAAAGCCCCAATTGAACTAACTAAGCTGATTGAGTTTCCTTAGTTTAAAGTAAAGTATACAAGGTTGTCAAACTCGTATCAAAATTTCCTGCAGTTAGGGATACCTTGAATTCACACAATCAACACATCGGGGACAATTGGATCATGATCAGATGGTCTGGATTTCAAATTCGTACTTCGAATTTAAAAAAAAAAAGTCAAAACCTACATATTTTTTAACTATCTGATTTAAATCCAACAATCATCATTGCACTAACTGCGTGAATGCAAGGATATCTCAAACTGCACGAAATCCATTTTTGTCAAACTCCTATGTCCATCCCTAAATCCCAAATCCTGACATATCAGACATACAACAATTTGAAATTGATGGATAAATCACACGATATATTCACAACCTATGTAGTGCAGACACATAGACATGTGTAATTACATTCAATCACTTCTATTTCTTAAATTATGATTGACATGTAAATGTTGGCAGTACCCGTATTAGTGTCTGTGTCGGTGCTTCAAAATTCAAAACTCAACACACACAAAAAAAAGTATAATTATCTCAACAAATTCACAAATTACAAGGTTCAAGAATAATAAGAACAACATAATATATAAAGTAAAAATGAGAAGAAGAGGAGGAAAAAGGGGTTACACAGAGAGGTGGTTTAACGATAACAGTGCAAGAGATTCTGCCACGTTGGATTTGATCGAGTTTGATGAAACTACGAAGGAAAGAGTCGAAGAAGCCTTCGGCGTTGCAGTTTTCAGGAATGGGAGTTCGAGTACCTATATTCTTAAGAAACATTAGTGTCTCGGAAGCGAGTTTTGGGTCCAATTCATTAGATATTTCCGGCGACTCATTTTCAGGCAAAGAAGGTTTGGTCGCCATAGAAAGTAGAAGTTCAGTTTTTTCGGAGAAAATGAGATTCGAAAAAAATCAGAACCTCTGAGTCTGAGTTGTGTACGAAGTATGTGTTCAGTTATCCCCGCTTTCAAACATGTGATTTTTTTGTTTACATGTTTAATGTTTTCACACGAGCGAATAGGCTTTTTAGTCTTTCAATTTGTCACCATTGGTCAATTTGGTCTATCAATTTTTCGAAATAGTCAAATAACCCTAAATTTGTATCTCTCGTGTATTTAGGGACTAATTTATTAGGAAAATTTAACATCATAAAAAACAAATCCATCTAAAACTCTTAGATTCCTAAAAGAAAACAGAACTTCATGAAACAACCTAACCATAAATTCCAACAAAAACTCAAATCTTCATCCTCTTTCATCAATCAATGAAGAAAATTTGAAAAGATTGATAGGATAAATTATAGTAAAACATGTAAATTTGACGGAAGGACTTATTTGATTGACGTGAAATAAATTGAAGGATGATTTGACTATTTTTTAAAAATTAGGGACAAAGTTGACTGATAGTCATAAATTCTAGGACGAAAAATTCTATTAACTTATTTTTTTACACATGTTAAGAAATGTAATAATGAAAAAAGAGAGAAAAGTTATATTACTAAACTAACCCTTTTAATTATTGGTGTGTTTTCCACTATCATTAACGCAAAAATACAATCATATATTGGTAGTTGTGTAGATAATAATAATTGAAAGTGAAAAATAACATTTATTTTAAGACAATTTATTTTTGTTATAGTTATACTTCGAAAAACTTTTTTCAAATTTTCTGAAACACAGTCCGATATCGGAAATCTTGAAAAAAAAATCCGATACACACCTTTTGAAAAGTTTATCAGAAAACTTGTGAAATTTTTTCCGGTAGTTTACGTTTTCAAGCTTCTGTACTGAAAAACTTATAAAAACTTCGATAAATTTTTTCGATACATTTCTCTATCGAGGAACATAAAATAAATTTTTTGGACATTTCTGAAAAACTTTTGCGTACCCGAAAACTTGATTTGATTGGCCCGAAAATATTTTAATGGTGAAAAAGTGAATTTGTGTTTGTAAAATAGTAAAAAAAAATTAAGGATAAAATTGACATTTTAAAAATATTGTAGGGGTATAGATAAAACCGTGGGAATAAAGAGTTAAACTTTATATTTTCTATCCAATTGTCGGCCCAAACAGACAAAATTGGGCCAGATTTTACCATTGGGTCCAAGTCCGAGCATAACAAAGGCGTGTGATTGTAGTTACATCATATTTGTTTCATTTTGAAATCATTAATTACTGGTTTATTTAACTGGAAATAATAATTCATTTAAGGCAACAAGCTAGTTTAAGAAGTTGAGATTGAAGACAAACCTTGTATGGTAGATTAAGTAAGGAAAAAAATCCTTGAATTAGACACATTCCTAATGAAATCGATACTCAACTTGTATATAGAGAACAATTTCATGAAAAATTATCAAAGCTATTAGGAAGAGAGAAAGAGTTAGATTATAAAGAGGCTTGTTTGAAATTGTTGAAATCTATTTTCAAAGCTAAATATGCCTCGTGGGACACTTGAGGTTATTTTGATTAGTGCCAAAGGCCTTGACAACAAGGATTTTCTCAGTAAGTAATATGTATACAAGTTTTATTTTCTATTTATTTAATTTTAATATGTTTCACTCAATATTTTTATAATTAACTATCTAAAGGTGAAGCTAGTATGAATTGGGATGTTGAATGACTAAGGAGGTTCTAACTAACCATAATTTGTTTATAAAAAAAAACTCTATTTAATTCTTATAAAAACAATAATTTTCATATATCTATTTTTTTTTCTTAGCGGACTATTTTTATTTGTCATTAAAAATAACATTTTTTGTAAGAAAAAAAAAAAGAGACATTTGATGTTGCCACATAAACTTAGCAATTCAAATTAGTCAAAATTAATTTTTAATGAATTAATTCTTATTTCTTGACATAAGCAGACAACATAGATCCTTATGTGATTCTGACATATAGGACCCAAGAGCACAAAAGCACTGTGGTGAAAGGTGCATTTTTCCCTTAACTTTTCATTTTATTTGTTTGTTGTTTATACCATATTCTCATTGACCTTATAAACCTTGTGAATAGCAGGATCTAACCCAGTGTGGAATGAGAGCTTTCTTTTCACAATTTTTGATGATGTTTGTAAACTTAATCTGAAATTAATGGATAAAGATACTTTTACTCAAGACGATTTTCTTGGCGAGGCAAAGTGAGTTTATTTCTCATTAACTTCATTTTGCATCTACTTTTATTGTTATCTTACGACTTACATCAAAATTTCATTTCATTTCACCTAATAATTAAATAACCCACCAAGTATATATTTTGATTTGTATGCACTTTTTTATATTATGATTTTTTTTAAGCCTTTGTATTAAGATTCATTCCTATCTTTTCCTCTAATCAATTGATTTGTAATTCATGGCTATTTTGAAATTTGATCCTCTCAAATATATTATTAAACATTCAACAAATAAAATGTAGTATTAATATATAACAATAATACACTTTTAGTTGTTAAAGTTAAGTTAAGTTCTCACTTAAGTCTTTTATGTTTTTTTTTTCTTCTAATTTGAGTCTTTAAAATACTTTTTGTTTGTAATGTTAACTTTTGTGTTTTAGTCTGATTTCATAAACACTTATTTTTAACAGTTCCATTAAAAAAACACACATGATAGTATAATGATTTATATTGTGCACGTCAACTTTATCTTCTAAACATAAATTTAAAAAAAAATTAAAAATTTTAGTTGATGATAGTAACATTTAATTTTATCAATTAAAATAGTGGATTATTTTAAAAGCATAATGATTACATATTCACAAATTTATTTTGATTTTAGTATCAATTTGTGCATTTATAGCAAATGAAGAAATTCGTGTAGGGAAAGATTAAACCATTTCTCCATGGGAGAATATGGAAAATGGAAGGAGAAAAAAAAATAGAACATTAAACATTACTAGCAATCATATTTTACTCATCTAATTTTTCTTTTTTTTTGCCAATTAAAATAGCGGGGACAAGTTTAATAGTAAAATCTAATTTTATTTTCCTTCTCTTACAATTCAATTTTAAATTCATATCTCTCTTCCACTCTTCCCTCTTGCCACATATCCATCTTTCTTTCCACAAATCCTTATTCACCAAAAATCTCCCATTTTCTGCTTGTTTCTTTCAAATTCATCTAAAAATATTTTCTGCTTGTTTTGATCCACACAGATTTACATGAACACAAGTAAATTGTAAATTTTATATATTTTTAAGATGATTTCAATCGACTTTTTCAAAAAATAATATAAATAAGAGTAATGATATATATTATTTTGTTTTAAATTATGTTGATTTTTAAGAATCCCCAACTACTAACATGTGCAAATTGATATATATTAGTAAAAAATAAAAAACTTTTATATAAGTATGACCTAACATAAAAATGCATGTTACATGTAGCAAAATATTTATTGGTTCTCTTTGAAATTTTAATTTATTTATTTTAGACAACATTGAATAACTAAAAGATTATTATGCAGAATTCTTTTGGATCCAGTGTTTGATGAAGGTAGCATTCCTGAGACTGTTTACAATGTGGTTAATAACAATCAAGAATATTGCGGGGAGATTAAAGTGGCTCTCATTTTCATTCCTGAGGTAAATTCATATAACTCACGAGTTACATTAAAACTTTCTTTTAATAACAAATTAACTTTTTAAAATGAATATAGATTCAGTGAATATTTTTGGCTACTCATGCTGGGACTAGTGGAAGAGGTGACTGGTGAAGACAGAGTTGGAGCATATATTTTGGATATTTATTAAAATCGACTCTACAATATGTCACATTATGACTGAGTTTTTTTGTTTATTCGACGCTCTGATTTTTATTTTTTATTTTTTATTTGGAGGTTCTTTCATTAGCAAATTAGACAAAGTAGTGTTTTAAACGTGGAAGATTTAGTGGTAAGTGAATATTATAGCGAATTAGATAATTGAGAGAAATCATGGTAAATAAATCGAGGAATGTCAGAATTAAAATTAACTTATGTTAAGTTAATTTAATATCTACATTTGAATCTCTTGAATGTCTAGACGGCACAATTCTTAATACTTGTGGATCAATAATTTTAGTTGATTGATTATGATTCATTCGAATTATTATAGAATTGTTTGAAATAAATAAAAATTAGATTAGAGAAGATTTTAAAGCAAATTATAATAAAGAAAAATGAGATTGATACTTTGCTAATCTTAGTATAAAAGAAATTAAAGAATATTTAGAAAAGTTTTATAATTTTCTAGAGTTAAAAGGAAATAAAATAATTAATGAGCAGAAAAGTATTATATACAAAATTTAGAATGATTAACTATGCATAAATGGTATTCCCCTGTAGAGATAATAATTAATGAGGAGAGATTTTATTTTATAGCATCAATAAAATATTTTTTATTACTCGATTTTCATCTTGTATTTAATCTAACATTAACATCTACATGTAAATATATTAAAAAAGGATTATTAATATTGTTTTCCTGACAATATAATCACACATGGTTTATTTGTTTTAAAAAAGATATCAAATTATACTTTTCTCAATTGTTTATTAAATGATTTTAAGAATTTGAAATTTTTCTTGAAGTATTTTCTAATTATGCAAATGAACCATTTGAATATTTTGTAAAAGAGACTATTTCCCTAGATCTCTTCAGTTATTACCTCTGTGGATTAGACATCACTAGAGACTTAATGGATTCGGTGTTTAGAAATTTTTAGGTTTTTAGAGACTTAGTAGATTATTTGTTTGATTAGGATTAGTGTTTGAAAAATGTAAATGGCAGAAAAACAAAGAACACAAAGATTTTATTATGGTTCCCTTACCACCAATGGTATGTTCAGTCCTCTTGCACACTACAAGAGATTTTCCACTATTGTTAGAATAAGTACAAGTCTCACCCTAGAACCTCTGTTACAAACTCCCAACAATCTCCCTAAGATAGCACACCACACTTGAAAAAAGTACACCACTTTTCTCAATTTACACAATAACTTGAATGGTTTTACAATAATGACTTTGACTAAAATCAAGAAGATATAACAGTTGATGCTTTCTTGTACAATGATAACAGTCTAATATAATTTCAAGTACAATAGAGAACCTTTCTCAATGATATGACATTGTAAAATATGTATTTGAAATATGAAAGTAAGACTTTGAACAATTCAAAATATTTCAGAAAGTTTATTCAAAGTTATTCTAAGATTGATGTGAAAGTTCTTTTTTTTAAGGTTCTTAAGTTAAATCTGAATCTATGAAATATTTATACTCATTAGACATCACTTTAGATCAGTGCCAATCATTCCTAGAGGTTTGATAAACATACGCAATGATTTAGGTTGAATCTGAACTGAGAAATTGCATTGCTTCGCAGTTGTATTCGGCTATAGCTTAAGTGTAGTCGAATACACCTCTGTAACATTCAGTTTTTATTCAAATTTTAAAGCTTATATTCGAATACACATTCTTGTAGTCGAATACAGAGTGAATTTTGCCATTAACTTGGTTTTTGTATTCGGCTACATCAAGCTATAATCGAATACAAATGTTCAGATTTTGTTACTGACTTGGGTTTGTATTCGGCTACAACATGTTGTAGTCGAATACAGATGTGCAGTTTTTGCTACTGACTTCATTTGTATCCGGCTATACATATATGTAGTCGAATACAACCTTGATTTTTGTTAAAAACTTGATTTTCAAATATTGTTTATGTAGTTTAACATTTTGAAAATTCTTTTGATGCATGTGCTAAAATGGAAGGTTCTCATGTGCATTTGAAATATAACAATACTAGATTGCATCATGTACCTTAAATTACAAGTCTCTTAGCATATTGAAAATAGTTGACTTGATTGTTGACTTCTCTATGAGCTTGCAACTTGATCATTTTACTTGGTCTTTATCTTCATTAAAAACACAAGTCTTCTTGCATATTTACAAGGACATACATAATTCTAATTTTGAGAGTCCGTCCAAGGTAACCCTCTTACCATTTCTTTCTGCACTAGTAACTTCAAACTTTTGAGACTCAAGTTTTCATAACATTAATGCCATAACTTTGTGATATCATCACTTGAAATCTGCATACATGTTGGAGGAATAATTGTTGAAGCAATAATGGCATACAGTCTATTAGTTGCCATTCTTGAGTTCATGATACACCTTGCACTTGTCTTGCTGAAAGATTATGGTGAGACCCTTCTGTTGTAGTTGTCCAACACTAAGCAGATTGTTCTTGAGCTCAGAGATGTAATAGACTTTAGTAATAACATGTACTAAGCCATTAATCTTGAGCTAGATATTTCCTTTTCCTTCAACTATCATCTTGGAATTGTCACCCAGTTTCACAGTTTCTTTGAAATCAATGTCCAGATCAAGAAACCAATCCTTACAAACCATACATTTTCTTGAGTGGAATTCTGAGATTCTTCAAATGCCATGAGCAACATTTCTTCTTCATCACCAAACTCAGCATAATTGGCATTTTCTTCCCAGCTGGGGCACTCATTCAATGGAATCTTTGTTGACAACTTATTTCCCTCTTTCTCCTCTGTATGAAATTTAATTTGAACTTTCGTAGGAAGGTGGCTTTTCCATGTAAAATGTAAATAAAAATAAATTAATAGGTTAGTTCTAGTTTCTAGTATAAGAATAATGATTTGTTTTTGTTTTAGAATATTTATACTAAGGGAAACACACTAATTATAGTTATATGCAAAGATCCAATTGATATTGAAGATTTATAATAGAATTAAATATATCCTACTAACTACAAAATTAGCATCAATCACATCATTTTTATCTTTATATAAGATGGCGGAATCAAATGGAATATGTGTATATACGGCTGGAAAATAATGACATAAGCTATTTAGAGAGTATATTGTATATTATATAATTGTTTTCATAAACTCAACATTTTGGTTTTTATACAAAAAAATCCTGTAAAGGGACTCAAAAGACAAAACATTTAAAAGGAAAAAGTTGGATCCAAACAAAATCGAACACAAATTTAGTACTATAATACTGATTTATGTATTTTCTGGTACAATGAATTCAATTTTAAGAAACATACAGATTTAATTTATATATATCATTAATATAAAAATTTTTACACGTCAGTTAATCACAATTTATTATATCATATTTAACTTTTATAAAAATTACAAAGTAATTACCACTAATGATTGTTACGTGCGTGTAAATTCTTTTACATAAAATATAGCAATTAAACTCTCTATATTTATATATATTAGAGATAAGCTTCGAGAATCAAAAGTTCTTTACCATTTAGAATCTGTGAAATTTGTGTCGAAATTTCAATTCCAAAGGCAAAGAAAGATGCCTCGTGGGACTCTTGAAGTTGTTTTGATCAGCGCCAAAGGCCTTGAAGACAATGATTTTCTCTGTAAGTAATATACTATGCATATGTCAATGATTTTGCCTTTTTCATTGAAATTTCTTCATAAAACAATGGATCCAAATGTTTTAGTTTTAATTTTTAGATATATTAAAGTTCATCGTGACTTAAAGCTGGTTTGATGGATCTAGATACTTGTAATAACCAAATTAAACTAGAAAAAATTATTTATCTTAAGTTGGATTGATCTACTTATATTTGTTGTTCATAAAGGTTGTTAATTTGAGTCTATTTTTCTTTGATAATAGTTGAATTTGAGATTCAATTGAAGTCAATTTTTCTTTGATCTGATTAATGACTATTGACATTGTTGACAACTAGTTATAATAATGTTGAATTATGAATTTGATTATTCAAATTGATCAAACTGGTCCTTTAAAGTTCTGATGATCTTTGTTCTCAATGAGCAGCTAGCATAGATCCTTATGTGATTCTCTCTTACCGGGCACAGGAGCACAAGAGTACTGTGCAAGAAGGTGCTTTTCTGACAAACTTAAGTTTTAATTTGCTTAGTTGACATTTTGGATCTCTTTCAATTGACTTATTTTAGTTTATCTGTTTGCATAAACACTTATGAGGATGTTTGGAAGAACTTGCGGAAACTGTTTTTGAAATGTCTATAAACTGTTTTCAACTTACTTTTAGAAATTCTCCTGAATAATTTACGAAAACAATTTGAATTTGATTTATCTTGTTACATAAATAACTTACACATAGGCAGTTGTATAATATATAAGTGTTTGTGTTTAATTAAGTTGTTTATGAATATTAGGTGCTGGATCCAACCCTCAATGGAATGAGACTTTTCTTTTCACTGTTTCTGACAGTGCTTCTGAGCTCAATCTAAGGATAATGGAAAAGGATAACTTTAACAATGATGATAATCTTGGAGAAGCAATGTGAGTTAATCAATTTTTTAAGTTAAATTCAGTTTTACACACCATTAAAAAATCAATTTTTGTCACTGTAATTTCAAACACATACTAAGTAATAATATACATTGATTTCTATCTATAGAATTCCTTTAGAGGCAGTGTTTGAAGAGGGTAGTCTTCCAGAGAATGCTTACAAACTTGTGAAGGAGCAAGAATATTGTGGAGAGATTAAGGTGGCTCTCACTTTTACACCTGAGGTAAGTAATAAAATAATGCTATATATTATGATTTTCTAGCATTTATTTTCCTTCATAATTTTTTATGCCTATCTTTCTCCCTATTCAAAGTTACTATCGATTACTTGTTGCAGAGAAATGATGAAGAGGAAACTTGTGGTGGATGGAAAGAATCAACAAGGGACTTTTGAAGTCAATGAAGGATTTACATATTTTCAAGATTCATAATATTCTATTCAAAAAATAAAGTATATCTTTTGGGTCCCTTTTGGAATTTTAATCAGTGTGTTTTCTGGTGTGATGATGATGTTCTGTTTTGCTTTTCATCCATTTTGTTATAAACTACATTTTGCTTAACATAATATTTTATGCACTAAAGTTTATTTTTATTCCAGAGCAGCCTTATTTTACTTTTTATTTTTTATAGAATTTTATGAATCATTTTGGCTAAAAAAGCAAATAAACTAATTAATAACCCTTGAGTTTATAACTCAGTGGATCAACTTGCTTACTAAATTTAAAATGTGTTGTAAAAACTAACACTAGAATTGGTTGATAAATATTAAACGACAAAAAGACTCATATTTATTTAATTTTTAAAATAAATTATAAATATTCATATGTATGTGATTAGAAAACAGGACATATTATCTCTTTTTTCTAATTGGATTTTCAGTTTTATTTAATTTAACAAAGGGAAAGTAAGAATAAAAATAAGAGAAATAAATGCATCAAAAATAAAACATGATGTCTATTACATTAACATGATGGTAATGTTTGTTACGGATTATAACAAAGTTTCCTTCTTTACTTATTTTGATATTAATTTAAACATTTTTTTACAAGTGATATTAAATTCAAACATAACCGTAGTAACTTTCTTATGAGAATAAATAATAATTAGTTCATAGGCTTAATAGCAGTTTTAGTCTCCCTATTTATATTGATTCACGAAATTGGTCCCCTATTTTAAAAGTCGACAGTTTTGGTCCCTCTCTCGAATTTTTTAGCTAAAAAATGATGACGTTAGATGTTTTAAATACACATGATATATGATACGACAATGTAGAGTGATTAACACCCATGAAATTGGAATAAAACGTCGTAAAAACTGAACTTCCAACTTCGAAATTTTTTCGTATTTTTAATTTTATTAATGACATGAATAATTAATGGGTCTAGATGGTTTTATATCATAGAATTGTATGTCACGTCATTTAAAATATATCAAATCGTCATTTTTTAGTTTAAAAATCTGAGGAAGAGACCAAAACTGTCGTCTTTTAAAATAGGGGGACCAATTTCGTGAATCAGTATAAATAGGGGGACTAAAACTGCAATTAAGCCTAATTCATAATAGTTAATAAACATATTATTTTTTGACAAAATAAAGATAAGTTTATAAAAAAGTTGTTATATTCATTAGTTCTAGTTAGACAAAGAGATATTTGGTTTATCTAAAAATAAAATAAAATAGGTATGTGGTTCATGTAAAATTACTAATTATTGTAAAATATTAAATATTAATGAAAACTATTTGAAAAATACATTTATTTATGACTTAAATATTTAATTCGTCTCCTGTAAGTTTGTCTTTCAAATTTTCATTTCTTTAAGATTTTTTTTTCAATTTAAATCTAATAAGTTCAATTTAATTTTAAAATCGTCTCTGCTGATAGTTGTTAAAAAAAACTTATGTGACAAACAAAAGAGTGACGTGGCAGTTTGATGGATGATTATTATTAATTAAATAATTAATAATTAAATGAAAGAAATTAAATAATTAAAAAATACAATTAAGTAGTTAAATTGATTAAAAAATAAATAAAATTAAGTCGAAAGTTAATATTTTAGTCCCTGAAACTAAGTTTGGGGATTAGATTTTTCACTCCTTGCTCTCCTTTCTCTATTTCTTCTTATTCTACCAATAAAAACAAAAAATTAAACTTAGCAAATGTAAACTATAACTACAAAGAATAAACATCAAAATAATAGATTTAAGATAAATTACTCACATCCCAACGAGGACATCTCCAAAATCGCCTTTTAGGATTTTCATCAGTGTTAGAGATGAATATACGCATTGCTTTTCTACACCCACATTCAGACAATTGAAAACGAGTTGAGTTTGTTGCATATGAAGATGACGTAATGGTTGAACAAAGAAGAAGTAGATGGGATTTTATGTTGCACAAAGAAAAAAAAAAAGAATAAAGGGGATTTCAAATTTTAGGTTTTGTAAATTTGAGAATTGCTTATTTAGTCCTCGTAAATATATCTAATTGTCAAATATTTGACATATCAACTATTGTCATGTCAAAAACTGTCACGTCACTCATTTGTTTGTCACATAAGTTTTTTTTAATAGCAACTAACAATATGAATAATTTTAAAACTAAATTAAACTTATAAGGTTTAATTTGAAGAAAAAAAATTACAAGAACGAAAATCAGAAAAACGCGAACTTACGGTGATGAACCAAATATTTAAGCCTTTATTTATTTGATTCATAAATAATGTACATTATTATCACATGTACTTTGTTTGATACTCCATCTATCTTATAATATAAGTAAAAATTAGTCACATAATATAAGTAAAAATTAGTCACACAAGGTGAATGTATGGGATCCAAATTTTGAACCACATGCATTCACTTTTTTTTAACCAATTTTTGCTTATAGTATGAGACATAGGTATAACTATTCTTTATCTTTTTATTATTGTCTTAGGGAACAATTAATTTTGTGTATTACCCAAAAATTATTTTAATGAGTAAATATTTTTAAATCCTTAAAAACGATATTTTCTTTACCAAATAAAGGGAAGGTGAAATATTAATTTATATCAAGTGACAATATTGATGAAAGACTAAGAAAATCATCGATTAACATTAACGTAGCAACATAACAGATTTGTTGAGGGAGAAGATAATGTTGATGGATGAAAAATTGACAAGATAATGTTGAGGGACAAGATTTGTTGGGGTGATTCTGATTTTAGGGTTTATTTAATTAATTTTACTTTTTACTTTTTTCTTTTCTTTTAAAATTATAACAATAATTATAATAATAGATGAAATGGATTTTTTAATTTGAATTAATATAATAATCATTTTTTATCCACATATACATGTGGCACGTCAGCGTTTTTTTGACACGTCATAAAAAAAATGACAACTCATCATGATTTGGACTCAAAATCTGTTTGGGGACTAAAACTGGGGACAAACAAAATGGGGGGACTACTTTCGCTTTTCACCTAAAATAAGGAGACCAAAAATGCAATTAAGCCATTTTAAAATTAAGAAATAACATCCATTGATCTGAACCATTAACATTAACATAACATACTGGGGGAAGAAACCGTGAATTGGAAAAAAGAAGTAGGAAAGGAAAAATAAAAGAAAATTTTATCTTGTACTCCCACTTTTATTCCTATATTCCACAATTTTTTGAAAATGCTAAAAATACCCTCAATTTTTATTTTTATTTACAAAATTCTCTTTTACTTTCGGAAAACTATTTTCAAAACTTCCGATACACAGAGTTTTTCCAGTACAGAAGGATGTTTTCGAAAAACTAAAAAAAAGATTTCCAATACATAAGGGAAAAAGGTGTGTACCGGAAAACTTTATCTAACTTTTCCGGTACAGAACGTGTTTTCGAAAAACTTTATCGATAAATTTTCCGGTTCACACCCTTATTGTAAACAAAAATTTAAATTTTATTAATTTTTTTAGATCACTTAAAAAATTATTGAAAATTTTGGGGTGACAGTCTACTAAAGCTTCGCTATAACTTTGCCGTCTTTGCCTTTATCCTTACCCACCTAAAAAAAATATTATTAAAATCAAATAAATTAATTAAATACTAATATAATAATAAAATTAAAATAAAAAAAATCTGAAACTACCGAAAAACTTGTGGGTGAAGTTTTTCAGTAACTTTCGCAAAAATCACTAACAAGTTTTTCAATAGTTCATTATTTCCGGAAAACTTGAAAAAAGTTTTCTGGAATTACCGGAAAACTTTTTTCAAATTTTCTGGAGTGATGTTTTGTTTCAATTTTTCCGGTAAAAATGAAAATTTTGACGTAATATATACGAGAGTATTATGGTATTTGACGTAAAATTTTGAAGTAAAAATGAAAATTTTGACGTAAAATTTTGCCATTTGGGTTGACAAATGCACCAGCCTCATTTCAATCCCTTCATTTGCCAATCATTTAGAACATTTGGAGACAGTTTTACAAATTACTCCGGCAAAATACTTTAATCGTTAAACTATCCAAATGTTCCTTTGGCATGTAAGAAGTGGATTATTCGGGCCATGTTATTTCAGGATCAGGAGTTGCAATAGACAAAGAGAAAGTCGATGCATTTATGTAATGGCCAATTCCTACAAATGTTAAGCAACTCAGAGGATTCTTGCGACTGACAGGGTACTATAGAAGGTTTATTAAAGGATATGTTTCTATCGCTAACCCACGAACAATCTGTTGAAGAAGGAAGGGTTCAAATGGAATCTTGAAGCTCAAGTGGCTTTTGATAAACTCAAAACTGCCATTACTACAGCCCCGGTGTTAGGATTGCCCCAGTTTTCCCAGCCGTTCACATTAGAGACTGATGCATCAGGAACCGGAGTAGGTGCAGTATTACTAAGTCAAGCTGGACAGAGGCTTACACAAGAGAACTATTTGAGTTTATTGGACCAATCTTTACAAACTCCAGAGCAACAAGCACGATTGCATAAGTTCATTGGATATGATTTTAAAAGTAAGTATAAGTCAAGGAAAGAAAATGTGGTTGCTGATGCTCTATCAAGAGTGGTACGAATGGCTTTGTCAGAACCAGAGAATTTGTTGTTGCAGGAGTTAAGGGCTATAGCTCAAGACACTACCCTCTAACATGTGCTAGCCAATAGCATGGGTCAAGAAAGCAAATACTTGGTCAAAGAAGGGTTAATATATTAGAACCACATATTGGTAGTTCCAACTAATCCATAACTCAGAAAAAAATTTGAAAGAGTTTCATGGTTCTCCAATTGGAGGACATGATGGTATTGCTCAAACACTAGCAAGGGTGACGACACAATTTTATTGGGCCAACATGAAAGAAGATATAAAAACTTTTGTGCAAAATTGTGTAATCTGTCAACAAGCAAAGCATGAAACAAAGGCACCTTCGGGGCTGCTTCAGCCATTGCCAATTTCGGAACAAGTTTGAGAAGATGTGGCAATGGATTTTATCACATGACTTCCTTTATCCTTTGGAAATACTGTGATAATGGTGGTCATTGACAGGTTGACTCAGTACAACCACTTTATTCCCTTGAAAACTGACTATACAAGCAAAACAGTTGCTGAAGCATTTATGAAAAACATTGTGAAGTTGCATGAGCTTCCAAAGTCAATTGTGTCTGACAGGGATTAAGTTATCATCAGTAAATTTTGGAGAGATTTGTTTCAACTACAAGGCACTACATTAGCTATGTCTTCTGCATACCATCCACAAACTGATGAACAGTCTGAGGCACTTATTAAATGCTTCGATATGTATTTAAGGTGCTTGACATTTCAAAATCCAAGGGCTTGGTTCAAAGCCTTAGACTGGGCAGAGTATTGGTACAACAGTGCTTTCCATACAAGCTTAAGCATGACACCTTTTAAGGCATTAAATGCAAGAGATCCCCCTACCATAACAAGATATAATCCATGCCCACACGTAAATGCAACAGGCAGCAATAGATCCAGGACAGGGATGCTTTACTGAACCTTATCAAACAGAATTTGCATCGAGCTCAGCTGATAATGAAAACTCAAAATGACAAAAGGAGAATTGACTTACAATTCCAAGTGGGGGATTTGTTTCAAGTGAAATTGCAGCCATATAGGCAAAATTCAACAGCTCTAAGAAAGAAAAAAACAGAAGTTAGGAATGAGGTACTTTGGTCCATTTCCTATTGCTGCTAAATTTGGCATGGTAGCATATAAGTTACAACTCCCTGCATAGAGAAGAATTCACCTTGTCCTCCACATTTCTCAATTGAAATTGTTCAAAGGAATGTGCAATGAGGCTTACTTACCATTGTTTATGACCACTAACGAATTAGGCCCAAGAATCCAACATGTAGCAGTACTAAAAACTCGTCAGATAGCCCAAGGACAGCAGATTATGCAGCAGGTTCTGATACAATGCCAGAGTTTAAGTGAAGCTGAAGCTACATGGGAGGATTATGAGGAAATCTTGTTCAATTATCCAAATTTCAACCTTGAGGACAAGGTTGGTTTTAAAGGGGAAGGTATTGCAAGAAAGCTGCCAACAAGGAGGGAGAACTGGAAAAGGTTTGAGGTTTGTGAGAGAAGAGAAATGAGAAGGGGGTTATTTGGGTCTTTGAGTGTCTGATGGAAATTAATTTTTCAAAATGCTTCATATGAAATATTTGATTCTTCTGGGGTCAAAGTATAAATTAATAAAAACTGGTTGCACCTCTTTATAGTAGGTCAAAAGTGGACTAGGCTATAATGAACAAGTTTATGACAAGTCCTAAATGCCCTGCAGCTATAAATTATCCAAACACAAAAAATTCCCCTATACATCGCAAAACCCGGAAATGAATGAAAATTTTATCATTTACATTCCTTCACCGAAAATTGCAAGAGAATATAGTCATAAATTTTTGCAAGTTGAAAAGTCTTATATCAACTATCAAGACAAAAAAACCCAAAAGATATATACTGTTATCATTCAGATTAATACTTGAACCAAACGTCCAACAAAACCATGATAATTACCAAGTTCGATTAAGAAGAAATCATGGCCTCCATTCAGCACAGTGATGGAAAGTCACATCAAATGTTTAGACCAAACACACATGACATTCTGCTTATAAAAAATAATCCCAAGAAAGTACCAACAAAATCATTCTGAATGTATAGATGTAATAATATAACCACTGTCAAGACCTTATTAATAATTTGAAAGCAAAAACATGGAAATAACAGTATATTATGAAATAAAGCCCACTGGCAACAGGATGGTTTATCATGAGTAAAGAGACATAATGACAAACACTTAACAGAAGGCTGATTAATTAGTCAACACGTTTTTTATTTTTTGCTATCAGGACTTTACCCGCTATATCAATTCCCAAGCGAGCAGGGACACCAGCATCTCGCTTGGGCACATAATCCTCGTCTCTGTTTCCATCGGACCTGGATGATTTAGAATCATTATCTGAAAGAAAAAGATATTGAATCAATTGTCTTGTTGACTACAATTAAATAGAAGCATGCCGCCAAGGTTTTAAAAAATGGTTCATGACTGCAACCAAGTTGCATCAACAAGGTTTTTGATGTCTCTGCAATATTAAAGATTGTGACGCGACTACAATTTAAAACCTCGTGTGCCACTATCCTAATTGATTAGCCATGTACAATCCTATGGTTCAGCAACCCTCCTATAATCATAGACAAAGATTATCAATTTTAAAAGTTATGTTTAGCAATTTACTCTGGTCAGCAGGGACAGGTCTCCCACGAAGTGATAAGATAGCTGATGTCTTCCTAGGAATAGTCTTGGCAGTGCTTTTCTTCTTTGCATCATTTTGCGTTTTTTTAACTGCTTTAAAAGACTGCAAATAAAAGAAACATAAGATCGATGTTCCAGGTTGTAGTTGATAGCTTAGCTCAAAACCAGATATAAACAGAAAAACAATAAAATTAGTATCTAATCTAATAGACAAATATAGAGTTAAGGTAATTGCAGACGCCAACTGAAATAATTAAACTCCGAAGTAGAAAGTGTAGTTGTCGTATATGACACATGGGGCATTTCAAAGGCTCCAAATCATCAATGTTCAGAGTTCAAGTAAGCAAAATAGAGATTCTTTTTCTAAGGTAAGGTGACAGCAATTGAAAAGATCAACTGATTTACCCAAACAACGTTTCAAGAGAATCAAATTTTTGTTATGATGCCTATGTCTTGTCCATCTCATAATTATGGTGCTAGTTTGGATAAACTTTTCAATAAACAATATAGGAAAAGAAAAGTTGAAATGATCTTGTAATAATAATAAGTATTCTAACAAATAGTTTCTCATATGAATTAAAATCAACTTGTGTCTCAACTTCTCTGAAGCTCCCTCACTTGACTTCTCTAAGTACCTATAAACAGGGTTTTTTGCTATATTAGGAACTAAATACTTAATTTAAGTAGAGAAACTCGCATATACTGAAAGTTAATACACACAAGGTCAATGTCTTCTATGATAGAATAACTCTCCATTTGTCGTTGTACTAGTACAACGGGATAGAGACAAAAAAAGAGGACTAACATAACTAAAATATGTAGGACCCACTTTTGTTTCATTCTTTTACAGTGGAATTTATGCAGTGAATGCAGGAGATCCTAGAATTAGTCATTCTTTGACTCCAACAGTACAGTCAGCACATTGAACCATAATAAAGTTTTCAACAAAATCATTTGACACTTCCATAAAGCACATTTAAAAGATTACATGTCCAAAAATTGACTGATAAAATGTCTTTTATATGCACTTTCACATTCAACTTGTATGTACGTATGTGTATACGATGCTAATCAAGAACATAGCGATCACAAAGACCCAACTCACCGGTGAATAGATGCCAAGCCTTCTTCTCTTAGCATATTCCACATAGCGTATCATATTAGCATATGAAAGAAAATTCTGCCCAGAATCAGGACAATAATAGATCTGCAACAGAAAAATACAACAAGGTCAATGATAGACATTCATAGAAAAAAGATACGTTGTTGGGGATTATTCAAAAATTAGTTTCCTTTCTTTCTACATGAATTTTATGTCAGTGATATAACGCAGAACTGGTGATGCAAATATTTCCACTTTGATAATTCTGCACAAGGATAATTTTTTGCGTTTGATAAATAATAAAAAATTAATATTTGAAAGAATTGGGAGGGAGATAGAGAACATCTGATCAGAATCATTAGATGATAAGAAATCATCCAAAAAGGAAAAATTAAAAGAAAACAACAGCAAAACTTAGTGGATGAAAATTCAACAAAGTTATTTAGTTTCTTAACATGTGATTACTTTGACAAATCAAACATGATAGCAAGAAGCAAAACTGTGGATCATAAGTAACAAAGGGAGTTCAGAGCCAATTATTTACAAGCTATCATAATCTGCACAATATTTTAAACAGGTGACAACACTACAAGTCTGTAATATACTTCCATTTTTTGCTAGCACTTGCATGTATGGTGGTCCATCATTGTTAGCTATCATACTAGGCAAACGTGCATTTCATAGATATTAAGGATTTTTATATTAAGTGGCCCGGGTCATTTGTGAATAATGAACAAAGAGTACACACCGATTACAAAAACATCATCTTTATCCCAAAACAAAATGAAGCAAGTTAGCATTAATTATTGGATCATTGGATGTAGTTTTAAAATATCATGACTCATTTGTGCCAACATTTGTAATTAAGGGTAGACACAAGATCAAAAAAATTTAATGCAAATCTAGCACTATCAAATATTATGGCTTATAGGAATAATGGATGCTATTTAGTAGGCACATAGAAATAAAAGGCTATTTCACTTCATTGATGAGACTAATAAATCATAATTCAAATATAGAATTTCAAGTCTGCTGATGTGTAGAATTTCAACCATCTCAAATACTATACAATGACTTTTTATACAATATATTTGTTTCTTTAGCAACATTCATATTTTCTTACTAGGCTATGAAGCATGAATACTTCTCCTTGAGGTGTTACGGTGTGACACTCATAAGACACGTGCCAGACACTTCTCACCAAACAAAAATATAGACCAGGACACAACAAAACATTGCTAGGAGTTAGGACACCTCTTGGAAGCTTAGTCAACAATCAATGGTTTCTCGCTTAAAGAACACACCAATCTTATAACAACTTTCATTTTGATTTTAGAGAAATTTTAATAATTTGCATTATGAATATTAAAAATAATCCTAAAGCCATTAGGAGCATCCTGACAGGGGTAGACAATGAAAGACTACATTAAGTATTTTCAATTGAAACAATATGTGAACAGATTTTTCAGCATTTAATTAGCACACATGAAATTTACTAGGTAATTCGAAAAGCGAAACAAAATCAGCAGCATAAATTGCATTCATAAAATGAAATCAACTGAATCAGCGGCCATGTAAAAGATAATTCGAGACATGATAAACATCAATAAAAGTCATAATTACTAGAATTCAACAATTTCACCCTAAACATAAACAGAAAATCTAAATTAGATTTTTGAGTACCGTTACTTTGGAACCATCCTTTTTGATTTCTGTCTTAACACTCCATCGAGTCGGAATTGGTCCGATTTGTTCAGGTGGACTTTCTTTTCTCTTAGGTGCCATATAACCAACAGACTTTTTTCCCAAAAAAAAAAACTGTGAAAGGACTCGTCCTCCTTCCACTTTGCTTGAAATATTTTTCAACCTAGGTTTGTTATAAGGAGACTATAGGAAAATGGGAAAGATTGCAAATAAAAAGGGGCCTAAAAAGCCAGAGGCACGTGTTCCGATTTTCTCACGTGCGATTGTCAACAATCGAGTCAAGGTCGAACGTTACATTTTCCTTAACATTTTTAACGGACAAGATGCATTGTACTAATCCAAATATCAATTATTAGCGGAAAGGCGTATGAATGGATAACTATCAGGGCATTACATTACCAAAATAGGCCAGATTACCATTTTTGTTAACAATTCACTTATATTCCCACCCAAAAAGCAAAAGTAAAGGGCAGAGTCTCTTGAAATCACCAATACAAATCGAAAAACATGTAACAATACAACAGCAAAACAATGGCGGGAAAAATCTTAAATATTAAGCACAAGCAAATGAACCCAACATGACCATGATGTCACCCAAGATCCTTATCCGTTGATTAAAAGAAAAAAGTTTAGAATAATGAAGTATGAAGTATGAAATATAAATAGTGAAGGAAATCAAATGCCTTAACCAAATACATTAATAATAACTATAACAATATCTTGCCCCAAACAGAAACAACCATTAAATGCCGTAAAGAAATTACGGTAATAATATAAAACTATGACGCTTTTCTTTTAAAACTCATAACACAATAAGCAATGCAAAAGGTTGCCTTTAGAGAGAGAGGGACAACCCTGGACATGATTGTCGTCTCATTTCCAATGTGAAATGAGCTTAGACGCCGTATAGTCCATACCTCTTTTGACATTCTAGTAAATTTCTCTTACTATGCTTGATATTACAAACAACAAAGGCAAATCAAAATCAAATCACTTCAAATGAGACCACCAAGGCAACACACAAGAAACCATTTCATATTAACCTAGAACCTGGTTAACAATCTAATTCCTGCTGCATAATACAATTTGTTCAACCAAACAACAGTACTGGCTAGTGTTTAACATGAGTTTAATTTTGATATACTTTCACCGTAAAAACATATCAAACAATGGTAGAAACCCAAACCTGTCAAACAGCAAACCCAGCAATTGCAACAGTAACAGAGCAAGAAAAAATAGAGGAATTGGAATAAATATGTATATTATTGATGATGAAAGGAAATAGTAGTAGAGGGTCCCTCTAACAACCCATAGAGTCAAGCTCCACTTAGAGGAATATCTCACTCTGGCCTAACAGAAAGTTAATTTTAGGTTTAAATATGTCTTTGGTCCTCGCAATTATAACATTTTTTTATTTTGGTCCTCGTCAGCTTTTTTGTTTGGCTTACATCCCTGTAAATATAGTTTCATTTTAAAATAGTCCTTGAGTCCAATTTCTGTTACAAAAACTCTAACATCGTCAATATGTTTTGGTCCCACCAAGTATTTGTGAGAATGTGTAACAGAAAATTACACCGTCGTGAACTCACGAACCACCCCATGCAGATCACTGAGATGCCTCCTCCTTCAACACAACAACAACCCCATCACCCTCAAATCTCAGCAAGAAGAGTTTTTCTTGGCTGGATTTAATAAAGCTTCCACCACCAACAACATAACCTTAAATTTAGGTGCAATGATTGAAAACAAATGAATACTTCATTTAACAAACAACATTGAAAGAGTAATTGGTCATGCATTTTATTCAATATCAACTTAATAAAGCCAACACGATAGCTAAATTTTCTTAAAACCAAACAACACGATTGTTAATTTTGAAATTTCAGCATAATGTTATCCAAATTATTAACAGAAGAAAGATCAGCAAGCAAAAATTACCTCTGTTGAGACGATCGATAGAGGAAGAGAGTTGGTTTTGGCTCATGAGAGTTTGTGGGTGATGGGGTTGTTGTTGTTGTGTTGAAGGAGGAACGGTCACGGTGATATGCGTGGGGTGGTTGGTGGGTTCACGGCGGTGTAGTTTCTATTAGCATTCTCACAAACACTCTGTGTTAGAGTTTTTGTAACAAAAATTGGATTGAACAACTATTTTAAAATGAAACTATATTTGCAGAGATGTGAACCAAACAAAAAAACTTACGAGGACCAAAATAAAAAAAAAAAATGTTATAATTGCAAGGATCAAAAACATATTTACACCTTAATTCTATCATGAATGATTCTCTCTCCTAAGAATTGCCCCCTTTATACCAACAAGGAGACTGTGAAGCGACGATCTCTGGGTCTTCCCATGTCACTTCCTTCAAGGGCTTCTCCTTCTAATGCACTAGTACTTGTAGGATTGTCTCCCCTCCCTTTGCCACCTCTCTTTGGGCCAAAATAGCTAATAGTTCCCATGTGGCATAAACAACAGGTTCCAACTCGACCGGAAGCTTGGAATGAACAGTTGCATTCCCAATGGCCTTCTTGAGCAGCGAGACATGAAAAACTGGGTGTATGTGAGATGACGCCGGTAATAGCAGTTTGTACGCTACTGCCCCGATGCGCTCTGTCACCGGAAATGCCCCATAATGGTGTGGGGTCAGCTTGGAACAGATGCGCGACACCACAGATTGTTGCACATGAGGTCGTAGCTTCAGAAAGACCTTGTCAGCAACCTCAAATTGTCGGTCCCGGCGATGGGTATCCTCTTGACTTTTCATGCGAGTCCAAGCTTGGGTGAGGTGACGCTTCAATTGTCGTAAGCACTCATCCCTATCGAGCAACTCTGTGAACCGCGTCGACCTTGGTCTCTCCGGGTAAGAAGTGAATGATAATGGGTGGAGCTCTTCCATACACCACTTCGAAGGGAGTCGTGCCGGTACAAGTGTTGTACCAGTACTCTGCCCATGGAAGCCACGTGACCCAAGTCTTGGGCTGATCTGATCTGAAGCATCGCAAAAAGGTTTCTAAGCAACGGTTGATGACGTCCATCTGACCATCTGTTTGTGGATGGTATGCTGTGCTCATCTTCAGTTGAGTACCTTGCAATTAGAACAACTCTTGCCAAAAATTACTGACAAATCACTCACAATGGACGATGGAATTCCATGAAGGCGAACGATCTCTCGAGTGAAAACTTCGGTCAATACACGAGCAGTATAATGGAGTTTTAGTGACACAAAGTGACTATATTTGGACAATCGATCTACCACCACAAAAATTGCCTCAAAACCCTTGGCATGTGGTAACCCAGTTATGAAATCCATGGACAACTCTTCCCATATTTGGGAGGGAATGGGTAAAGATTGCAAAAGGCCTCCCAGAGCTGTTGTAATACATTTGTTGTGCTGACATGTGTCGCACTCTTAGACATATTGTTGAATGCACTTCTTCATACCCACCCAATATAAATTTGTCGCTAGTCGACGATATGTACGGTAGAATCTAAAGTGCCCTCCTTGAGGGGTATAGTGGAACTCCTTTAATAGCGTGGGAATCCACTCGAACGCTGCAGACAACACCAATTTGTCCTCGTAGAATAACACACCATTACGTAAAGAAAACCCAACCTTGAACAGTTTGCCTTCTTGCAAGTCAGTCACTACACTATGAGAAATGGGTCATTTCGAATTTCGTTCATGGGCTTTTAAGCATCCAACAACTCTGGATAGGAAATCATGGACTTAAGTGTTCCACTAGCATTCGATGCGACGTTGACACTGTCATGCATTCGAGATAAAGCATCTGCTCCTTTGTTCTCTAGTCTGGGTTTGTATACAATCTCAAATTGATAACCCAACAACTTTGCTGCCCAATTATGTTGATCCATAGTGGTGATTCGCTGCAAGAGTAGCTGCTTTATTCTCTTCTAATCGGTGCACATTATAAATTTCCTACCCAACAAGTATGGTCACCAATGTTGGATGGCTAAGGCGACTGCCATTAATTCCTTCTCATATGCTGATTTAACAAAACTACGATCCCCAAATGCCTTGCTAAAATAAGCAATCGGTTGTCCTTGTTGCAACAAGATTGCTCCCAAATCGTTACCCGAGGCATCACTCTCAATCACAAACTCTTTATTAAAATCAGGGAGTGCTAGTACTGGTGCAGTTGTGATATGGTGTTTTAAAGTGTCAAAAGCCTCTTGTTCCTTGCTCCCTCACTTGAAACCATCCTTCTTGGTGAGCTCAGTAAGTGGTTTGGCAATTTTACCATAGCCCTGAATGAACTTACGATTGTAACCCACGAGTCCTAAGAACCCACGGACGCCCTTGACGTTTCTTGGAACCGGCCAAAGGTGGACACATGCTACTTTAGCGGGATCCATAGCTACTCCTTCCAATGAGATTATGTGACCCAAGTACTCCACCGACAGTTGAGCAAAAGAGCACTTATTTTTGTTTGTCACTAGCTTATTATCCCATAGGACCTTGAGGGTGGCCTCCAAATGTTTCAAGTGATCTTCCCATGTGGGGCTATAAATCAAAATGTCATCGAAGAATACCAATACATCCTTCCGAGTCATAGGCTTGAACACCTAATTCATCAAAGCTTGGAAGGTTGAGGGAGCGTTCGTTAACCTGAAAGGCATTACCAAGAATTCATAATGTCCTTCATGAGTTCGAAACATTGTCTTATGGATACCTTCCCCTTACACCCTCACTTGATGATAGCCTCGTGCAACTCGTCCAACAGTTCATCTATAACCGCTCCTTCCAAAAGATGGATAGCATGTTTTTGTGGTCTTTCGGGCGGTAGGCTCTGTGGTTCTGTGAAAATATCTACAACCTTCTCCATTACTCCATTCAATTCTTGATGTTGTTTGGCTGTCAAATGTAGGGCAGCAGCTTCCGGTAATCGTTCACCATGCATTTCGATCACATGGTGCATCCTTCCAAACCCCATTCCACTATAATCCTCACTAAACCCGCCTTGCCTACGTATTCTCGAAATGCATTTGGTCCCACTTGCTCGTATCGAGTGCCTTGTACTTCAACCCACTCTCCTTGGAATTCAATGCGCATAATGCGTTGTGGCTAATCGAACCACATACACCCGATCCTAGTCAACCATGCCATTCTTAATACCACATCGATTCCAAACACAAAGGCATCCACCAATAAGGGCATTCCTTGAATCGTCACAACCATGTCCCTACACTCCCCTTGAGTCTTAGTGGCATATCCATCTCCGAGTCGAATCGTTAATTGTGGTGTTTCCATGACTCGCAACCCCAAAGCTCTCACTACCTTAGGTGAGATGAAGTTGTAAGTAGCTCCACTATCCACTAGCATTCTCACTTGCATCCCTTTGACGGTATAAAAAAAAAATCCTTGCATACCAAGTAAATCCTTAACAAATTGTGGCAAAATATGTAATAATAAAAACAACTCAAAGGCCAGCTAACACATACTAATACTCTTTCCATTTGATGACAAATAGCAACTAATGAAATAAAGATTTTACTCTTAAAACATGAATTAGATTAATTCTAGTAAATGGAAGGTAAATAACCCTAACAATGATGAAAAGGCTAACCCAATAGAGGATTCAATCCGAATCCCAATTTAGCTTACTATATAAACTCAACTAAGTAATTCATTCTCCAAACACAACAACAACAAACATGTGATGAATATGAATAGTTGTTAAAACTATTATTACAAAAAATGCAAACATACCATTGGAAACAAACATCATTGGTTCGTCTATTCCAAACGTTGTTGTTGTTGTAATGCATGTTGTTGTTGTTCCAATTTCCGCATAATCTCGCCGAAGAAAATGATGCGGCGATGAGAGTGTAGTTATCACATGAGAGATGGTGGAGATGAGCGACTGAGATTCTGTGTGGATAGAAAATAATAAATCTCTAAACCTTAATTGATCTACCATATGGGGGCACTTCCCCATCCTAGCCATCTCCTACTACTAGTGAAAAAGAATTATGATATTAACAATTATACTTATATAAATATAATGAATAAATACTAAATTTTTTTTAGAGAGTATACAAATTTCAATAGTTAAAAAGGATATCCAATTATGTGTTCTAGTTAAAATATAAAAGAAAACATCCAAAAGTTATATAATGATTATGATTTCAGAGGATTACACCTATAATTACACATCTTACAAAAATTAATACAATTCAAAAAAATTATTATTATTATTATTAAAAAAAATCATTTTGATTCTAGTACACCAAATAAATCATTTTGATTCTTATAAAAAAAAATCATGTTGGAGCCTGATGTCATTCTCCACATGACATGAAGAATTGCCACATCAACACAGCAAATTCAACTTCAATCGCACTAAACTTCAATTCCACTAACCTCAATTACTTTAAAATATCTCACCTCCATTTAATCTCATATACATACCAAAATAAATCCAAAGGGGAAAAAACACTAAAACTAAAATTTCAAAAATAACAGAGCATAATAAGGACCGTGAGCATGAGAATATAACAATGAAAGGAGATGCTCATAAATAAATAAGATCCAAAATTACATACAATGAATATTCTCCCATGACTGATTGGTATGCTCATAACAAATCTATGCTAGTGTATCCACTTGCATGCTCATATACAATATACTACAACATGGAAAACAAAAAACCTTGTGAATTTATTTCTTTTTATTTGACAATAATCATTAGACTAAGAATCTCATAAAAACAATCAATATAATCATTTTAAAATTTCAAAAAAA
>JBBPBP010000004.1:54773713-54790313 GCA_037974735.1 Cicer chorassanicum
AAAAAAAAAAAAAAATCATTCATTTAAGAAAAAATAACAGTATTAAATAATAAGTTAAAGAATGTTTTAATGCAATTTTAAAGTGAAGATATCTTATGTACTCAAATACTCAGAAAACAATGAGTCCTTTTTACTCACAAAAAGTAGATTGGCAATCATGCCATATCACATATTGCATACAAAGAAAAAAAAATTAAATATTAACACCAAAACATGCTTTACATATATATTTCATTAAACATAGTAGAAACTGGGAATCAAGTAAACAACTTCTATATAAAAAAGATTTGCTTTCCTCTTGTATTCCAAAATATGGAAGAAAAAAATCATAGATAACAATAAAGAATTCACAATCATTATAAAGTAAAACAATTTTGGTATGATCTTCCAGTTTTCTAAAAAGCAGTGTGTTGCAAGTAGAGTTTCTAGTAGAGTATCACCACCTGATCCTAACATGATATTTTTTAGGAAGCACTTGATTTTCCTTCCACATTCAAATCCTATGTTGATTCTCACTAAACTCACTTTTAGCTTCTAAATATATACAATGTTAACAGAAGATTTAGAAGTTAATAGAAAAATAGAAAGAAAAAAATTAAATACTATGTTAGGGAAGACCAAGTTAATCAATAACCGCTCATACTTGCCACTTGTAGTTAGGCAATTTTGCAGGAACATGGGAGGATGAGCCTTCATATATTCAATATTGTTAAGATCTAAGATATTTTTTTTTCATTCTAATCATTTTTAAAACCAACAAAAAAGACTGAAAGGATAAAATAGAAAAACATAATCAAATCGTCTAATCTGCTACAATATAAATGAGTACAATATAAGTAGAAATGCAATTGGAAGCAAACATGGTTTTAAAAGCAATTATCACCATAACCATTGTTAGATAATCTTTCAGAGACCAATAATTAATTAACCTCAAAATTCTTGTGATATCAACTTTCAATTAAAACAAAATGTGTTTACAGAAAAATCCAAGAAAATGTGTGTATCAGGGAAGAGAAGAACAAATGAATCTTATTTATACATAATAAACCTATCTATAATCAACAAACTCTAGATAGGTGGGAGGATTCAAAATTGTGAACAATTAAAATATTTCTATACGAACCTAGAAATAGCAATCGTTAATTTGAACAATGGTGATAAGATGATTGAATCAATTGTGAGTTCATTGAATCAGTTATGAGTGAAATCAAACATTAAATGGATGAAATGGAACCTGAAGGGATTCCCATTTAATATTGGTTTGCAATAGCACGTTTTTTTTACCTTTTTCATATATTAAGACTTTCAATTATTTTTTTAAAAATAAAATTTGTATTAATAATTAATAGATTAATAGTTAATAAGAACTTAGTTACTATTAATAGAAACTTAAAATAAGATTAATCTTTCAATAATTGTTTTTAATTATGAAACATATATTCACATGCCACCACATGCAATTATATACATTATCAGCATACTTTTTAATTGTGGAGCACCTTTGAATATTATGTCATATTATTACACTAGAAGACAATTGTACAATAATCCACACAATAATTATACAACACACAATTATGATTCTTTTGACTTATTAGTCCTTAAAGATAGACTCGTGACTTGTCTTAAAATAATACTTATAATATTACTATGTATATATAGATAGATAGATTAATTATTTTTTAAAAGGTATATTCTTCCTTGAGTTTTATTTAAATGATACTAATATCTTCTTTAGTTGGGGTTGGGCGATGATGGAGATGGAGGGGTAACTTGTTTCGGTGGATGGAGGAATTGTTGGCAAATTGTATTGTTTTGTTGGATAACTTCATTTTGCTGAAAAATAATGTGAATCGTTGATGTTGACGCACTGAACAGAACAAAGAGTACACCGTTAAGTAGGGGTGTACATGAGTGCGGGTCGACCCGCTAAACCGATCACCCGACCCAACTCAATCCGATTGTTACCCGTACTCGGTCACTTTCGAGTCCGACCCAACCCGTTGAAACTCACTTATATTTTGTTCGGGTAATGGGTTTAACAATTTGAACCCGTCGACCCGACCTGGTAACTAGTTATATATATATTTTTTTAAATTTTGTTTGGCAGTTCAGCAGTCCAATATGATTTCATTACTCTTCTTTAGATTTTCAGCTTCTTGAAGTGTTTTGAGGAACTTATTAAGTGCTTGTACTTGAAGTTGACATTGCTTAGAATTGATAAATTTTCATATTTTATTGATTTATTGTTGTTGAATTTATTTATTTATTTATTTGAAGATTGTTAGATTTATTTTTTTGTATGAGAGGTTGATGATTTTTTAAAGAATTGAATGATGTGATTGAAATTTTATAGTTTTTGAGACATTCAAGTATTAAATATATATTTTTATTCAATATATTTTCCTGTAAAATAAAAAACAGGGTATTATTTATGTATAATCCGTCAAGCCAACCCAACCCGTTCTTGATCGGGTTGGTTCGGTTTGGGTTAAATGAAAAAAAAATACGGATTTAGAACTTAACCCAACCCAAAGATAATCGATTGGGTCGGATATCGGGTTTTGGCAAAACTGGCCCAACTCAATCCACGTACGCCCCTACCGTTAAGGAAGATGATATGATTCTATCTTCGAGCGTCAACATCAGTCGATACACTTTTGTCCACATTACTTGAAAGAAGATGGTCCCTTTGAGGTGTCTTGGTTTGGAGAGGGACAACATCATCGATGAATATCACGTGTTCCGATGGTTGTGGGAGTGATGAGAAGACTTCACATTTATTGTTGAAGTGTTCGTTTTTTGGAGAGGTGTGGAAATATGTTGTGCAATGGCTAGGTGTTCTAGTTGTATGTCTGATATTAATATTGATATTGATACATTATCGTACTTCTTTATTCTCAAATCTAGTGCAAGGAGGAAAGATGAGATGCAAAAGATTTATTACAATTTGGATAGCGAGCGTCTGCTCCATTTGAGGCGCATAAATTATTTAATTTTTAAGAATGTGGCGTTTTACTTGTCTATATGGTGGATTGGATTAAAATTGTCTTGATGGTGGTTGAGAGTCAAGTGTAATGACTTTAGTGTGACTTTATGCCAATGGTGGAATGATCTATGATTTGTTTGGGATGTAGAGTTTAAGAGTTGAGGTGTTTGTATTTCATCTTGATCTTGTTGTAGTGATTTCTTTATGTATTTTTTTCTGCTCTTTTGCACTCCTTGTGGTAAGAGTTGGTTGTATTAAATTTATATGTAAAGATATATGTGAATCTTTTTATTTATTTATTTATTTATTTATATATATATTTATTTATTTATTTTATTTCTATAGAGTTAATATTTGTGCATGTCTTTTTAAGATTTTTATATTTCATAAAACAATCGATCATTAAAATTAATGTTTCCTTAATTTTATCGAAAATCAATGATACAATGATTCAATTTTCATTAAAATTTCGAATAATTTTTCAAGTCCGATTTACCTTTACATTATGTGATACAGAATTGCAATTTTGGATGCTAGAAGCTGAAAGTGGAGCAACAAAGTGTAGCAAATACTTGAGAGATGGAGGAGACGAGAGACTAAGATTATGTGTAAATTTTTTCATTTTGTTTTTACTCAAAAGTTATGTGTGGATAAAATTTGTAAGTATTAATTAGTCTAATGGCAAAATATCATGATCCACCATAGACTATAGGACACTTCTCCACCTACGCTTTTTTTTTGTCTGCCACTAAATCAAATATTATGTACCATTTTACCATGCTTTTCAAAGGAACAATGACTACAAGCATATGATGAAGGTATTCCAAATGAACAATGGCTCAGATGATATTTCCCCCATCCCAACTTTTCACTTTCCCAATTGTTTTTGAAAAAAAAATGGTAGAATGGTGTTTAATTTGAAAAGCATGGTAAAATGGTACATAATATTTGATTTAGTGGCAGAATAAAAAAAAAGCCTCCACCCTAGCCATTGCCTACTTTTAAATTCTTTATTTATCATTTATTTATCCTGATAGCTTAATTTTAAAGGATTATATTTTTTTAGAAAACATTATTTGAAATCAATAAAATTATATTCAAAACTTAATAATTTTTATAGTTATTAAATAAATAAAAAACTATTATATGTTAATTTCTTTTTTAATTCATATACGTGTATGCATTTATGCTTACAATATTTTAAAATTGTATTTGAGTATAATTTTATGGTATTTAGAATCACATCTAAATTAAAATTATGTGGAGAAAATATAATTGAGAAAGATACGATAGAATAAATATTCTTTATTTTTCATTTATTTAGTGTGCTATTCGGTAGATTAGTCTATCGTTATGGAGTAAAGGTCATTAGTCTTATATATGTCATACATCAAAGTATGTTGGGTTGTTCCAAATATTTTAGAGATCTTGTTATAATCTTTAAAAACAGACTCTTAACAAAAAAAGTACTAAAAATTCAAAAAGAATAATACTTTATTTAAATTGTAAATAACATAGAAAAAAAAAATTAAATAACATCAATAACATTAAAACAAAAAACTTGTAAATAGCATCGAAAATATAGTGCTAACTTTTTTTCTCAAATAATCTGCACTTATTTTTTGTTCCTAAAATATGATTAGGTTTATAGATTTTGGGTTTTTTGTTTTTGTTTTTGAGCCCTATAGTGTATCGTGAACTTTTCTATCGTCGTATTTTTTGGAGTCTTATAGTACTCTTTAAAAAAAAATAGGTCATATGTTGTTGGTTTGTCAGCACCGGCCCAAAGTCACCTCTGATAGTATGTATCTTGTTAACATTTGCCAACAGTCACTTAAAAATAAGAAAAAAGATTGAGACTTAATTTGCTTATAAAGGTGGCAATTATGATGATCTGAATGTTACTCACTTAAATTTGGGTAATCCATATAGAAAAATTGATCATTTATTGAGGATGGAAGTGTCGAAAAATCACATTTCTTATATGTGTTAATGATAATAAAGTTTGATGTTTAAGCGTGTTCATGTGAAAGTTTGTTTAATTTCTACTTAGCGTCTGAGTTTGAGTCGACTTATTAAGAAATTATTCGACTCAAAACTTGACTCAAGTTTGATATGAATCTTTTGTTTTAATTTGAATTTGACTCGATTCAAACACACAAATCACTTGATTTGATTCATTATCTCAAAACATATAATTCAAAAGTAATTTTTTTATTTATAAAATATTTGACCTTTTAAACCAATAATTTAATTGTAGTTTTTAGAAGAAATAATTATCTAATTGAAAAATATAAATATAACTTAGGTATTTGAAAGATTCATATTTTTAACATAAAATTAATTATCATTTTACTTCAAATAATTATTAATTACATGTTAATTTTACATATTCCTCAACAAAATGGAATCAATCATTTAATTTATTTTACATATTTTCATTGAATGAATTATTTCTCATGCGTTGTTCAAGTATAAATATTAGATTCACAAACATATTCAATCATAAAATTAGTGAAAAATATTATTTAAATATTATATATTATCGAGTCATCTCATGAACTAAATGAGTCCACCTACATATAGTTTAAGTTCAATTCATTTTATTAACGAATATAATTTTCGGTTCAAGTTTAGCTCATTTAGTTTCATAAATCAAATTCAATAATTTAATTGTTGAGTCAAGTCGAGTCTCAAATTATATTCAAGTTGATCCACTTCATTGTCAAACCTTCTTCTATACAAATCAAGTTATCAATGGTCTTAGGTTCCTTATTCAGCTTGCCCTAAATAACTTTATGTTAATTATTATGTTTATTTCTTTTATTAACATTTCATCATGTTTATTTCTTTCTCATTTTAGTTTTTTTTTATCATTTAATAGATGCACAAAGTTACTCCCTTTTTTCATTTTATTTTCATTTAAAAATTGAGAATCATAACGATCTTCATATTATTTTCTCTTTATTTATTTTATAATACATTATTAGTAGAAGATTCTGACTAATAAAAATGTCATTTACATAAACAATAAAATATGAATTAACAAATATAAAATGTGTGTTAAAAAACAAATGATATGAAAGATATTTTAGGTATTATGAAGCAACATAGTTTTCTTATATGAGATGCATCATAGTGGTATATTGCTTATGGGACGAAAGGAGAAGAGTATTGACTGCTCAAATTGAGTGGCGTACATGGAAGATGAAAGTGATTGAAACAGAAGCTTGAGGATTATCACAAACGATAAAATGGATAGCGACATATGGAATAACAAATGTTGTCTTCGTAATGAATTGTAAGCAAGTAATGGATGATGTATTCAAAGTTAAACCAAATTATAAAGAATATGGTTCCATCACATGTGAATGTAGATCTTTGCTTCATTTGTAAAACAATCAAGTTGTTTTTGTTAGACGATAAACTAATAGTAGTGCTCATGTTATGACGGGAGCTTTTCTCTACTACGCTCCTCACAATAACTTTGATTATGTACCAAATTTGTATTATGCCAATCATCTTAAATGAAATGACGTGAGTTTAATTGAGTTAAAAAAAAAGGTATTATGACTAAAAAAAATAACTTTGAGGAAGCGTAACAAATAAAATTTGGGTTTAACTAAATTTGGGGATGTATTCAATTGAGATTTAAAAAGATTTTAAAATACTTTTTTTTTAATTGAAAAGTCTTGAGGTATTCGATTAAGATTTTTATGTAATTAAAAAAAAAAAGTCTCATAGTATTCAATTAAGATTCTTTAATTTTTTAAACAAAGTATAGAAATTTAATGGTACTCAATCACAATTTTTTATAATTTATAAAAAGTTTTGTGGTATTCAAAATCTTACAAATTTTAATTGATTGTTTTCTAAATTAGATTTCATAGAATTTTCTTAGACATTTTAGTGATTTTTTTACTAAAAACAAGTATTTCACTAACACACGAGCTTATTCTTATGTTTCTCTCTCCTTTCTCACATCTTTTTATTCTCATCTTCCTCTACTCTCCTCCCTCCATCTCTATCATCTCTCTTTTATCTATTTTCTCATTATCTCTTTCAACCTTTAATGCATTTACATCTTTTTCTTCTTCCTCTATCTCTCTTCCTCCCCTACTTTCTTCTTTTGGAGTAATATTATTTTTCACTTCTTCTCATTTCTACATCTTAGGTTTTTATATTGGGTATAATTTATCCTCACAAATCTGATTTGTAAGGTAATGGGTGATATTCTTTATAAAATCTTATTGAGCTCTATCTCTTATATATCTATGCGGGATTTAGATTTTTCTCAATACTACAAAAATATGCAGTTGTATTTTTACTCTTTAACTCATGTCCATATGATATTTTAAATAATCATTACAAAGACAATATCAAAGAATCAAAACAATTATTTTACAACGAGTAAATTAAATTAATATTAATATGATTGAGTACGAAGCAACAACTCTCCTCACTTGTCTCGAGTTAGCCATAGAGAGAGGGTAATAACACATCATCTTTAAAAATGATAATCAATCCAACGTCATTCTTTATGGTGATATCTATGCAAATGAATTAGAAACAATTCTAAATCGTTGCCTATCCTCACCTCTCATATTAGTTACAATATATTTTAAATATGTCAAATTAAATTTTGTAAGAATTGAAATTTTAACAAATAAATAAAAATATATTGAGAATATATAGAGAATGCTCTAATCATTTCTCCTGGATGATTGTTTAAAATTTATTAAATCTTAAAAATTCATAAAATCTATAGAAATCCTATAAATTGATAAAAAATCATTCCAGATTCAAATTACAAATTTCGACAGTCTTTTAAAATAACTATATATTTTTTATGCAAAAATTGTGTTTTGAAATCTTTAATAATACACCACCTAGAAAATAATCTGGTTGCGTTATAATGCAACAAAACAACGTTACTTGGGAGAGATGAATAGTGAGAAAAGAGAGAGAGAGAGAGAGAGAGAGAGAGATGAATAAGAAGATATTGGTTGTGGGAGGCACCGGTTACTTGGGACAGCATCTGTTACAATCCTATGAAACTCATCCTCAATCTCATTCTTACGATCTCTCTCTGGCATTTACCTACCACTCTACTCCTCTTCCTCACCCTTTCTTGGATGCATTTCCTCATTCCCTTCCTTTCCAAGTTGATTTGAAAACCGGCATTGGATTTGAAGCCATTTCCAACGTATTTGGCCAGGTTCTTAATTTCCTCACTTTTCCACTCTCTTATAACCTTTATTTCAATTGGGTCATCACAAAATTTGATTTTTATTCACGGGTTTATCTGATTCAATACAAAATGTAAAAGGGTTACCAGCATTAGAAGAAGTTAGATTTGTTACCAATTTAGTGTGTATATCTATGAATCACCAACACAGACACTAGACACGATAGTTACGCTGATACATAGATATGGATATAATGTGAGAAAATAGAAGTGATCTATGTAACCACAACTTCACAAGTGTCGGTGTCAAATAGACCTTCGGTTTAAAGTGTCGGTGTTACGTAAGTATCCATTGTATAGATGAGTGTTTGGCTAATTGACTTGGTTTTATAAAATTAATTTGTATAAATTGAGTTTGAATTTAATGTTATGTATGTTTGAGATAAAGTTTAGTGTAAATTTCTGAACCAAGTTTGATTTTTAATCACACCAATGTTTTAAGGTAAAATTTTCTGTGATGTTAAACATACCAAAATTAATTTTGCATGTAGGAAAATCAAGATTACTTAGCTGTTAACACTTGGTGTATTAGTACATATTGTAATGTACGGAGGAGTTATTCATAATTGTCATAAAAGGGATTTGATTCAACTGTAGTACTGGTTTTAGGATGATTTAGATAACCGGGTTTTTTGTTGCTGTTGTTTGACACTGAGGTTTTGTTTGATTTCCTATATTAGCAGCTCTTATTTTTGTTCATCGATGAAATTGAAATTCATTCAAGCTTTTGACATCTTGCATGCTTTTGAACTAATTATGGCAATGAGTTACAAGAGTTTAAGCCATTTATCCATTAATTAAATATATCATAGGGTTATTTATGTTCTTAAATAGGAACTCATCAGAAGAAAACATAAGGATAAAGGATCACGAGCCACCATTTCACAACTTCATAGAACATTTTTTGTTACTTGTTTCATTATCGGTTGACTAATCTGTTGGTTTGTTGTTGGCAGCCTGATGTGGTTGTCAATTGTGCTGCCATCTCAGTACCTCGTGCTTGCGAAATCGATCCTGATACTGCTCATGCTATTAATGTGCCATCATCCCTTGTAACATGGCTGCAAAGCTTTAAACAGAAAAGTACTCTTCTCGTTCATCTCTCCACAGATCAAGGTAACCACTATCGATTAAATTTTTCTCGTTGTCCTTCATTCACAACATTAATTGAACAAATCATGTTTTGTGGAATTTTTGTTTCATGATTATAGTATTATGTTTGCTATATCCATGTTCGTTTACACTTTGATTTTTGGTTAAACTGTAATATATGTTTCTTATTAGTTTATGAAGGGGAGAAGTCCTTTTACAAGGAAGAAGACATTGTGATTCCAGTAAGTGTTTATGGAAAAACTAAAGTGGCGGCAGAGAAGTTCATTTCGGAAAATTGGCCAAACTTTGCGATTTTGAGAAGTAGTATCATCTATGGGCCGCAAACTCTCTCACCAGTTCCAAAATCTCTTCCTATTCAGGTGTGTGTGCAGTATGTGGATTTATACTTTGGCTTTGTTTGGATAAACAGTTTAATTAAACATTTATCATATAAGTGTTTATGTATAAGTAATTTTTGTAACAAATAATAAAATAAAGTCAAACTATTTTCATATTAGCAGTATGTTTTCATAAGCTCTCCCAAACAATCTCACAAATACTTATGCTAATAGATAAGCTCAAATAAATAAATCCAAACAGACTCTTTATTGGAAAACTAATGCTTGTAGTATTTGGATTGAGGAAACTTGAGATTTGATGCTTGTAAACTTTGCTACATATTGCACCATGAATAAGTTTTTTCTGTCATAGTAGACAATGATAGTGCTCTCTGCTAACCATTTTTCAGTCTGCAATAAAAATAACATTCCACCATTCATGGTTTAGTCAAGTAGAAAATCTTTGAATGCTTATGATTTTTGTTTTATTTGTTTTTGCTCAACCCTTGTTGCAAAGATTATACTTGTCCATTATAGTGTTATTCCCTATTAGGTACTTCTTCTGCTACTCACTTGACTATAGGCTATGTCCTTGTGAAAGATGTGTCTATGGAGGAATTTATGATTACTTAGTGTGCGATTGAGCTTATCAATATTTTTTTTATAAAACATGACGTGTGATATACTTTTACCGACTAACTACTACAGTGGATGGATGGTGCCCTTTCTAAAAGAGAAAAAGTGGAGTTCTTTCATGATGAGTTCCGTTGTCCGATTTATGTTAAGGATCTGGTAACGATCATACTAGCTTTAACATGCCAATGGATATCGTCAGGTACAGAACTTTTTTTTATAAATAAGCTCATATATATTGGTTAGACTTGCATATGCTGTGAAAGATTTTCTTAATGAAACGGATTTTCTGTTAGACCTTTTTTAAGGTTGCAAAACACACACAAATCCAAATACTATTTATTCTAAAAACTTATTCCAGAAGGTTAATCCTTATCTATGAAAATTATTTATATCCTATAACCGAATTACAATTATGTATGACAGTTCATTTTCTTTTAAGTTAAGAATTCTTACAACTGTCTCCTCTTGTTCTTGTAATTAAGATTTCATTAGGTTCTTCCATCTTCCACTTTGTCATGTTCTTTTTAAACTAGTTTAAAAGGCATCTCAGATTTGCTTTCATGATTTGATTTCCGATTATTGTCGCAGAGAGCAAGCAAATGCAGTTGCTACTTAATGTTGGTGGACGCGATAGGGTATCACGTGTTCAAATGGCTGAGGCTGTCGCACAATTTAGAGGGCATGACACCTCATTAATCAAACCAGTCTCTGCTTCATCGGTACATGTTACGCTTCATTTATCACAAATTTTGTGATGTGGGATCAGTTTCTTGCTTTCTTTCTTAATCTGTATTTTCTGTGTATTCACGAAATTATTAACCTCAAATGTTAATCCTTAATCAAAGATTCAAGTTATTTGTATTCTCATTCAATGTCATAGCCGTCAAAGCTTTTAGTTTATCTTTTGATCTTTATTGTGACGCCTTAAGTTTTCGTTATATTTCAGGTTGACAGAGGTGTGAAGTCCCCAGCAGACATATCTATGGATATCACTAGATTGATTCAAACACTTCAAATTAATCCTATTTCGTTTAAAGACGGCGTTAAATTAACGCTTACAACTGAAGCTAAGCGATGATGCAGTGATGCAGATGTCATATAAGGCTTCCTTGTTAGTATTTGAGTATTGCTGCTCATCATTAAAAATGAACGAGCTCTTACATCATTTAGATTGTTGTAAAATAAATCTATGTAAATTCTTGAAAAAAATCAAGTCAACACATTTTGTTGGAGCTTCAAGTAGTTAGCAAATGCCAAGTATTAAATCAACAAGTTGGTTTGGCTTTTCATCTGTGAGTTCCAAATAATTTTGACATCTACCTTTACAAAATAAATGTATATTTTCATGTATGCTGACACACTTTTCCATCATTCCATGTATTTTTGGATGAATTTTTTTTTGACAAGTTACAAAGTATATGTTCTGTCCCTGAAAGATAAGCTTGGTGGTTTGGGTTAGGACACCAAAGAAATGTTACGTAGGAGGTCTAAAGTTTGGTATCTACTAATAACATTTCTTCCTCTCTCTAACAAATTAACCACTAATACTTGCATATAACTGAAATATATAAATAAATTCGTTGAGTGATGGCAAAATACATGTGTTATTATTGTAGGAATTATATTCCAATTGCTAAATTTAAGAAAGCATTGTTACCCATCAAATTTTCTATGCCATACTTTTCATTAGGCTTGCAAATACGTTGCCTTGGCTTTTAACATCTTAAATTTCTAGTAATAAATATTGTGTTTCGATTAATTTATTTTGATGGTAAAATGTATTTAATCAAAAGATTATATTGCCAACAAAAAATTATTTTCTAAAACAAATGTTAGTGTGTCTAGCAACGGAATGATAAGAATAGATGATTATAATATACTACAGTTCTTGCTTTCCTCACACATAAGCAAATTTGGTCCAAAGAATGAACTTTGTGGCCAAGATTAAGTAGGAGGAAGATTTTCTATTAGTTTTTCATTTTAATAAAAAGATAGGCCTATCCAATAATTTTGTGGCCAGGATTATACTATGAATCCATTCTTTCCATTCCACTTGCTCCTCTCACTAATGCTGTCTCTGGACAATTTCCTAAACAGTTAAAAAAAAAATGTCTTCCTTTATTGCCCTTCATACCCTGCATGGCTCTCTTCATCAATCCAAGTTCCTAGGCCAAAACAACCTCACTCATTTTTATCCTCACAGCAATAAGACTTCAAACATTCACACCAAACCAACCTACATAACATGTGCCAAATTTGATATACTGCAAATCTTGGGAGGCAGAGGACTCTGCAAAGGTGAAGAAGGTCTTCAAAAGGAGCTAAAAAGAGAAGTTGGTTTTGATGATCAGAACCAACCACCTTCAGAAACAAGTGACAAAGAACAAAGAGACTCAAAAAGTAACACAACACTGTCCTTTGAAAGTGTTGCAGAAGAAGGGTTTGAGAAAGAGTTGATGGGGTTAACTGGAGGGTTTCCTGGTGGTGAAAAAGGGTTGAAAAAGTTCATTGAAGAAAACCCTCTTCCAAAACTTGGTGGAGAAGATAAAAGGTTGAAACTTTCTTTGTCTGAGAAGCCAAAACCACCAGAACTTCCTCTGTTACTTCCAGGAATGATTGCTATTGTGAAAAACCAAAACAACCCTTATTATATGTACTGTGGTATTGTTCAAAGGATCACTGATGGAAAAGCAGGAGTACTGTTTGAAGGAGGGAATTGGGATAGGTTGATCACTTTCAGGCTTGAGGAACTTGAGAGAAGAGAAAAAGGACCTCCTATGAAGAATCCCAAGTCATGTGTTCTTGAACCATTTCTTGAAAAGAAATCTTAGTTCTGCCCTATGTAGCACTGGCACTTCAAATTGAAAACGTGTCTATTTTTTAATACCCGACACATGTAGTTACATTTAATTACTTTCACTTCTTAAATTATTATTGGTGTCTACGTGTCTTGTATCTGGTTTATGGCTGAGTCAGTGCTTCATAGGTTCAACTCCTTGTTGTTATTTGCAACAAAACTTGTTCACTTTTGTATCATACATATTTTTCTGACAATTAAATCTTAGATGAGTAATAGTATTTTCATGGCTACTTCAGTATATTGTTGTTAAGTAACACTTAAAAACAAGTAGAACAGAACCATCAAAGATGGATATGGATGAATCACAGTCAATGAAAATAATTTACCTATAAGAAGCAGCTAGCTACCAAACAAAAAGTGGCAAGTTCTTTGAAGCTGAAGAGAGAGGAGCCTTCCCTCATGTTGTTGTGGATGTTGATTAATTTATATCTAAAGTGTTCTATATTACTCATGATCTTAGCTTTAACCAAAAAAGTTCCAATCCAGACGGTTCTATTTTATAAATAATGTATTGTAGATTTTAACTTAAAAATCACTCAAAATATATAAGAAAGAGGTATCGAATTTAAATTTGAAAAAACTAATCTAGTTATTAATTTACTATCATTTTCCCATTAAAAAAAAATGATGGTTTATGTCGGTAAAGACTAAATAGAGTTGTTGAATTTCTAAGTAGTCCTGCATTTTCTATATATTTTTTTTAATTTGTATTAAGTAGGTCACTGTCTCACTCATTATACTTCTAGGCGGGCTTTGTGAGTCGTTGGAAATTTAAATAATTTTAAGTTTTAATTTATTGTGAAACACATTTAAATTTTCTGTGAATATGATGAATGTTGGACTTGAAAAATATTGAATTAAACACAAGTTTGTTGAGTTCTCTTTGTTACTGCGAAAAGGAATTGCTACCAGAAAGGAACAATATTCTATACATACTTTTTTTTATATATATATTATGTATACTTTAGTAGTTGATATTTTAGGTTCCCTTTTTGATAATTTTATGTCCAAAAAAAAAGTAGAATATTTAGAGTGAAAGCTACTCAAAAGAATCACATGAATATCTCATCTCATTATTATAAAACGAAATAAAAACGCAGGATCGCATGTCATCTGAAAAAGACTTTTTGACTGGAATTAGAAAGATTCAAATGTGAACCACTGTACTTTTATAGAAGTTACGGCCAGTAATTTTACAACAAAAAATTACGGTGATGTGTTGTTTAATAAAATTGACTTTAAAATTTAAATAAATGAATTTTGCTTTGACGGTGTCACCGTGTTAAGTGGACGGTTGAAATTCTTGGTTCAGAAAATGACGGTAGTTTTAACATTGGAACGCGAGATTATCTAACAAAACGCTAAATCTATTACCTAATATCCAATCTTGATCTTAAAATGACGATTAGGAATCAATTCTACTAGTTAAGAACCAATATTCCCATCAATTTTAATAACAAGTATATCAATTGAAACATATCTTATCATTACAAGACAAATGAAATCACATGGGATTGTCCACATATAGTTTGCAATAGCATTGCTTCAACTCGACGCTCACATCACCTCTCATCTTATCCTCACCCTCAAACTCTTCATCTTCATCTTCATTTCTCTCAAAATGTCGAACCTAAAAATCCCGGAACATCAAGTAGCCGGTCACCAAGCAAAAAACGGAATCCTAGGTCCACTCATAGACGACACCGGAAAATTCTACAAACCACTTCAAAACGACGAGCGCGGTTCCAACGAACTTGCTTTCTACACCTCCCTAAATTCCGATCCACGCATCCCCTCCAAAATCCTCAATTTCTTCCCTTCTTTTCACGGTACTCAGATCCTCGACGCCTCCGATGGTTCCGGCCTCCACCCGCACCTCGTCATGGAAGACATCGTCAGCAACTTCACCAACCCCTCCGTCGTCGATATCAAAATCGGTTCACGAACTTGGCACCCACAATCCTCCGAAGATTACATTAACAAATGCCTAAAGAAAGATCGAGAATCTTCGACTATCAAATTAGGGTTTAGAATCTCCGGGTTGAGATCTTTGGGTTCCAATAATCAACTTTGGCAGCCTGATAGAAAGTTACTTGTGGATCTTAATTCCGAGGAAACGATGTTGATTTTGAGGAAATTTGTTTCTTCGGATGGTGATTCTGATGAGCCTGATGGTGTTTTTGCTTCTAGGGTTTATGTTTCTGTTTTGGAGGATTTGTTGGAGTTGAAGAAATGGTTTGAAGTTCAAACTATTTATCATTTTTATTCTTGTTCTGTTCTTGTGGTTTATGACAAGTTAAATGAAGAGAAGAGTGCACGTGCTGTTGTTAAGCTTGTTGATTTTGCTCACGTGGTTGATGCTAAAGGTGCTATTGATCATAATTTTTTAGGGGGTCTTTGTTCTTTGATTAAGTTTGTTAAAGATGTTTTGGATGGTGTTTGTTGTGATGGAAAATGTGTTTCTAAAGACCAAATGCTCAATGCTGAGTGCGTGAGTGAGAATGTCGAAGTTGGATCCTCTACCGTAGTTGCATGATGTAATTTGCATGATGTAATTTGATTAATAAAATGACAGATTCAAATAATGCTTTAATTTTAAAACTATAATTATTAATTATTCCAAAGTAACCACATTATTTATTTATTTATTTATTAATTTTACCTTTGATGTGTTCTGTGATATTTGACGATATAGCTTAGGATCTTGACTATGACTTACTCGTGTTATTCTACTCTTGCTGCTACTCGTGAGAATACTATGTGATTGTTGTGTTTAATTTCTAAATGTGATCATTATAATTGTATTTGATTATTGATATGAATGTCTAAAAACAACTATTTTTGAAATGACTTGAGGCTCAACCCATGTCAAGAATGGTGTTTTATCATTATTGTGCACTATAAATTGAACAAGGCGAGAATGATCCAGATCTTAACTCTTGTGGGTGAGGATAGTGTTTATATGAGTCTATTCATCTATATCTTGGTCTATTATCGTGTACTAAAGACGTATAAACTTTCGCTTTTAAAGATGTTGGTGGTTTCAAATGCATGTTATCTGTCGACTGCATCTTGTGCTTGGTTAAATAAAGTTAGTGTATGTCTTAATGTTTATTTGCTATCTTAATATCTCTTGAATGTAATTTTCACCGTAACACTGATCCTTATTCCTTGTGATTATATGGTGTCAGGCTATAAGTAGGTGTTATATCTGAATGTTGGGTTTCACTATATGTCTCAAAAAGAAAAAAAAGTATTTTTAGTTCTTTTATTTTGTAAAAAATAAATTTTTAGTTTTTTATTTTTAAATTAATTTTTATCCTCTTATCAATAAATTCTTGGTTTTTTTTTGTCTCTATCATTTTTAAAATATATGGCATTTTGACGTGACACTTAAATGATATTTATGTATTGAATAAAATAATTTTGTATATTAT
>JBBPBP010000004.1:54790937-54805159 GCA_037974735.1 Cicer chorassanicum
TTATTTATTTATTTTAAAGTTGACTTTTTATACTAACTTAGTAATTGTCAAAAAAGAAACATGCATGCCACACTTTTTTATATGTGTAGAGAATAAAATGTATAATCCTTTAATGGTTAGTTTTTTTATTCACATTGTTAAAAAAACAATTTAAAAGAGTCTCAGATTTTTTTCAGAAAAAGGGTCTCACATAATAAAGGTATAAAACTTCTACGATTAATACACTTAAAATTAATACCTTTATTTATTTTTGACAAAACTAAAAAAATATTGTAATATTTGTGATAAAAACTATAATTGTCTCTCATAGATAGTATATGTGGGAGTATTTTATAAACATGAACCATTCTAATTGATGTGTGAGTAGATGTACGTTTATTATTTGTGTTGCTGCTGATTTGCTTATGTTTGTGTCAATAATAAGATTAATACTATCTATTTTTCTATTATGGTTGCTAAGTTGATTTGTAATTTTTTATAATATGTGAATTATTTTTTTTTTGGCGGATCAACTCTTCCTAGAGGAGGTGAAGTGGAGGTTTCAACTTAACTATCTAAATTAACCTCCTGCTCTTTGTTTAAACCAGTCGAAGGAAGGGCGGACCAAACAGAGCGAGCCGACCTCTAGTGATTTGGTTGGAAAATTGTACATAGTATTTAATTTTTTTCAATAATAATAAAAATAAATTTATTAATCCATAAAATTTCTGAGTTGTTTCAAATCATATAAATACATAAAATGCTTCAAAATTTTAAATTTTTTGATGTTATAAATCAATTAAAAATCAAATTATGAAACCCTAATCGTAAAAAGTCTTATTTTTTTTAAAAAAAGTCAATACATTTCTACAAGTTTTTAAAAAATTTTAAGACCTATTTTTGTCAAAAGAGTCTTTTGAAATTCTAATCCAATATACTTTTTTATTTCTTTCTCTCTATATTTTTTCATTTGTGTGTATGTCTAAATAATTTAGATTTGAAGTTGTGACCATACAAGTATAACTTGATTTGATAGATCAATACAACACAAGATCCACGGTTGACTAATCCTTAAAAGTTATTCAAAACTCTAACTACGGTACTTCTTTAAAGTAACAAACAGTTCACAACCTTATTCGTTATTAGAGTTAAGATATTGACTTGATTTGGAGTCGGTTCGAAAAAGCTGAGTTTGGAAGAACATAAATTCATTTTCTCTTGTTTTTAAAGAATAAACATCCATCAAATCACTTTCTCATCCTCATAATAAGGAGAAATGTAAACTTCTACTACTACAAGAACATCTTTAATCCTGTAATCCAACATTAATGTCTCAAGTAGGGTCGACACTGAAATATCATCTAGAAGTAACTAACTACTAATGTAAACTTTTACTACTATGAATTTAAATTTTTAATACAATACACAATAGATATGATAAAAATTATATTGATTGAAATCTATTTGACACACAAAAATAATTTTGAGATAATAAGATGAAAAATTCATTAAAAATATTGTCAATTGAACCTCAAAGAGATGAAATTGTAGGATAAGAATTATGAGAGCAAATTTAGTGAAAAAATAAAATCAAAGAAAAGGAAAGGAATTGTGGGATAAAAATTAAGTGTAATATTTTCAAATGATCGTAATTTATAGAGTAATTTTTAAAGAAAAAGCAGTATATTTTTTTTTTTGAATTTAGATTCCTTAAATAAATATTTAAGGATTTATTTTAGAGAGAAAAAATGATAAATAATTTAATGACTAAAATATTAAATACATATATTTTTCTCTTTATTTAAAATATAGACTCTCAAGTGTTTGAATATCCAAACTTATTTTTCTTAACACGATACTTATTTAAATTAAGTTTGACCACTTTATCATTAAAAAACAAGTTAACTATTTTACCTTAATTATGTGTCAAAATTATAGCTTCGCAACGAAATTAATCTCCACTGTGAGATAGTCATAAACTGATAAAAAGATGAATTTGTGACATAAGACAACCACACTTGTGTTGAAATTTTGAATATTTTTTAAATAAAGTTAAAGATGACAAATGTTACACCTTGAATTTTTTGGATCTTTTTATATTTGAAGCTCATTTGTTATAATTTCTTTTAAATATAATAATTTTTAGAATTTTTCATTTGTTTTTGAAAAAAATCAGAATATAAAAAAATATAAAACTACTTCGATTAAGAAACTGTTTTGAACATTTTCTATAAACCTAATCTTTATAATTATATTTCTTTTAAAATAATTTTCATCACATTAGACGAATAGAAAACAATTTCAGTTTTGTTTTAAAATGTCTACTAAATAATTTTTAAATTATATTACATCAAGTTCACCATTTTTTAATAATTTGTAATAAATAGAGTTTTAATATATATTTTTTACAATTGACTTTTAATATTTAACAATAACCTTTTTTACAGTATTTTTAATATTTAATAATAATTTATTTAATTACTAGAGTTGAATTGTTTTTCAAAGTAAGAGTGTTCCATGTCAGCGCTTAAAGTAACAATTGAATTTAATAATTACCGGTTGAAAATGTTGTTCTCTAAAGAAAACGACGGTGCATAGTAGTAGCCACACATTCTTGACAATTTTGGCAGCAATAATTAAGCTTTAGCTTAGTAGTAGCGTTCAGTTCAATTTCAACTTTCGTTGCACTAAGGTAAAAGTGTGACAGAATGTGGAAATTCGCACGCTTCGTTTCCGCTTGCCAACTCTCCCGATCGCGCCGTTTCTCCACCGCGATTCCCGGTCCTTGCATTGTTCATAAGCGTGGTGCCGACATCCTCCACGATCCCTGGTTCAACAAGGTCTCTCTCTCTCTTAGAACTCCGAATTCAATTTAACTTATTTGGTTTTTTAAATCTATGAAGCACGCATACTGATTCATTCACATGACACAACCCTGACAATAGTAATAATTTGATAAAATTAATTAACTAACTTTTATCAAGGTGCGGGTGACACAGAAATGTGTTGGATACCGTGACACACCTTAATCAGAGTTTGAAATTACTTTTTTTGGGTACTATTTTTATGACTAGTATTTTTTATTTAGTAGTTTATTTTTGATTTGGTTTTGTTTGATTTGATGAGTGAAAACATAAGCGACGGTTGAATCAGTTTCTATTTTGTAACAAAAAGGTGGGTGGGTGAGGTGCAAACACGAGTGACTGTTGAATTAGTTTAATTATAGTGTAGATTACTGCGAATTTCTCTTTTTGCTATGGAAACATTTTACTTTTGTTAATTAATATGTATATGTGAAACATTAAAGCTAATTTCTTTTTTTGGCCGAATGAGTAATAGAGGAAAAAGCTAATTATTTAATGTTGAGTATGTGTAAGTAACTGAATGATGCTTCTAATGGCCGTGTGTTTTACATAATCTTATGGATGATTTCAATTGGTTATGGAAAACTTTCTTTAAGGTTGCTCTTAAGGGTCCTTGAAATCAATGTTGGTTTTAATTTTGTTGTTTTTAAATTTTTGGAATGCAGGATACTGGGTTTCCTTTGACTGAAAGGGATAGATTGGGGCTTCGTGGGCTTCTTCCTCCTCGTGTTATATCATTTGAGCAGCAATATGAACGCTTTAGTAAGTTTGAGGCCTATACTTATGATATTATTGTGTGTTTGGTTTCACGCCTTTTCTCCATTTTGTTGATAGTTTCATGGTGGATAGTGATATAGTTTGAATAGTGGTGGTAAGTGGAGGGTCCTCCACCTTAAGAGCTGGCTTTTTTGGTTGAAACCTAAATTTTAAGTTGGTATCAGAGTCTATTTTAAATCTGATGGGCCACCAACAAATATCTAATCAAGCCAACTTCAAGCTAGGGGATATAGGGTTAGCTTGGTGGTTGATGTAGGAGATTTAAAGAGTGGAGTGATAAGGGAAGTCAGGGGTTCCGATACCCACCCTCAGCATACTGCTAACAATTTTTAACAATACTAACATTACTAATATCGGCTATTCCAAAGAAAAGCAAACTTCAAGCTCCAGATGTCCAGTTTGGAACACAGAAGGAACGTGCTGAGAGTCCCACATAGACAATGAGATGACCTGAATAATAGTTATAAGTGGAAGATAACTCTCATCTTAAGAGATAGCTTTGTGGGGTTTAGTCAAGTCTAACTCAAATTTTAAGGCATTTGTAATTTTACTCTTCAGTAATTTTGATAGCCATGTATTATATTTTCAGTGGATTCATACCGATCTTTGGAGAAGAATACTCAAGGACAATCAGATAAAGTTGTTTCCCTAGCAAAATGGAGAATCTTAAATAGATTGCATGATAGGAATGAAACTTTGTACTACAGAGTGAGTTTGATCATGAAGTTTGCCTTCTGTTTTGCTCTCTTTTTCAAACTCAATTTGCTTAATTATTTAAGAGAATAACCTATTTTTTATCCGTGATTCTTATGTTGCTATATTTCATATGTCTTCAGGTTCTTATTGACAATATTAAAGAGTTTGCTCCAATAATATATACTCCTACAGTTGGATTAGTGTGCCAGAATTATTCAGGGTTATTTAGACGGCCACGTGGAATGTATTTTAGTGCCAAAGACAAAGGAGAGATGATGTCAATGATCTATAATTGGCCGGCTCACGAGGTATTGCATTAGTTTCAGTAATGCGATATCAATTTTTTTTCATAGTTGAAATCGGAAATAACTCTTTTCCTTTTATTCTTCCCATCTAATCCTTTCAGCATACTGTTCAAGAACAATTGAATTTTCTAATCCTAATGCTGACTATAGTAAATTTCCACTCCTTAAGTATTAAGCAGAAAATCAAATGGCTTTGCTTTGCAATAGTCTCTTATTAAGCAGTTTAATAAAAAAAATCCCTCTAAACACTGTGCATTGTCAAATGTTTTAATCCTTTCAACAAACAAATTAATTTGTAGAACACAATATGGTTTCCACCCTCTTGTATGGACCCAAATTAATCTATCCAAAATTTTAGGTTTTGTTTCAACATCATATTGTTCTTTTGCAGGTAGACATGATTGTCTTGACAGATGGAAGTCGAATTCTTGGATTAGGTGATCTTGGAGTTCAAGGAATCGGAATACCCATAGGGAAACTTGATGTGTATGTTGCTGCTGCTGGTATCAACCCACAAAGAGTATGTTTCTTTTTATGGCTGTATCTTTTTTGTGGTTCCAATCTCTGTCTGTTATTTTTTCTGTGTTTTCTGGCATACATCTGGTGAGCATCAACTTCAGCATTTTTGCCAGTGGCCTTGGTTTTGGATAGAAGCATTCTTAACATTTAACAATGGATAGGATTATAACCTGTGCTAGGATATTGGGCATATATAATTTCATTGATGTTTTAATTTTACCAAGTGTAGTTATATGTGTCTTTCATATATAGTTGGCAATGTTTTCATGACATTTTGACCCAAGATCATTCACGTCGGATAATATATCAATTAGGTTCATTTTGTTTACCTACCACTTAGAAAAGGTAGTATAAATCCCTTTAGCTCACCCTGTGATGTTTTTTCAAATATGGCAGATACTTCCAGTCATGCTAGATGTTGGCACCAACAATCAAACGCTACTTGGAGATCGACTTTGTGAGTGTAAAACTATTCTTTTAGACTTTGTTTGCTTATTTATAGCTGTTATATGTCTCATTGTTTAATTTATCAGGGACCAAGGAGGAAACCGAAATATTCATGTTGGGTGTGTCAATTTGATTTTATTTATTTATTTAGTGTCAAGAATAACTTCAAATTTCAATATCTAAGACACAGGAAGGATTGATAAACTGCACCGGGTTTGATTTTGAAAAATATAGGAGTGGGACTTGACCAAGTCCTTTTCCTTCTTAATTACCTACCACTGCTAGATTAAAAAGCTTTAGAATCTTTAGAATAACCCAACATGCTTCTTAATGTTATCATATCTTCTTATCTTACCCGTGCTAGATCCCTCAATCTAGAGTTGTTGCTCCACTAAAACTTCCTTACTATAGATATTACTTACTATAAGCTTTTAGCAAGGCTTAGCAGGAAGTTTGAAATAATTACACGAGAAGAAATGACCATAGTCAACTGTTCAATTAAACTGTCTCTACCTTCAGCATAAAAAAGGAACCGATGAATTAGACCACCAATAAGTTCAAGGATTACAATTTTTTTTTACATAATATAATTTTCAAGCTTTGAGCCTTGGGAGGCCATAGCCCCTGCTAGCACCCTTGGCTCAGCCAGTCCTTGCTAACAATTTATATTTGTAAAAAAGGAATATGTCCCTGTTGGTATATGATTATGGTGGGTTGAGTATATCTGACCACCTTACGCACTGTATTTTAGGAGTTTCAGACGTGATTATTCAATTGCTTTGACATTCTCGATCTTTTGAGAAACTGTTCCTACTTATTTATAACAAGTCTTTGTTTATCCTTTTTTCTCATGCAAATAAAAGTGAACTTATGTGCAAAAAACAAATAAAATAACATTTATGAATTCAAATAAAAGATTCACCATATTTAGAATTCTGACATGTTACCTTAGATTTTATTTACTGCTGTATATTGTATCTTCTTGCTTGATTTCATAGTTCACACTCATTCTTGACTAGTTTATCCTTGACATGTAACTACATTCTGAAAATGCAAAGATTACCATGAAATCTAGCATGCCAGTTTATTTTGATATCCTGAAAGGCATGGGATTTTCTGGTGTTTTCATGTGATAGATTTAGGACTTCGACAACCAAGGCTGGAAGGCGAAGAGTATCTATCAATTGTTGATGAATTCATGGAAGCAGTTCATGCTCGATGGCCCAAGGCTATTGTGCAGGTTTGTTTGTTTATTTGTTTGTTTGTTTGTTTTTCCTTCATTTCTCTTGTGATTTGAAGGTATATATTTATTCTATCATTTTAGATTTCATCAATTATTAAATTTTGTAACTAAATTTGCTGTGTCAATTTTATCAGTTTGAAGATTTCCAAATGAAGTGGGCATTTGAAACCCTGAAACGATATAATAAAAGGTTTTGCATGTTTAATGATGATATACAGGTGAGAAAGTGACATCAAATATTGATGATGTAGAAAATCATTAAGGTGTTTCCAATGCTGTGTGTTATTGAAGTAGCTACTGAAACATCAATATTACTGTATCCTACAGGGCACTGCTGGTGTTGCACTTGCTGGATTATTGGGAACTGTTAGATCTCAAGGTCGACCGTTGTCTGATTTTGTGAACCAAAAGATAGTTGTGGCTGGAGCTGGGAGGTATTTGCAAAAGCTGATTGTGATGGGCATAATATTGGGTGTCCAGTTTCTCTTGTTTTATCACATGCCTCATTATTGCTACTTTTTGCCTGGATTCCAGTGCAGGGCTAGGGGTTCTGAAAATGGCCATCCATGCAGTTGCAAAGATATCTGGCTGCAGTGAAACAGCTGCCAAAAGTCAATTCTTTCTGATTGATAAAAATGTATGCTTGCAAAATGATAATGTGTTGACTTTCATATTCATATACATAACAAAATGTCTATGTCGATTGTGATTGACTGAACTTCTAATTCAAACGGATTTTTTTAATTTTTTATCATCATATTCTTTGTCTTGATTGATTTGTTTTCATACCTAATGTTTGCATATAAAAGAAATAAATAACTGTGTTGTGTGCAATCAATTTTTGTGTGCTGTTATTTCATGTTCGGCTTTTATTTACTTAAGCCTGATAAAAATGCCATCTTCATACACAGGGTCTAGTCACAACAGAAAGGAACAATCTAGATCCAGCTGCAGCTCCATTTGCTAAAAATCCAAGAGACATAGATGGGCTTACCGAGGGTGCTAGTATAGTTGAAGTGGTAAATGTTACAGGATTCATTGAGAAAAACTCTATTTGAGCCAAGGCTTTACTCTTATGATATTGAAAAGAATCCTTTTGATATAAAGGGACTAACCTCCTATTTAGTGATGCTAATTATAATATTTACGCATACTTATGTTGATGCTTTAATTGTTGAACCTACTGATCTTTAGGTTAAGAAGGTTAAGCCACATGTGCTCCTAGGTTTGTCCGGTGTTGGTGGTATTTTCAATGAGGAGGTAATTACCTTCTACAGTTGCATTTCTGTCATGTCATATCTCTCTGAAATTTATTAAATAGATAAATGCAATGACATTTGAAAGCTTTGGTTACTGCATGAACTTTTCTCTAGCCGAGTTCTTAATTTTAATAGTTGAGATTCAGCTCAGGTGCTTAAGGCAATGAGAGAATCCGTATCAACAAAACCTGCTATCTTTGCCATGTCTAATCCCACCATGAATGGTTTGTTTATAGTTATACAAAGTTCATTAAGCATTCACATTTCAATAATAATGTTTTTGTTTTTTCATTTTGTCATTTTTGTGTGTATTGGACAGCTGAGTGCACTGCTATTGATGCTTTTAATCATGCTGGGGAACATATAGTGTTCGCAAGTGGAAGCCCTTTCGAAAATGTAGATTTTGGTAATTACCTCTTTCATTGGTTTTGATGTATCTTGTATTGTTCAGATTTTCATTAGCTGTTGTTTTTCTACAATTATTAAAATTATGCGCAGGTAATGGGAATGTAGGCCATGTAAATCAAGCAAATAATATGTACCTTTTCCCTGGGTAGGCATACTTTTTTGGATTATATATACTTACAATTGAATTATTGGCGCAACAGTTATTTTAACCTTTACATTTCAGAATTGGTTTGGGAACACTTCTGTCAGGTGCTCATCTTATTACAGATGGAATGTTGCAGGCAGCTGCTGAATGGTATGATGTTACTTTGGATAATTGTTTATTTTTATTTATTAAAAGCTATTAGAACTAAGAATAAAATTCATGGAGGTTTGGCAAAATATCTTTACATTTATCGAGTCTTATCATAATAGAATTGAATAGGATGCCATGGCTTCCAACTCTTTGAGCAGTTTGTCTTTGTTTTATGTGTTGCTGAATATTTTATACCTGCTCTCTATAGTTCTTTGAAATCTGTTCTATGTGATTCATTGTTTTGGTAGTTTATTTTCTCACAAAGAAATACATGCGCACTATATAGTTAGAGTACCTTTTTTCTTAATATATTTTTTAGAGTGCTGGAAATGAATGTTGTTATCTAGGGTGCCGACATAGTTAGGATGCTAGTCCACATTGTGATGCCTTTGCATTCCAAAGATTTATATAAAAAAAATAACTCTACATGGCAGGCCCATGCATTCACCATAGGTTTTACAGCAGTTCTTATCATTAAGTGAATTTCTTATGCAAGGCATATGATGAAAATTTCGTTACTAATTTCATTGGGTTAAATTGCACAATCCTATTTTATTTTTCCATTCATGGCAAGATGTCACTTGATGCATCTTGCCATATAAATTACTAACATTCCACATTGTCTTTCTAACAGCCTTGCTTCATACATGGCTGAAGAAGATATCTTAAAAGGAATTCTATATCCATCCGTTGATAGGTAATATTCCCTTTTTCCTCTGATTTATTTATTTATTTTGATTTTGATTTTTTTTCTTAGCTCTTCTTTTCCTCTCTCTTTTTTAATGAACAGAACAAATGAAGTTTCAATTTTTTAATGAAATTAATATGTGGTTTTCTGAATGTGAACTATGATTTAGATGCCAAAGTTTGATGCCATAAATCTAACAACATAGGTGTTGATCCAACCACGATCTCTTGTCTAAGATATGCAGTTGTTTCCCAAATGTAATAGCTTGAGATACAGTTATAAAGATGTGTACTCAACAACTTTCTTAGAGGAATAGAAATGATTTTGTTGATTTGGCTGTTTGTTGAGAAGCTTAATAGTTCTCAGTAGTTGAAATTATGACCAATTGTCAGTAGTTGAAATTATGGCTTTCTCTTATTAATGCTACTTTGCTCGCTGCAGCATACGAGATGTTACAGCAGAGGTTGGAGCTGCTGTGCTTCGAGCAGCAGTTGAAGAAGACCTGGCAGAGGGACAAGGTGATGTAGGGCCAAGAGAACTTGCACACATGTCAAAAGTATGCAACTTTTCCCCATTACTTGAGATTTTAATGTATTGAAAATTCTGGTAGAATGGACTGTTATAAGTTTTCATGCTATCATTACTGGTGGTTATTGTTGCAGGAGGAGACTGTGGAGTATGTCCGACGCAATATGTGGTTCCCTGTTTATTCTCCTCTTGTTCATGAAAAATAGTATCATAAGCTAAGGTACAACTCAAGACCTAGTGCAATCGACATTTCAAAATGTTGCGGCCAAGCCTTTTAGGTATATGGTTTCTAATCTAATGTTCTTAATTCATAACTAGCAAAGTTGAGTTTTCAAGGGCACTTAGCAAAGAGGGAAAATATGTCTCCATTCGTTTCGGCCGTGAATTATGTGTGTTAGTATTTGAATTTGACTTATTTAAGCTCCATGTATGTTATAGTGTCTATGATGGAGACATTTGTTAGTAGTATTATGTAATGTTGATGATCACTCGTTTACACTATTTATAAGTACACTGTCGGCAATTTTTGTACAATGCTGGCAAGGCTATGGTAATGTTTACCACCTTGAGTGACACATAGCCCATTTTATAATTTTATTATTGTTTTTCGGTCCTTTAATTTTGTTACAACAACAAAATATTCCCATTTTCTCTTTCTCTCTTAGGTACAAAATTCAAGAGATTGGAAAAGTGCCGAAGCCAGATTCCCCGTTGTCATGATTTTCCACATTTACGTAGTGGGACATCAATAATCGTTTTATCGAAGATCAGACGATCTAGATTCAAGTTCAGTATTTTTAATTATAAAATTAAAATAAAATTTGCAACCATATGATCTCAATTGAACAGTCTAAAAAATCTTTGACTACGTAAATTTTGGATTTCTTAACTTTGAAATATCCAAATTCAAAAGTGACTCATGCCCCTAAAACTCTATTTGGCTAGCAATATTCGAAGGTTGTTTGGGCTGGTGTGGTGGTTGAGTCTCAATGTTGTATGAGCCAAGCCACAATTGGATAAGACATATTTTTTGGATAAGACATTTTTTGCCGTTAGGGATCTCCAAGTTAGGGATCTCCAAAATATTGATGGTTGTTTGATCGATATTGAATGGTTTAAGTTTAAGCTCATGTATTTAAAACTATAATATAAAATAAAAATCTATTTTTTTAGAAAGATTAATTTTGATTGAACGTCCTAACTCATGAAGATTCATGAATGTAGGATTTTGGGCATCATTTTCAAACGATTGATAAAGGGTGCCATTCCTTTAATGTTTATGAGGAGCATTGATATATAATGCAAGAACAATATTTCAATAATTACGAGGGATATCATTTTGTCAATTAGGATAAGATACCTAATATTTTGGAATTGACCCTAGTTGTTGGAGTCTTACTACCGAAGTTTAGATGTGCAATCTTCTCACAAACCTCATACTTCTAAACAAAGCAATTGTGGTGTTTTCATTTGAAAACCTTATGTCTCCCATTGTTATTTCTTATTAGGTTCAAAATGTTATTCTTCTTTATAATGAAATCCTCACACCAAAAATAGTAAAGATCAAACCATGAACATAAATTATTTCTTACATAGGTGATTCTCTCACTTTTTCCTTCATAAAAATGAAAGAAGAAGCTCGAGAGACAAATAGTCAGGGCAATGAACACAAAAACCCACCTCCCTTTTTCACTCGAGGTTGCTCAAACAAAACTATAAAAAAGCTCTCGAACACTGAATATGGAGAGGTACAACAAAAGCACAACCCTAGAAAATGTCTCACTCTCTTCAATTCTTGAATGATGGTAGTACGTAAAGTTGTCAAAATCGTGAATTAATTCATAAAATCAGACAATTCTACAAGTTTAAATAGCAAATTTGAGTTAATTCGCTTGTAGATTCGAAATCTGAAAAATCTAAACCGTTACCAAATTTAATTAGTTGAAATCCTGAGTCAACTCGCCAAACTCGTGTAAACTCGAACATGTTCATTGAATTTGCTAATTAAATTGACTTCAAGAGTCAAGTCCATTTACTAGAAAAGAATGAATCGCTATTCCAAAATACTTTTCCTTTTTGCCTCTGTGGCCCCTTCATCCAAATGACAATTGTAATGCCCATCCACCATAAATTTACCGATCCTTTGTCTTCCATGATAGGGACGGGGACCGAGCTACCATCACGAGTCGCAAAGTATGAGAGCATGTAGAGTGAGAAAAGTTTAAAATTATATTATAGTGATGAATTTAAATTGATACAAATGACCTTACATCAAGTAATTACCTTATATAGGAGATCCAACTACTAACTAACTTTTCTCTAATTACCAACTACTAATATTTCTAATAGCTAATGGTGCAAGTGTAGCTATTCTTGGGGATTTGTCAAATCCCAATTTGGCATATTTGATATTTTGGTAACACTGAAATTTAATTAAGAATTAAATATATTGTTACTCTGTAATAAATCATTTTTTTAATAATTTTTTGTCTATTTAATTTTCTTTTTATCTATTTTTAGTCATCACATATTACAAATGTTAGTTGGGTACTTTGTTTTTTGTTCTTATAGAGAAACTAAAAGCACCATATTTTTAGAAAAGATGGAGACAAAAAATAAATACATGTCTCATGTAAGAACTAAACTTAAAATATAGAAATTATAAGGAGAGTATAAACATATTTAACCTTTTAATCGATATATAGCCTAGTTGTGCAATTAATATTCCATTTGCTTGATTTAAATTTTGTCCTATACTCTCTTCACTCTTCTTTAGCTTCCATCGCAAGTCATGGAGTTCATTTTGCTATTCCAATTTTTTCTTTCTTTGTTTTCCGTTTTTGTGCGATTTCTACATAAATGGTAACTCAAAGAATCCACATAAAATGAAGACTGAATAATATGGGGTTGATGAGTACCTTAAGCAGGCCTAAGTTGCCTTAGTTGACTTGATAGATTTTTTCAGTCATTGAAAATTCCTTTGAGTTTATAGATATGTTGATTTGTTAGTTTGTATATATTTTATTGAATAAAGATTAATTGTATTGTGTTAAGCAATCATTATGAACGAGGTTAATATATATAAACACATTTATGAACATTATCAGATTCAATGCAATATGATATCTAAACTCTACTTTATTGTGGGGTATAATTTTTTTTTAAAGTTGTATTATATTTTTATAGATAAATAATTAAATAAAATTTACATTTGAATTTCAAAATATTTTTTTAATAAAAAATAGACAACATAGTTAATAAGTAAATAATTAACTCAAATAATGGATAAGTACAATGTAAATATACCAACAGTTTTCCTTTTTGTAACAAAATAAATAAATAAAACAGTAGAAATTTTCCTTTTTTTTAGTTGTATTTTTCCCTGCAATAATAATCCAATTGTTTGCTTGAAATCAAAGAATTGCAATAGACCAACCATGAGGTGAAAAAGAGACCTTTCATATAAAATGTGGCCTAAAGTATCTAAGATTTAATTAGTTTCATACAAAAATGGACCTATCAATACAATAACAAATAATTTATTTGTGGGAGAGGTGTAAAGCAAGAGGTTTTGTTATCTCTCCTTGGATCGATCCTAGTTATGAATCTAATTAATAATATATGTAAAAAATATTTAAAATTTGATATAATCTGCACTAAATGGATTCTCGACCATCGTAGATGATTCAAATAATTTTCATTTTTATCAATGATCTTGTAACTATTTTACCAATTTATAAAAGAATAAATTTTCATACAAGTTATCTTAGATTCGATATATGCTACAAGTGACAATGAAGTAGTGAAATTAATATAAATTGCGATGTCTTTTTTTTTAACCCTCTTTATAATGCTACATGTTCGTGTATTTTATGTTCATGTGCAGTGTTTAAATTTTATTGTTTTAATTAATCTTACATGGTGTTAGTTTGTTTGAACAATGTTAAATTGTATTGAAACATAAATTTTTGTAGCACAAATTTTTTGATTTAGGTGACATTTTAATAGTCATTAATTCTTGTATTGTTTGATTAATTGAAATGTGATTGAATAATATTTCAATCACGATTCAAACATTTAATACGTTTTTGTGTGTAAATTTCTTAGAATGCTTTTATATTATCAATTGGCTATGCATTTCATTTCGATTGAAAAATCTTTCTAAAAAGAAGTCATTATTCATAAAAAGGTATCCCATACAAATGTATTAATTG
>JBBPBP010000004.1:54826928-54839716 GCA_037974735.1 Cicer chorassanicum
ATATATATATATATATATATATCACCTTCAAAAAAATTAAAATTAAACTCGCACAAAACACGGGTTATATTCTAATAATAATAGTTTCAAAGAGGATGATAATTAATAGCAGGAAAATTTTGAATTCAATAATAGTGTATTTCAGTAACTTTATTAATTTATCAAAGTGTAGAGATATATACCTGTAATGATATTATTATACAATCCTTTGTATCAATTAATTAATAAGTAATTAAAATATCTATTTATTTTATCCGCATAAACCCATTAAATTATGTATCACTAGTCTAAAACACATTTTATTGATAAATATTCGTGGATAGAGTTTTTGTCCCATCTCAATTCATATACAAAATTAGATGCGTTTCTTAATTTGTGTGATAGTATTTTGTATTTGGGGAGTAGGGAGTATGATTTAATATTAAATTGCTAAGTATGTTGACAATTTAAAAGGTGATATATATTTGATGTATTACCTCAATTCTATTTTAAATGTGAAGTTTTTATAGATAATTGTTACTACTACTTTTATTCATTTTCCCAAAGGGGGCAATTAATAATCACTCGGAAAAGTACAATTTTGAATTTGTGAAGCGTGAGGTCACAAAAGAAGAAAATATGTTGTTAAATAGTTGCATTATGAAGTCAATATTCACAAAACAGAACAGAGCAAGCTGAAGTGGATCCTCTCATTCTCATTCTTGCTCATCAACTTCCAACCAAAGATGGGAGAAGCTACACAAAGGTATTAAGTAATAATATATATACTTTCTCTGCTAAACTCTTTCACTTTTTTTAGAGTAAACTGTCAATTTAATTTCTAAAGTATTATATTCTCTTCAATTTACTTGTTATTCGTTAACATATATAAGTATGATAAATAGTCTCCAAAGTATATAGAATCTGTCAATTTAGTCTCAGCAATTAAAATCTTAGGAACTAAAATGACAAATTTTCATATACTCTAAGGACTAAATTGTAGAATTTCATATAATTTAAAGACTACCTATTATTTTTCATACTTTAAGGACTAAATTGGAGAGATCAATAGTTTATGGATTAAATTGATGATTAATTTTTTTATGAGCAAAATTATGCATGTGATCCTTTATGTTTGATGATCATTCCAGATTAGTTCTTAAGTTTTTTCCCCTCTTATGTTATATTCACTTTGCACCATTAATTTTTAAGTTACGTTAAATTATGCATGTTGTCCTTTAAATTTGACTATTTTTTCAAATTACTGTCATGAAATGTTAAAATCTAATCCAAACAGTGCAGTGAGCTGACCGTCCAAATTAGTTTGCAAGTGAGTGAGATTGATTATGTGGATAAACCTTTATTAACAAGTTTTTGCAAGTTATATTATACACGTGTCTAATGGTTGTAGAGAAAATCAATAAATGTAAACTGTTTATAAAGTTTGATAGATGTTTTTTTGAAGAATTAGTGTGATAGAAATATTGTTATAGCATTTGGTAGAATTTCTAATGGTCAGATGCTTTTAATTGTTGTTCAAAGTGAAACAAATGACTAACATTACAGACATATGTAACTTAAAGGACTAACGTGAGAAATGAATCAACCTTAAAGAATCGCAGATGCAATTGTCTTTTTTATGCTTCTTCATGTTTTTATCCTTCTGGTGGTTGGTTGTGTTTGTCAGGTATGCAGTGGTGACAGGGGCAAACAAAGGAATTGGATTTGAGATAGTAAGACAGTTAGCTTCATCTGGAATCAAAGTTGTGCTTACAGCAAGAGATGAAAAAAGGGGTCTTCAAGCATTGGAAACACTCAAAGCTTCTGGTTTATCTGATTTTGTTGTGTTTCATCAAGTAGATGTGGCTAATGCTGCAAGTGTAGCTACTCTTGCTGATTTTGTCAAATCCAAATTTGGCAAACTTGACATTCTGGTAACATGCATAAAAATTAGTCCTTTTTGTTGCAAATGAAAGTTTGTCACAATTCAATTGCATGATAGTGTGTGTGCTCATCTTGCTACTTTTTTTATTGAGTAAATTTTTGTTTTGCTGTTGAAATTATAAAATTGTATCAACTTACTCCTCTACATTATCAATATTTCAAAATAATATGTGAAATTGTAAAATTTTTGTCAGATTTGTTCTCCATTAATATTTACAAGGACTATAATGATATTAAGTTGATAATGTGGATATTGAATTTGACATTAAGTGAACGATGTGAGGGATGCATTTGATAATATATTGAGTCATAGGGACAAACTTGATTAATAATTTACAATTTCCGAGATTATTTTGAAATATTAATAATATCAAGAACTAGATTGATACAGTACTACAATTTCAATAATGAGTATTTACTCTTTTGTTATCCTAGTTTTGTTGTTCTACATTCGCTTTTTGTTGCAATAGTGATATGTTTTATTTTTCTTTATTTTTAACAAGATAAAATTACAAATGATAACATTAGAGAGAGTTGGGGTAACGCGTATTGTAGAAAAGATGATAGAAACTCGATTTAGATGGTTTGGGCATGTGTACAGCAGACCTGTAGATTATGTAGTAAATAGTGTAGATCAGATAAAGATAGTCAAATCACTAGAGGCAAAGAAAGTCCTAAAAATATTACAAAAGAAACTATTAAGAAAGACCTAAAGATTAATGAGTTGGATAGAGATGTGCTATATGACATAACATTACGACATCGTTTGATCTATGTATCTGACCATCTTACTTAGTGAGATAAGGTATGGTTGTTGTTGTCGTTGTTATTGAGTTATGATGAATTTTCTTGATAAGCTCATGCTTCTCATTTTGTTATGTATAGAATATGCACATTTCATTAAGAAACATGGTTCAATGCAGGTTAACAATGCAGGGATTAGTGGAACTGTAATTAATGACAAAGATTTAGCAACTTTGCTTATCAGTAACCCTGGAGTAAGTATCTATGTGTTTTCCACTTTGCTTATTTTTTCTTTTGCATTAAGTTTGAAACAAGTTTATAAAGAGTAACGCTTCTTAGTCTCATCTTACAAATCAGTTTAGTAAGAATTAGTTAAATTCAATATTAAAACCTAATAGAAAAACATTATGAAAACTGATAGCTTTTGAAAAAAAGTATTGTAATAATTGTTTAATATTTTGGGGTTGAGTATTTGATTTGTCCTTTGCAGGCACTGTCAGAAGATGAAAAGAAAAAGGCATTGACTCAAACATATGAGTTAGCTGAAGAATGCTTGCAAATAAATTATTATGGTACTAAAATAACTACTCAATCACTTCTTCCACTTCTTCAGTTATCTGATTCACCAAAAATTGTGAATGTATCATCCACTCTTGGAAAGTTAGAGGTAAGTTGTTTTACTCCTTTCCCTAATAAGTTCATAACCTTTTTCATACAATCAGTGACTCACTAACTTTTCAATTTTAGACTATTTTGAAATTTTTCTATTACAAGAACTAAATTGTCCAACTTTTACAATTTCATAGACTAAAGTTGTTATTCACTCTATATAAAAAATTTGCACATACTTAGCCAAAGTGTTTAAACTAGGACAAAGTAATGTTTATCATTGACTAATGTTCAACAATGTTTCTTAAATTTGGACTTTAATTTGAATGAAATATATTATTGCTTAATCATGTCATGTGATGTCAAATCCAGAGCATGCCAAATGAATGGGCTAATAAAATCTTTAGTGATGTTGATAACTTAACTGAAGAGAAAGTGGATGAAGTATTGAAGAAGTTTCTAGAAGATTTCAAAGAAGGTTCATTGGAAAGCAAAGGGTGGCCTAAAACTGGTGGTGCTTATGTCTTATCTAAAGCTGCTATGAATGCATATACAAGAATTGTTGCTAAGAAATTTCCAACTTTATGCATCAATAGTATCTGTCCTGGTTATGTCATCACAGATATAACTGCTAATACCGGTATGTTAACGGCTGCAGAAGGTGCTGCTAGTATTGTGAAGCTAGCACTACTTCCCAATGGTAGTTTATCTGGCCAATTCTATAAGAGGACTGAAGTCTCTTCCTTTTGATTTGTACTTGAGTTTTGTGGTTTAAGAATAAAATCAAATGTATTGATTTGCTTGTTAATGTTGTTATTATTGATGTTGTTTTTGTTACATAGTATCATGTTGTTGCTTTGCTTGTTATTGTTGTTATTGCTTCTTATGAATAACATGCGACACATGGCCAGTTAATTCTATTTATTCATTATGTATTAAGCGCACGGTAATATAGTGTATCATGTTGTATATCAATGTTTTAAGCAATATAATGAAATAAATTTTCTTTTTCACCTCTTACCTCAGAACTATATGATTGAGGTGTTAGCTCAGTGATAAGAGTTTAGTCTTGTAGTCTTAAGATAATGAGTTCAAATCGCCTCGGAGACGATTGTAAAATGGCCATCAGTGTCACTTTAATTAATAAAAAATTTCCCATCTCCAATTTAAAAAAAAATAATAATAAAAATCTATATAATTAAGTTACATAAGCCTCATCTTAGAGAGGTCCATTGAGGAAGAAGATATGAACTTAGCAATTGAACCATTAGACTTGTGTTTCACCAATTGAACTATAATTAGTTGCGTATAAAGATCCAAGTAATTTCTTAATTGGTTGTCACCATCAAAAGAACTTGGTCAGAGTCCTAGCCATCCTCGTCATGTGGCATTAGTGCTTCATTATTGGATTTTCTCTATTGGCTTTATATATGATAATACAATCAAATTCAACAGGATCAGTATTTTCTTTAGTCAAATGATGTGGTCATACTTTAATTACTTAAAAGTGTGTTCACATTCAAATAAGTTGATCCAAAAATATACATTTGATGTTTTTAACTTATAATGTTATTTGACATTAATAAATATGTAACTCTATATCAGTAAAAACTACATTAACCGATTCAAGTCCAAACCGAACTGAAGAACATTATTTTAATTTTTAGATCAAATGTTTTTATACCTAAAAAATGATCAAAACCGACCCATGAACACCCTACCTAGAAGACAATATACTAAATGACAAATTTGCATAAGTGACAAATATAACAAGTGGCAGGAATAATGCCCTATAAATTAAGGGCGTTACATCACATGCATAATAAAATTATTACGTTCTTGGTGGCATTGTTTTTGTTTTCATTGTTAATAATAACACTCTACTCATATTTCAAAGTTTGAAATTCAAACATCAAAGGTAAAACTGAAGATGGGAGAACCTGCAGAAAGGTAACATTAGAATAATGGTTCTAAATTGCAACTATGATCAAGCTCGGACTCGGTTGCAATTACACGACTAATTTTAATATTGCGGCTAATATAGTCTCAATTGCAGTTGTGATGCCGTCATAAGAAAGAAAGAAAAAAAAACTTTTATATATGGCTACAATTGCGGTTGAGGACTCCAATTTAGAACTATGATTAGAATCATATATTTCAGTGCCATTAAAATCATGTGATTTTTTTAATAATCTATTTTGAATTTGTCAGGTATGCAGTTGTGACAGGAGCAAACAAAGGAATTGGATTTGAGATAGTAAGACAGTTAGCTTCATCTGGAATAAAAGTTGTGCTTACAGCAAGAGATGAGAAAAGGGGTCTTCAAGCATTGGAAACACTTAAAGCTTCTGGTTTATCTGATTTTGTTGTCTTTCATCAACTAGATGTTGCTAATGCTGCAAGTGTAGCTACACTTGCTAATTTTGTCAAATCCAAATTTGGCAAACTTGATATTCTGGTAATTAACATGCAAAATTTGGTTGTCTTTTTATTTTTTGACTAAACTTTCGATTTAGTCCACTCTAATCATGTGCTTGTTTCAATCAATATTCCAAATGTGCCCAAGACAGGGAAGCTAGAGTTCCAATGTTCTATTGTTTGGGATTCCTTTGGTTATGCTAAGGATATTTCATTATATTCCTGTATACAAAAAAGTCCTACATTGTTTTAAAATTGAGACTAAAGGAAATTTATCAACAACATTTACACTTCTCAACTCATTGAGGCGTCTGTTGCCATTTAATCAACTTAATATGTTTACCAATTAATAAATCGATATAAACAAAAGAAAAACATCTCAAGTTGGTTTGGTGGCTGGGGTGGTGAAGTTGAATTTGGTTCATGTCCTTCAATTTCTCTCCACCACTCTTTCCTTCTCTCTATCCCTCAACTTTACATGTTCCATCATCACCCTCAACAAAAATACTAATAATATCAACAATACTAATAACTAAGATTGACTTATGTATTTTTTTTCTTTTAATGCCGATTTAGACTTAGTTGTTTTGTTTTCTTTTACAGCCGACATAGACCTAGCATTCTCTAGCCTCTGGTATTCTCCTCTCCTCCCATTTGATCGGTTCTTTATTTTTCGCTAAAGAAAGGTGATTTAAGGCCAATTTTTGATCTGAAATCACCTCTCTAAATCGTTTTGTTATTCTCTTTTATCTAAATAGATGATTTCCACACATATTCAATTGTCCTTTTGCGTTTTTTCAAGATTACGTCGTCTTAGTGCGGCGTTGTGTTTGTTTGTCGTCTTAGTACGGCGTTTTGTTTTTCCGTACAATGTTATTTGATTCAAATTGACAAATTAGTTTCAATCAAATGCAAATTCATTCAATGATTTTAGCATCGTCAATATTAAAGCTCCTGAGACATAAATATTATAGACACTCTAGTTTTGTCATATTTGTAGGTCTTGTCACATTTGTAGACATTTTTCCATTTTATGCTATTAACTTTGGTGCTGTAAGTTTGTTTGTAGATTCATCATTTTAGTTTTAGCGACTTTGAAATATAACGTTATTGATGGATGTAATTTACTGATTTCTATAAATTTCAATAAATGAATATGTTTGTTTGTAAACAAAAACATTGGCCGTTAAAAAAAAATTATATTTAATCAACTTGATATGTTTTTCTTTTGTTGATATCGAGTTATTAATTGGTAAAATTTCTTGATATATGCATATTGCATTAAGAAAATCTGTTAATGCAGGTTAACAATGCAGGGATTACTGGAACTATAATTAATGACAAAGAGCTATTCACTTTGGCTATCTACAACCGTGGGGTAAGTATATTATGTTGTCAACAAGAAAAAAAAAGAGTTGGTACATTGTTAAACTTCTGTCCTTTGCAGGCATTATCAGAAAATGATAGGAGAAAGGGATTGACTCAAACATATGAGTTGGCTGAAGAATGCTTGCAAATAAATTATTATGGTGTTAAAATAACTACTCAATCACTTCTTCCCCTCCTTAAGTTATCTGATTCACCAAGAATTGTGAATGTATCATCCACTTTGGGGCAGTTTGAGGTAGACTTTTTTTATCCTTGCCTAGATAGATAGATAGTATTGTTGCACTTGACTTTTCCAATAAGTTAACATCAAATAATAGCTATAATGTAGAGGAATTAGAACAAATTTATTGCTATTGTTACGCAATGCTATTTAGTACAAAGTTTTGTCAAGTAACATCCCTATAGCACTATAGCATAGTGTAATTTGAACAAACTATTATTTTTTGTGATCTGACAACACTAGTTAAGTTGGACAAATAATTTACTAAAGTGATAATAACTAAATGCTATTTTCAGTAAGCTTGGTTATAAGAATTGATCTCCATCACTAGCTTTATCATTGTCTCATAACTTTTTCTTTTAATTTGCATAAGGTCTTATTGCTTATTCATGTCAAATCCAGAGTATACCAAATGGATGGGCAAAAAGTGTGTTAAGTGATGTTGATAACCTTACAGAAGAGAAAGTGGATCAAGTATTGAAGAAATTTCTAAAAGATTTCAAAGAAAGTTCTATAGAAGGCAATGGTTGGCCTATGACTTTGGGTGCCTATATCATGTCTAAAGCTGCTATGAATGCATATACAAGAATTTTTGCTAAGAATTTTCCTACTTTATGCATCAATTGTGTTTGTCCCGGCTACATCGCCACAGATATAACTGCTAATACCGGTATCTTAACGGTTGAAGAAGGTGCTGGTAGTGTTGTGAAGCTAGCACTACTTTCCAATGTTAGTCCGTCTGGCCTATTCTTTTATCGGAGCGAAGCGTCTTCCTTTTGATTAGTATTAAATTTTTATGGATTAAGAATAAACCGTGATGCTTTTGCACGTCAATTATGACTATATATTGGTTTTCATTACTAATGAAGATTTAACAGACTTTAAAATTGTTATTATTGTTGTTGTGGCGTTTACTATTCTTGATGTTGATAGATAGGTATTGCAACTGCAGCCAAAGATGTAACTACAATTGGTCAAACTTGATGTCAAATATCATGTATTATTTGTTTGCATTTTTCATATATGTTTTCTTTTGAACCTGAGCAGACACAGGAATTTGTACATAGGAAACAGATGATACATTAGAGAGGTGCTTCTTGAAACATATTCAAAGCTAGTTGATCTATTTTAGATTGTATGGCATTTTATGTCTGTGAAAGATAACTTAAACAAAGCCATAAAATAAAGGTTGAAACTATTTATATGTAGTATATATCCTTGCATGTTACCAAAAAATGTAAAATTCAGGATGGCCTAGCAATGACTTATACAGCCTTATATCCTAAAAATATTGCTAAAAAAACCTTATTTTGCTAACTAGGCCTCCTCATATTATCATTTTATCCTAATAAGTAATAATTTTATTTATTTTATCAGTTTATTTTGTCTATTTTATCATGTATGCTAAAATGCATATCTTCCATTATTTCATATTTGCAAGTTCTGGAATAAATTATTATAATTAATCTTTTTGACAGAAATTATTATAATTAATATTTATTGGGCTGCCTCATGAAGTTGTCCATTCTAGTACAAATTACAATGATACTAGGTGATGTTGTGGCAAAATAGCTAATTAATATTTTGAAGATAATCAAACATTTAATTATATTGTTCATTATGATTCTAATCTTATTATCTAGTAACTTGTGTTTTTTAGTATATTAATTTAAGACAGAAAACCAAACATAAGTTAATCAAGCTACGACGAAGCACGTATATCCATGCAAATTCACGTGGCCATTTAAAAAAACATGAAGAATGATCTCATCATCAAAAGTGGATTCATCTCATGTCCACAACAAGACAAGAATCTACTTTATGAAACATGTATGATTTGAAAAAATCCTCAAAGGAATGTCAAACAAGAGATTATTGAAAGTATGTTTAAAAGAATATTTTGGTTGTCTTAGTAAAGGACAAAAGACAAAATGGATCATTTTTGGAAAATTAAATGTGTGACCAAATGACAATTTTGTACATGAGCTTCCCAAAATTAATGAGCTTTTAAAAGATACAATTTAAAGGACTACTTACAATAACAAACATCCATAATTTTTTGTAGATTGATGACATGGAGGATGTACAAAAAAGACACAAGTACACTAAAACAGTATCGTTGATGCAAGAGATGCACATGTCTCTGACTAAGTAATATTTCAACTATCATATGACATATCATCTCAACATTTTTGTTAAGCATCCTTCAAGATTCAAGGTTGGATGTTCAGGTTTAAGAAAAAATGTTTTGGACAAAAGTGCAAAGAAGAGATTAATTCAAAGAAAGCAATTGACACATTGACAAGATTAACCAACAATCATATTCTGTTTAAATTGAATATTCAAAGCCTCTCATCATCTATAAATAGAAGATCATTTGAAAGATGAAGGAAAAAGTTCAATTTGCAATCTACCGACACTTGTTCAATTAAGCGCAAGTTTGAAACTCTTTTCTGAAGAAAACTTGTTCTCTTCACTATACTGATGGATCATTCGTATTGAGTTTTTGCTTTCTTTTAATCTCAAACAAATGATTGAGAATCATTAGATTGCAAACAATTTTATCATACATATCTTTTGTAACTCAAGTTTATTTTTTATGTTATATTGAGCATGTTTGTAAAAATCGTTTCTAATTTAAAAGGTGACTATAAAAATATTTTCTAGATTGAAAGGTGCATCTAAAAGTTATTTTCTAAGTTGAAAGGTGAAAGTTGTAGTACTTGATCAAGGTGCGATCAAGGAAAGTACAAGACATAACTTTCTTCTGCTAAACACATTAATGAAAATCTATAGAGTGTGAAGACTGAAATAACCCACGTTGTGTGAACTAATATACTTATTGAGTGTGATCTTTTTATCTCTTCTCTTTTATTATTTGTACTCACATACCACATACCACCTATTTTGCAATTATTTACATTATTCTTTACTTAACATAGTTTATCTAGAACGTTCTTGTCATTTCAAAAGGATTATTAATTAATTTTGATTATCAAGTTTATTCTTGGGTATATAAAATTATAGGTGCAAGAATTAAAATTTAAAAACGGTCACGATTCAAACTCATCTTTCTTGTGACTTTTGTTGCTACTTCGGGAGGAATTAACTAATTTGGCCTAAAAACATTTACAAGTGAGCAATTTTTAACATTGTTGCATAGATAAGTGACATATCATCACCGTTATCTAACACCTCGGCAAAAAATCAATCAAATTTGACTAATATGTCCCCTTTATGCAATTGTTAGTGATTAATTTAAATATTATTTTTTTGGCTTAATTGCAATTATGGTCCCTCTATTTTTACCAATTCACGAAATTAGTCTCTCTATTTTAAAAGTAGAAAGTTTTGGCCTCTCACTCAAATTTTAGAACTAAAAAAATGATGATATGACATATTTTAAATGGCGTGACATACAATTCCATGATATAAAACCATTTAGATGCATTAATTATTCATTTATTATTGACTAAATTACAAATATGAAAATTTATGAAGTTGAAAGTTATGTTTTTACAGTGTTTTATTTTGATTTCATGAATGTTAGTCATTCTATATCACCGTGTCATATGTCACGTTATTTAAAGCATATTATGTCGCTTTTTTTTAATTAAAAAATCATAAAGACAGATTAAAATTATCGACTTTAAAATAGAGTGATCAATTTCGTAAATCAGTAAAAGTAAATGTACTAAAATTGTAATTAAATCTATTTTTCTCAATAATTAAAATGGCCCGCATACAAAATGTTGGACACCACTTCGTATCTTTACTCATGATTTTACTAAAAACTTAAATTATTTTTCTATTTTTCCATTGCTAAAACATGTACAACAACACTCAAATATCTCTCCTACCTAAATGTAAATCACTTACCTATGCAAGCTTACCTTAATCAAGGTTGGAGAGAGAGGTATTTTCTCTAAAAAAATGAGTTAAAAAATGACTTTACGTTGGTATTCACAAAGAAATAAATAATTAGAAAAAATAAAATTAATTATACGTATTATAGTGAGTTGGAGAAGATTGCAACTACAACCTTATGTGCGTGCTTGGTTTGAATTTAAAAAAAAAAAAGGTTTTGGTTAGTGAATGTGTCATTTACCTTTTATTTGGATTTTGGATTGTGTTAATGAGTTCGAGAAGATCGCGACTACAAAATGTTTGAGGATGAATTTTGATTGAAAATTCCAAAAAAAATTGGGTTGCTTTTGGTCACGGTGGTGTCACTAAGGTTGATTCTACAATTAAAATGATTACTCTAACCCTAAATCTCAATTTGAGATTTTGTTAAAGAAAATGCAACGAGACATATTTTAACATTTATATCCTTGTCAAAGTCAATTAGGACCATATTTTTAATTTTGTTACAATTAACGCAATATTAACTATGACACGTAAGACAACTATTATCGAATCAGTGTTTTTTTCATATCATATTAAACAAAATTTGATAAAATGACTAACATGAATACAGTTTAAAAAACTTAAATGACCAAAGTAAATATTAAAAAAAATAAAATGAATATTAAGTAAATGATAAATTATAAAAAAAAAAAAAATTAGTCAATTTTATAAATAGTACTTCATCTATTCTATAATAATTGTTACATTTGCAAAAAATGTTGTCCCACAAAAGTTGTCATTTTTAGTTTGTAATGCGATTTTAATTATTTTTTTAAAATTGTACAATTTACTTATGCTTAATTGTAGTGTTGATGAAATTAGTGTTCTTATTTTAAAATTCGATAATTTTGATATCTCTTAAATTTTTTGAATTAAAAAATGATGATGTGATATATTATAAATGAGATTACATAGAATATCATAATATAGAATCTAGATACATTAATTATTCATGTGGTGTTAATTGAATTACAAAAATGAATCATTTTGGAAGTTGAAACTCAAGTGTTTAGACAATTTTATTATAATTTCATTAGTGTTAATCATTCTATATCATATCATATCATGAGTAATTTAAAACGTGTCACATTGTTATTTTTTAATTTAAAATTATAACGAGGACCAAAATTGTTGGATTTTAAAATATGGGGATCAATTTCGTCAATTGGTGAAAACGGAGGAATTAAAACTACAATTAAGATTAATTAATATTGTGTGAATCACTCTAAATTATTTTTCGTCACCGTACGTTGTAGCCAAAAAAAATAATCTACCTTACATTTATGATAAATAGAATACAACAATGATTAATAAGGATAATTTAGTTCAATCTTTGTTCTTTTTCTTATTTAGTATATTTCTTTATTTGTGTAAATTGGTCTAGTAAGACAGTTATTTGAGGACAAAATGAACATTATACTTTTGTAACAATAGCTTTTAATTTATGGAAATGAAAAATAAAATTATCTCTAAAGATATAAAATATTATTAACTTATATAATAAAAAGTTTAAATATGTTTTTAGTCTTTATAAATTTTTAATCTTTCAATTTTAATCTATGTAAAAAAATTACAT
>JBBPBP010000004.1:54851758-54882810 GCA_037974735.1 Cicer chorassanicum
ATTTCAATTTTTTTTTTATATTTATAATTTAATTAATGACAATATAAATAATTAATACATTTAGATCATTGTATATCATGAAATTGTATCTCACATTATTTAAAATATGTCAAATCGTTATTTTTTTAGTTTAAAAATCTAAAAAATGACAAAAATTGTTGATTTTTAAAATAGAAAGATTAATTTTATAAATCTAAGAGATCAAGCATGAAGATAAGGCTATATTATATATAGAGAGACGAAAGTTGTAATAACAACTCATTTTATTATCTTTCAAGAAAAGTGAACTTATATTTTTTAATAGTCTTCATCCAATTTAAATATTCAGCTCCTCCTTTGTGCACATCCATTCATGATTCATTCAGATTCAACAACATCTATGGCAAATGCAAAAGAAAGGTACTTTTTATTTTGTTGGGTCCATAAACATTATAAAGGTTTCTTTTTAATATAATTTCAGTGTGGTAACATTTTCTTTGGTGGATTTGTTTTGTGTGTTTTTTTTCTTCAGATATGCTGTTGTTACAGGATCAAATAAAGGGATAGGATTGGAAACAGTTAAAGGGTTGGCTTCAAATGGAGTTAAAGTCATTCTGACAGCTAGAAATCAGAAAAGGGGTATTCAAGCTATTGAGAAATTGAAAGAGTTTGAATTTTGGGATAAAAACCTTGTTGTTTTTCATCAGCTTGATGTTACTGACCCTTATAGTATTGCATCATTGGTTGAGTTTGTTAAGAATCAGTTTGGAAGACTTGATATCTTGGTAGGAAGAATTTTTCCTTTTTGTGTTATAATTATTAATACTGAATATTCTGAACTCTGGTTTGTTTTTTTTAATTTTTATTTTCTTCCTTCTCTTAGTTTCCTATGTGTAAAGGCAATTTGATGAATTCTTATGACGTGACAATGTATGCAAATCTTGCATACTTGTTCCATCATATTTAGTGTATGTTTGGTATTACTGAAGATTTGTTAGAATCACGAACCACCGTGATTCAGACAAATCTAACGTGATACTAAAGATGCACTATTTTTTGTTTAATTTCATGTATGATTTTGAATTGCCATTTATGTGGTGAATCTAGTGGAGTGGCTATGGCTAAAATTAGACTTTTTCTGTACTCCTATGTATTATTACATTTACCAATTCCGTACTTATACAAGTTAAACATAACATAAATTGGTTTTTTATGATTTTTTGCTTGAACATTGGGCTGGATTCAATTTATAGCATTTATTTCATTTTAATTGATTTGCAAATTCAAGGGAATAATAGCTTGATTTTGCTGACACCAACCTAAAAGATTTAGGATTTATTTGAATTGATTTATTTGAGTTTATCTACGGACATAAACATTTGTGAGTCTATTTGAAAGAGTTTATGAAAACAACTTATGACATATAGATAAGCTATTTTAGATAATTTTCATAAGTTTTATATTAAAATAGTTTGACTTCATTTTACTATTGTTATCAAAATTGCTAATACATATTACATAAGTGTTTATGCTATATGTTGTTAAATAAGCTTTTAACATCTTAAACTTTCCAGGACTTTTTTTTTCTTTACATGAATGAATCATATTAAGCATTCCAAATTCATGTGCAGGTGAACAATGCAGGAATCAACGGTTTCAACACAGATGAGATGGTAAGTGGACATGATTTCAATTTCACTACACTGTTTGGGATAGTATTGGTTTTCTATGTATATAGCCTATTAAAAAGCCTTGTTTTTATTTATTTATGAATATAGGTGGCACCAATTATTAATTGGAGGGAATTGACTCAAACTTATGAGATGGCTGAAAAATGCATAATAACAAATTACTATGGTGCTAAGGAAACTATTGAAGCTTTTCTTCCTCTTCTTCAGTTATCTGATTCACCTGTTATTGTTAATGTTTCTTCACAAGCAGGACTATTAAAGGTAAAGGAATGACAAAATTGTGTTTTGTTTTTTGGACTTCTTTTGAGATAGAGCAAATGCTTACGCTAGTCCTTGAGAAAAAATTAAGAGACCTATTTAGTCCCTAAGAAATAAAAAGTACTTATTTAATCCTCAAAAATCTCAATAGCGAATCAAATTTGTGTCTATTTGGATTCATTTATTTGATGTTATATACAAACATAAGAATTTGTGAGACTGTTTTTGGATAATTTATGAAAACAACTTATAACATGTCCATAAATTGGTTTCATCTTATTTCCATAGCCTCTCAAGGATAGCTTGTGAATACATCTTATAAGTGCTTAATTATACTATAAGCGTTTAATTAAAGTGTTTATTCAAACAAAGCCTGAATTTCTGGTAGTGACTAAAATATCCTTAAAAGATCATCATACAAAGGACTAATTTGCCCGATATTGAGACTATGAGGACTAAATTAGTACTTTTCATTTTCGGGGACCAAATAGACCTCTGTATTTTTTCTCAATTTGAAAAATTGATGCATCAATTACTAATTTGGGATTTTATTCTTTGAATATAATTGGAAATTAGGTACAATGTAACAACTCTAACATAATTTTTGTTGTTGTTATGGTGTGTTTGATTTCAGTACATATCAAATGATTGGGCAAATAGTGTATTAGATGATACTGAAAATCTGAATGAAGAGCTAATAGATAAGGTACTGAAAGAATTTATGAAAGACTTCAAACAAGGTTCACTTGAAAACAAGGGATGGCCAATTTACCTTTCAGCCTATAAAGTCTCAAAAGCAGCTGTGAATTCCTACACAAGACTTCTAGCTTATAGACATAAAAACTTGTGTATAAATTGTGTTTGTCCTGGTTTTGTTAAAACAGACATGAATAGAAACACAGGTAAATTGTCTGTTGAAAATGGTGCTGCTAGTGTTGTTAGATTAGCATTACTTCCTAGTGGTTCACCTTCTGGTCACTTCTTTGCTCGCCATGATTTGTCAAGTTTTTGAATTATTTTTATTGTATTATTACTTTCTAGTTTACTCATTTGTTCATAGTTGTCTATTAATGAAATATTTTATTTTGATTTATCTCATTTTTTTTTATAGATTAAACGTGGCTAAAAAGGTCAAAAGAGAACACAATTATATCTGTTTTAGGGTTGGTCAATGGTCGATTTCGGGTCCAAAGCCACTAACCTATCCCAAATCGTAGGTGTTGCATGAAGGTCCACTCCGCACACACATTAAATTGGTTAATTCAATTTCGTTTCGATGTATCATTTGTCAATTATTTAATCAATCAGTTTTCTAAAAAAATATACATGGTTTTCCTAGAAATTATAATTTGGTAGTTAAAAAGTAACGGAAATATACTACCGGTTAGCATCTTTTTGAGTAAAATTGAGCAGCATATGAACAAATTATCTTTTGATTTTACAGTTCAGTCTCTTTGGGCCATTCTTGGCCCATGTTTGTTGTTCAGCCCAAGTGTACATTTTTGCCATTTTTTTACCATTTTTTTGTTTTTTTTTTCTTCAAAAAATGGTGAACCAAATGTTATATTTAAACCAATTACTAATGAACACTTCAGTGTTATCTTCAATTATTTTATTAAAAAAAGTATGTTGAATTTTTTTAAAAAACTAAAATTGGATCAGTTATTGCTTAACTTTTAGATTTAATACAACAATGGATAAACAAGAATATACAGAAGAAACAAAGGTCTTTTTGCTTCAATGTATTTTATTTGTGGTTAGAATTAGTTTCATAAAAAGTGAATAAAGAAGAAAGAGAATGATAAAACGTGTATCAAGGAATATTAGTAGTTAGTATATATGTTATGGAAGGGATAAATGTTTTACTATTGCTATATTATATATAGATATAGATTCATTTTATTAAATTGTAAATTACTTTTTAAATATATAAAATTTAATTTTTCCATTTCTATAAAAAATAAAAAAATCTAAATCTTATTTTCCTCTCATTTCTGCAAAATTCTTGTGGTTCATGAACAATGATGAGGTGGTATTTTATGTTTTGGTTATTTCCAAAATCTTATGGGAAAAAACCTCATGTAGTTAATATACATTTTTTTTAGAATTAAAAATTTATTAAAAAGAAAAATATCCAAAAATAAAATGTTCAAATCGCACTGGTTTTATATATCTTCTTTTTACATATTATTTTTCTTTGATTTATAAATCACCTTCGTAAAAAGCTTTTCACGTACAATAGGACGGTGTTTTTCGCTAACATATTTATTTTAAAGAATCCTTGCAATGTAAACTTTCATTAGTAACAATAACATTTTGATATGTCATATTCGGTCCCATAACTTTGAGTATAAGTGGACTTCAAAATCAACATAAATTTGACAGTTTTGAATATTGTTCTCCTCTAACACTATATCATTTAAAGAACCAACAATATACATATGTGAGTATTGATGGTCTCGTCGTCGGTGATCTATATTAGCTGAATTGGATAAGTTGGAACAATATACCTACTGAATTAGATTTTTAGGACCTTATTTAGCTTGGACTTCAGATTCATGAAGTGTTTCTAGAATGGTTTCGAATACCCCAAAATCAACAGAATTCGAGGCAGAAGGTTATTCACGATGAGTAACTATGGTGCCTTCTAGTTCAACGTTAGAAGAGAACATTGTTCTCCTCTAACACTCTATCATTCAAAGAATCAACAATACGCATATATGAGTATTGATGGTATCTTTGTAGATGATCTATATTAGCTAAATTAGATAAGTTGGAACCAAATACCTCATGAATTAGATTTTTAGGATCCTATGTAGCTTGAACCTCAGATTCCTGAAGTGTTTCTAGAATGATTTTGGATTCCCCAAAATCAACTGAATTTGAGGCAGAAGGTTCTTTAGGATGAGTAACAATGGTGCCTCCTAGTTCAACATTGAGAATGTGATCAATAAAAGGAGAGTCAACAACATGATGAGTATAATTTCCCTAAATATATTTGCTTGTACCTTCAATTTCGACATTTTCCAGAGCAGTGCTTTTATGAACATACTTATTAACCAACTTCTTTATAGTTGCAACATCTTCAATAGATTGAGCTTTACCATGATTTTATAATATTTTCAACATTTATCTATGAAATGCACTACAACCTTACAACATTCACAAAACAATGGTAATTTTATTGGGTACAAGTGTGAGTGGTTAATTCCCACATCGACTATGAACATGGTAAATGTTAGATATATAAGAGAGATGACCCATATTCTCATTGTCTTAAGGTTTTTGGGTAGAGATGTGGTGTCAAAGTATCTTGTGGTCTTGGAGCATTTGACCCGATTGTTGCTCTCGCACTCTCCTGAACTCCACAACAAGTGGTATTAGAGCCATAGTTCATCTTGGTGGGAGAGTGGGAGTGGATCCTGGTGTTGGATCCTTGTATCGAAAGTCTTCCTGGTGGTGTAATAACGGCGATACACGTATAGGATGTGGGATGATGAGTTCAAGTGTGAGTGGTTAAGTCCCACATCGACTATAAATATGGTAAATGTTGGATATGTAAGAGAGGTGACCCATATACCAATTGCCTTAAGATTTTTGGGTGGAGATGTGGTGTTAAATTTTCTTGTGGTCCTAGAGCATTTGGCTCGATTATTGCTCCCGCGCTCCCCTGATGGTGTAGTCAGAAGGCGAGTAACGACGATACAAGTGAGTTCAACTGTGGAGGAGAGTGATGAGTTCAAATGTGTTCAAGTGTGAGTGATTAAGTCTCATATCGACTTAAGGTTTTTGGGTGGAAATGTGGTGTATAGTTTCTTGTAAACTTGGACCATTTGACCCGATTAATGTTACTCTTGGGCTCTCCTGGACTCCTCAACGTTCAACAAGGCTCATGCATCATGTCAAAATCGAGCAAAATGTCCCAATGTTTTTGACTTGATTGCTTCATCAAGTGATTAAGATGTGTCAATATTTGAATTTACCAAATTTAGGTTGAAATCTTTCATCCATGAAAAATTTCACACTCCATGTTCCAACTATTTAAACACTTTGCAAATCATCAGAACAAGCAAAAGAGAGCTCATAAAATCCTTTTTTAAGGGGAACAACTTGCCATGAACTAATAGATTTTCATATTTTTAAAAGTTTTCACGAAGAACCAAACAATCATGTATCACCTTTAAACGTAATAACTCTATCATGCAGATTATTCTTGCAACTCGCTAAACTTAATTGATATTTGTCTTCTAGAATTTTTATTGAAAGAGTAGACCCTGTTTAATAGGTTTTAGTACTAATTAACTTGAAAAAGAGTTTGAGAGTACTAGCTAGCACTAGTTGCGTTAGTTGGTGTTACGATTCTTGCAGGCATCGAGTCACAAAGAAATGATCGTGGGATGAGTGAATTACGCACGAGAGTCATTGAAACACAACCACTCAACAAAACACGAGTTCACAAAATTATGGTGCAACGTGATTGGTCCTCAACTTAATTGTGGTTGTTACGTTGCTGAGCATTCAAGACTTGATCGTGAACTGATCTTGAACGGTGTCGGTGATTATGGTTTTACTTTTGCAACGTGATTTGTTTATTGAAAAGTTGTTGAAAATCAATTGTTGTTATTAAAGGGTCAAATTGTGAACAAGAAAAACCCCACCAATTATTTTTTTATTAGACTGAAACAAATGTAATCAATTGTCGGTGATTAGGTGGTTTTGGACGGAGGTATCATCCCTCGTGCTAGATGTTTTACATAAAATAATTGATATTACTATCGATATATAGTTTTTTTTCTGACACAATTACCATTAATTATAGTTAAGTTATAGATTCATTTAAACAATTCTCTAATTAATTTTTATTTTAATAAATTTTGAACTACTTTTCAAATATGTAGAATTAAATTTTTCCTGTTCTAATAATAAATAAATCTAAATTACATTTTTCCTTCACCATTGCAAAATTCTTGTGGTTCGTGCACAACGATGATGTAGTATTTTATGCTCTTTGGTTGTTTCCAAAATGTTAGTAAAAAACCTAATGTAGTTATATATTACTTTTTTTTTTAAATGTTTAAACCAATTGTGTATATTATAGGGCGAAATTGTGAAGAAAAAAAACAGTCATAAGAAAGTGTTATTGCCATTATATATAGTTAAGTTATAGATTTAAAAAATACTCTCATTAATTTATATTTAATTAAAGTATTAAATACTTTTTAAATATATATATATATATATATATATATATAATTTAATTTTTCCAATTCTAAAAATAAATAAATCTAAATCACATTTTCCCGCGGCTCCTCATTACTGCCAAATTCTTGTGTTAACAATGATGTAGTGATATATTTTATGTTTTTTGGTTGTTTCTAAATTGTTAGGAAAAAATATTACATATTACATTTTTTAGGAAATGTTGTAAACTAATTGTGGGAAAAAAAGTATACCAAAAAGTGCTATTACCATTTTATATAGTTATAGATGTGAAATGCAGAATAAAATCTTGATGGTGATACCCATAACATTAATTAGAGGATGTAATTGGAGAAAAAATAATTAAAATTATTTTGGAATTAAAAATCCAATGTTTTTGGACAATTCTTTTTTTCAAAGTAATATGGGACATTTATGAAGGTTATCTAACATTGTTGAAACATCACTTTTTTTTTGTGACTAATGTTGAAACATAACTTTGAATTTAAACAGATGAGTTCAAATATAAAAGGCAATTTATTAATTAGCACAAAACAAGAAGTAAAATAAATATACAGATAATATGTAAATAATTTTTCTCGAAACAGAGAAACAGATTAAGATAAGAATAGATAAGAATCATATAGTCTGATTAAAGAAAAAGATTTGGATAGAGATTTGCAGTTTGCACATGACAAAAGATTGTTTACTTGTATTCTATATATTTTTTTCCCTCTATATTTAAACACTCTCTACATGCTTAATTTCAAATTAAAAAAAGATAAAAAATTATCTTCCACTCAAATTCAAGATGTTAAGAAAAGCCTTTCAATTCCAATCTATGTTTCTCCTTCTCCTTATTTTCATCTCTTCATTACATTCATCAAATGCTTATCCATTATCAACAAAATCAAGATGGATCATAGATGATTCAACAAGTGAACGTGTGAAACTTGTTTGTGGCAATTGGGCTGGTCACCTTCAACCAATGATCCCTGAGGGTCTTGATAGAAGACCTTTAAAGGAACTTGTTGGTGAGCTTGTCCAAAAAAAATTCAATTGTGTTAGATTAACATATGCAATTTACATGTGGACAAGACATAGACATGACATTGTTAAAGACACTTTTAATGATTTGGATGCACCTGAGGTTGTGGATGGTATTGCTAAGTATAATCCTTTTGTTTTGAAAATGACTCACATTGAGGCTTTTGATGCTGTGGTTAATGAACTTGGTGCTCAAAATGTTAAAGTGTTGCTTGATAACCATGTTAGTGAACCTAAATGGTGTTGTAATGATGATGATGAAAATGGTTTCTTTTATGATAGACATTTTGATCCTCAAGAATGGATTCATGGACTTACTTTGGCAGCCAAACACTTTAATGGACATCATCATGTGAGTATTATTAATTACTAGCTACTTCATCCTTTTTTTTTATTATTTTCACTTGATTAATAATAAAATAAAAGTTATTGAGAGCCCTTTTAGTTCTAAGATGAATTGATTAATTTGAGATCCCTTTTTAATTAGTGTTTGTGAGTTTTAGGGTTTAGGTTTTTTTTTAGGAAAGGGTTTAGGGTTTGATGATTATGTTATTAGCCTTTTTAACTATACCATTAGCCCTTTTATTGTTGAAAACAGAGGAATTGCTAATTGATATATAACTAATTTTTTTATAAACAAACAAAAATTTGCTTTTGAAAAGAAAAATATTAGTGGTCAATGTTAGGGGAGGAGAAAATATTAGTAAAAGATATTGAAACCAAACTTTCTGCATAATAATATTAACTCAAACCACTGGACTAATCCATCATACACAAATGTTAGTGATTGATTTATTATAAGAGGAGAAGATTTTAATCTTAGAGATTTAATGTTAACCTTCTACATAACACTCATTCACTGTTTCAACTCAAATTATTGGGCTAAACCATCAAACAACTTAGGATTTGAACATCATCAATCACAAGAAAGAAATCCCATATTAGAGATGAACTTTGCCGATTGATACCTATTAACATCCTTTTTCTTGTTTTTGATTTCTAACTTAAATGCCAAATTGAATGTACCATAACATTAACTTTGATTGGTTTTAACTCAATAACAGATTGTAGCAATGAGCTTAAGGAATGAACTACACGGTCCACGCCAAAATCTAAAAGATTGGTACAAATACATGAGCCAAGCAGCACTATCCATACATAAGGCAAATCCAAATGTGCTTGTGGTTATCTCAGGTTTAAACTACGACACAGAGTTACAATTTTTAAGGAACAAACCATTGAACATAGACATAGGTAAAAAAATGGTGTATGAGACACATTTGTATTCATGGTCTGGAATTGGAACACTCAAATTGAAAGATATTTGGACTAAACAACCATTGAATAGAATATGTGCAAATAGCATTAGAGGGCTGGATCAAAGAGCTGGTTTTCTTACAACTGGTGAGAATGCAGTTCCTTTGATTATTACTGAGTTTGGATTTGATCAGACAGGTTCTACAGTTGAGGATAACAAGTTTTTGACATGTCTTCAAACATATCTTGTTGGAAGAGACTTGGATTGGGGTTTATGGGCTTTTCATGGTAGTTATTATGTTAGAGAAGACAAAGTTCAACTTGATGAGTCATTTGGTGTTGTGGATGCTACTTGGCATCACCTTAGGTACCCTAATTTCACTGACAAGTTCCAACTCTTGCAAAGGATGAATCAAGGTGAGACCATTCATACTATTAATAAAAATGGCTTTAACAAAAACATATTTGAGTGTGTATATTGTTAGTCAATTTGTTTATCAAATGTTATTCTCGTTAGTTAGTTTGGTCATCGAATGTGTCTTTCGTTAGTTAGTTTGATCCGTCAAATTTTTAACAAAAGATACACTCGATGATGTTTTTATAATATCAATATATTCAAAAACTATAGTAACACCGTCTTACTACGGAAACAATTAAGTATTAGTTAGTTTTTCAAACAAATCCAGTATCCAATTGAATTTTTCTTGTGTTTCTTAATGCAGATCCTACTTCCAAACTCCCTAAAGCATATATCATGTACCACCCTCTTACTGGTAAATGTGCACAAGTGAATGAAAACAATGAACTTGAAATTGGTAGTTGTGGTGAGAATCAAAATAGATGGATACATGATGGATCTCAAATCTTATGGAATGGCACTAAAAAGTGCTTAACGGCATCTGGTGAAGATCTTCCAGTTTCTGTTTCTGATGATTGCAAAAGCAAGAACAGTTCATGGAAATCTGTATCACTTTCTAGGCTTCATTTGGCTACATTGGATGATCAAAATGGAAAACAACTTTGCTTGCATAAGGATTCAAATTCTTCTGTTGTTGTAACTTCAAAATGTATTTGCATAAATGATGATTCTCTTTGTCTTGATGATCCTCAGAGTCAATGGTTCCAACTTGTTGCAACCAATGTTTAGTTTGAACTTAGGAATTTCTCTATTATTAAATTTAGGTTTATGAGTGAATATTATTGTTGAAGAAAATTTATCTTTTTAGTTTTATCTAATTGAGGTTTTAATGTTATGTTTAAGTTTTTTTATGCAATCACATGATAAACTAAGACATTTCTTTATCTATTTCCTATTGATGATTATAATAGTATTGCATTGGGTTGTTTTTTTTATGATATGGGGTCATTATCTGAATCTTCTTCATAAGATAAAGTTTGAACTTGATGGACAACTTGTTGCTTGTTTTTTTGTATTCTTGAAATTGAATATTTATCTTCTTCATGGCTATCCTCTAATTCTTTATCTTAATTTTTGTGACGTTCTTCTTGATTTTTTGGGGACGATACTGGTATTTATGATCGTGACTCCTTGTTGTAAAAATGGTTGAAGTGAAAAATAGTACTTATTTAAGAGAAAATAAAATTTTATTAAAATAGATGAATACAAGTTTAAAAAATATACCTGTTTGATTTGTTGTTGGAGAGCATGTAGTTTTGAGAACCTTCTTTCTAGGTGTAATCTGAAAGCCTTATTTCAAAGATAAGTGTGCAATGACAAATGTATTGTAGAATTGAATGTATCTCGTTTTCAGAGTATTTTTCCAACAATTGAATTGCTTTTGTGTTGAGGAGGTTTTCAGCATCTCTATCAACAATTGAATACTTCTGCTATATATTTTTATATATATTGACCATAAACCACAAATCATCCATCATATTATTAAGTGAAACAACCTTCTATTTGATCAAGTGTTCACATTGTTGGAGACTATGGGTTGCCATAAGCTGGATAACTTTTTCAACTCCAATTAAATGCCTGTTGCGACAACATTATAGGCTAATTGCACCAAATAAGAATAAATTCAATACAAAAATGTAGTTTTACCTATTAGAATAATCTATTTCCATTTAAAATCTTTTGTTATTATTTACTAAAAACAAAAGGAAAACCGTATCAGAAAGCATATGAAGTATTATTACCACTAAAAAGAGGTATCAGGCTCCATAACATTTAAAAAGAAGTAATTTAACAAGACCAACTACCAAGTGCAATATTTTTATAGTCAAGGAGTCATTGCAACTTTGTTTCCTTTCTTATTATAGTTATATAGCTATTTGCAGAATTCAAATATGCATTATGCATATGGTCCTAATGAAACACTATAAAAATTGTATCTCAGAAACAGGTTGGATATCCCTAAATGGATGCCAATTCTTACATGCCTTAACCATGAGAAATGGAATGACAGATAGTCAAGTGCTACTAATGTCTTATTGGTTAAACTTAGAGCACACCTTTAACAGTCCATAATTTGTTAGCTAAATACATGCAAGCTTCACAAGAAATTTTTTGTGGAACAATCTTGTAGCCACTTATCGATATTCATAATTTCACATTTAACCTCATGTAATAATATAATTTAGTTTTAACTTTTAAGATATAACTAATATTAAATTTGCAAAGTATCATGCCAAGTGGGGAAATGGAAAGGACATATTCATGCTCAAATCATGCTATTTTCCATTATCATCTATTATATACCAAATCTCTGAAGAAAACAATTTCAATTTCTAGACATTACACAAAACCATAATATAAATTAGGAGAAGAAACATAATTAGGAAATTAACCGGAGAATTAGGGGGTGACGTTGGGGCACGATCCAACACACGTGAGAAGGGGGTGAATTCAAGCATTTCGATGCTGATGTATTGCAACCACATGGGTGTTGGGGGTGTAAGAAGAAGGGGAATAGTGAGGGGGTGTAATCAATGGAGGAAGAGAGAAGGACGCAAGAATGAGTGTAAAACATTTGGTGTTAGGAACAGCGACATTAATTAAATTGTATCATAAATTTTATAATTAATATCTTCTGTATTATAAATATAGTTATGTTATAATATTATTTTATTGATTTTGAATAATTGAATGTAAAAATGAAAATTAAAATAAAATAAAATCATTTTTATTATTTATATAATTTTTTTTAAAATTTTTTTTTATCAAACTTGCACTAATTTATAATACTGGATGATTATTTTTCTCTTTGATGTCGATTTATTTTTCAACATATAATAATATTTGTATTTTTTCTTTTAAAGAATATTACTGTTGTATTATATTGTGGCACAATATGAATTTATTTGTTCTATTAGTATGGTGTTTTAATTGCGAACATGAGAAATTGTTCTAAAAGAAATTGTTTATTGAATATATTTCATCAAGAGTTTGAAATTTATTTTATTAAGATTTACATATACTTTAAATATAGTTTTAGGTATTTAAATAAATTCTATTGAAAACTATTTTAATTTTATGCAATATATTATTTTTCATTTACTTTTTAACATTATAATTTTCAATATAATAAGAAATTTTTATAATCAAAAATCATATTGGATGAGCATTCAATTATCTTCAAGTTTGCTCCTCCTAACATCTGTAACTCAATTGAGTATTAATATATAATATTAAAAAAAATTATTCAAATTAATTTATTAAAGCAAGTCGGTATACTTCTACAAACACTTTTGTTTTAAGTAATTAAAAACTAGTAAAAAGTAAGGAGCTCAGAGCTGTATTTGTTTCATCCAATAGTTTCAGGATTAGTGATGTACCCACACCACAAATGTTTTCATCATAGCTCCCATTCATTGCACCAGCCGGGAATCGAACCCGGGTCTGTACCGTGGCAGGGTACTATTCTACCACTAGACCACTGGTGCATCTTGCAAACTCAATAATTTTAATCATAATTGAATATATAAAACGTATTTTCATCTCTAAGTCCATAATCTAACATGGCATTGGAGCTTGGTTTAGATTCAGAAAAGGAAAATCACGTTCATCTCTTTCTTGGTGTTCAACTACATATTAAGAGAAGAAGCTAGGATCAATATTGATAAAGGAAGAGAAGGAACAACAAGAAACATGTTCTGCCTTTTATTCCTCTAAGCAAAAAATAAAGATGAAGTAAGAACAAAGTGTGATAGAGGATGAATTGAATGAGATTTTTTTAAAAAAACTTTTAGTGGATTGTAATGAATAATAAATTATTTTTATCTATCCATTACAATCCAAATTGATATCCATCAAATCTATCCATTTTGCCTTTTCTCAAGCTTCATTCACCCTGCATTGTAAATGCTACATCTTGTAATAGGAATAATAACTTTGTTTTCAATTATAATGTTGAATTAAACCTATGGTTTTTGACATATTTAAAAATAATAATAATAATAATAATAATAATAATAATAATAATAATAAATTACCTATGAAACCAACTTGATTTGAAAATTAAGTCATTACAAATTATATGGAACCTTGTATAATAGAAAAAGTTTGGAATTTGGGTCTAAGGCAACATCTTCATTCACCTGGTGCTTTCCACGTCTCTAATCAACTTTAATGATGTTGGAACAAATGATAGTGCGCAGCGGGAAAGGAAGAAGAAAAAAGAAAACGAAAATGCAGAGGCAGAAAATTATTTTTTGTATCAATCCAGGATTGATCCTTCTATGATCCAAGATCAATCCTGGATCATTCTTCACTGAATAATTCTGTTATTCACTTTTCTGTCTATTACACTCACACTCTACTATTCACATACAAGTTGTTAGTTATATATAGGCTGTTACATTATGATGCAATGCACTTAACTAACTAACTAACTAATTATATCAACTAACTATATCAACCCTCTAAATGGCAATTATGAATTACACTTCAACACTTCCCCTTAATTCATAATTGTTGAACACTTATAACACCAAGCTTCTTTCTCAAAAACTCAAATCTGTCAAGTTTCAAAGCCTTTGTGAAACCATCTGCTAGCTGCACTTCAGTTGGACAATATTGCACTTCAATCATTCCATTGTTCACTTGCTCTGTAATGAAATGGAACCTTGTATCTATATGTTTACTTCTACCATGTGAGATTGGATTTTTAGCAAAGCTGATTGCTGACTTGTTATCAATTCTGAGTTTAAGAGGCTTCATCACTTCACACCTTAGTTCCTTCATCACTGAATCCAGCCATATTGCTTGACAGGTTGCAAATGTACCTGCTATATATTCTGCCTCGCACGATGAAAGTGCAGTCACTGGTTGCTTCTTTGTACATCAAGATATGGCTGCCTCATTGAATTTGAAAACATAACCAGATGTACTCCTTCTATCTGTGATGTCTCCACACCAATCACTATCCGAATATCCAATGAATTCACTTCCTTCACCTTGGCTGCCATTGGGAAATAGCAGACAAAACTCCTTTGTGCCTTTTATATACTTGAGTATTCTTTTAGCAGCTATCAAGTGAGTCTTCCTTGGATCATTCATGAATTTGCTAACTACACTGACTGAGTAACATATGTCAGGCCTGCTGTTGCACAAATATCGCAGCGATCCAACCATTTGTTTGAACAGTGTTGGATCGACCCTTTCTTCCTCACTGCACTCATCAATCTTTGAACTTGTCTCTGATGGATTTGGAACTGAATTGCAGCTATTCATCTCAAATTTCTCCAGCATTTCACCTATATACTTTTGCTGATGCATGACTGGCAAGCTAGAGCCACCACTAATCTTATAGTCTCAAGCCTTGCAACTGGAGCAAACACTTCATTGTAATCAATACCATGTTTATGTAAAAAACCTCTAGCTACCAGCCTGGCCTTATGTTTTGAAATTTTCCCATCAGGATTGATCTTCAGTTTGAAGACCCACTTTACATCAATCTTCCTTTTCCTGTCTGGCAAGTTAACTAGCTCCCATGTTTGATTCTTCTCAATTGATTGGAGTTCTTCCATCATAGATTTCCTCCATACATCTATCTTCAATGCTTCTTCATAATTGAGAGGTTCAGAATCTGCCAACAATGCAAAGTGAATGATATCACCTTCATCATTTACTGCATTATCAGAGATTAATTCACAATCATTCAGCCTGCTTGGAATTTGTCTGATTCTTTGAGGTCTCACTACTGCTGCCACTTCTTCAGGTTCACTTGCATCATTATTGATCACTTCTTCATCCTCTGATTCATCATTGGAATCAGGATAAATGCAGCCTCGTTGATTCTCTTTGCTGTACACTGGTTCCTCTTCCCATTTCCACTTCTCAACCTCATTCACAATAACATCCCTACTGATGTGCACCTTTTGAGTTACAGGATTATAAAGCTTATAGGAGGAGCAAAAATCTTCAAGCCTAACATCTGTAACACAATTGAGTATTAACATTTTTTCAGAATATATGTATAGTAAACTTTTGTTCATTGACTTTTTAATAATTTTTAATATATTCATATTTTATGAAAATTGTAAATAAATTTGTGTATTTTAATAATTGGAAGTAACTTTTTAAATAATTTTTAATATATTTGTATTTAATGATAATTTTTAATAAATTTATGTATTTTCTGTCAAATAGAATATATATTTGTATTTTATAAAATGGTAATATTAATAATATTATAATTATTTATTATGATTATTAATTTCTTTATTCTCAAAATTCATATGATATTTTTATTAAAAATATTGGGAATGAAAAAATGATTTGTAAAATTATATGAGTATGAAATGTTATGATTTTTTGTTTCTTAAATGATGTTATTATGAGTAAAACATCTATAACTTATTCCTATGGTAGATCTTGAAATTTTGAGGTATAGAAGTGTATATGAATCCATGCCCTTGAAGGTATATAAATTTTCATTATATTTTAATTAATTTAGTTTTGGTGTAGTTAAATGTATTGAGAATTAGTAATTGTTTCCAAAAAAATGTATTGAGAATTAATTTATTTTTTTACTCATACACTTGAATATGTAATTGAATGTGCATAAGTGAGATGACCATATAATTGACAATCAATATTGTTTGACATATTTAAGTTTTATAAATATAATATTATAATATATAGTTGTGACATATTTAGATATAACATCAGTGTTTGTAAAAATTATTACATATAAAGTTGGAATATGCCACTAAAATTAGCGTATAACACGTACATAGAATAAAAAACTTATAACAATAACACCCATATATGATGCATGTGGTTGACTGACACAACAAATATCGAAATAAAAAATGTTGTTTGACTTAAATTCCACTATGAAACTTAATCCAATTTAAAAAGTCATTTTGCTTAAAATTATAGCAATACACAAAAAATTTGAAAGTAACGAAATAGTTGTCGATTACTAAATTATAAATGCAATCATTTGTTTGTGAAAAAATATTGTAAAGTTGAAAGTCTACCTAAAAATTAAAATAATATTGTTCCTTCGACTTTAATCCTCTTATTCATGTCATTGAGTTTTTTTTCCCGAATCTTGGTTTTAAACTGTGGTTTGTAGTCGTGATTGCAGCTGAAATGACAATGATATTGCGGCATAACAACGACCGCAAATTTAAAATTATAGTCTATATTGCAAGTAAAGTTTGATTTGTTGTGCTCGCCTCGACTGATTTATTACCATTACCATGTTTAGAGAATACAAAGCATTGAATAATGAGCATTTGTGACAATACTTATGAGTGGTAATGTGCCATGTTAAGAGAATACAAATGGTTGGATAAGGAGCATTTTTGACATTCTCATAGTCTAGATTGCAAGTAAAGCTTGATTTGTTGTGCTCGCATCGGCTAATTTATACTGATTTATTATCATTACCAGGTTGAGAGAATACAAAGGGGTGGACAAGGAGCTTTTGTGACAATACATGTAAGTGGTTAGGTGTCATGTTGAGAGAATACAAAGGGTTGGATAAGGAGCATCTGTGACATACTTAGGTGTCATGTTGAGAGAATACGCATGGTTGGATAAGCAAAATTTGTGACAATACTAGTGGCTGTGTGGTTTTTTTTCATTACTCACCATTGGGTGAAATAATTGTGCATGAATGTGAAAAGAGAATTGATAGCGTAAAATATGTAATTGATTGACATTAATTGAGAATAATGAGAAATGCATAATAATGTTATCAAAAAAATGTTATAAAAGAAATGCATAATAAGAAGAAGAGAGATAGAAAGTGATTCTAGTGTGACACCTAAGAATATTTTTGAGGTGGCAAAAATAGAAGTATGTGACAAATAGACGGTTGAGATGGCAACAACAAAATAGATTGGGAGTTTCTTTTAATATATTATAAGTTTAAATATGTCTTTGATAATTGCAATTATAACTTTTTTTTTTGTTCTCGTAAGTTTTTTGGTGTGGTTAACATCCTTGCCAAGTTTTTTAGTGTGGTTAACACCCCTTGCCAATATAGTTCCATTTTAAAATAGTTCCTTCATCCAATTTCTCTGTTACAAAAATTCCTTCATCCAATTTATCTGTTACAAAAATTGTAACACCGTTAAAACATAACCTTTTTTAACAACAAAAAAACCTAAATATAATTAAATTATAACATTTTTTACCTAAAATTAATACCAAATGTTTCAGTCTTCTTCCCTAAAAAAAACTTAAACGGTGCATTCTTCATCACATCCATTTGAGATTTATCACCGTATTCAAATTCACCGTTACCATAATCTTTTTCTTTGTCTAGTGGTACTTATTGGACAATGGTGCCATAATCTTTTTCTTCGTCTAGTGGTACTTATTGGACAATAGTGAGTTCTATAATTGACTCTGAATCAGAGTTTGGTGGTATTTATTGGACAATGTTAGATTTTAGAATTAACTCTGAATCAGAGTTTTTTAGCTGACAAGGTTGAATCTTTAACCAAATTTATTATGATTTCCAGATTTTTTTTATTTTATGAATTGCAACACAATGTGGAAATACATTAAGCATTGTAAAAAGCAAATTTATAGATATGATTTAAATTGTTGTTGGCTTTACTAATATGATGCATATATATCTTCAATATATATGTTTAAGTTGAATCATTTATACAGATTATGATTAAATGTTATTGAAGAAAGTTAAAAATGTTGCTTCTAACAAGTTATATTTTATTAAATCATATGTACACGTACTAAAGTGACAAAGTAAAAATGATGAAAGAATGTCATAAAAATATGATTGTTAATTAATCATAAGATTAGATTTACCCAAAGGAAAATTTTGTTCTATGGTCAATAAACTTGAGTGTGAGAAATTGAAATTTTGGATCAAATATATATTTTTGTCTAAAAATAATTTATGTGTTTGGTTGAGAATCTTAATTTATTGATTATGATAAAATTGACATTATTTATAATAGTGTAATGTAGCAATTACCCAAAATTGAAATATAATATGCTTTGATATTTTTATATAAGTATATGATAAATTTAATGTGAGCATATATTTTATGATTATTTTGCAACAATTTTTCTTCATTCGCAAGAAACATCTGTTACTGTTTTCAATCCTTTGAACTTTTTTGAATGAAGTGAACAAGTGAAGTTCCACTTAGGTGTTTTGGACCTTGATTTGTCACTTTTGGAAGAAAAATCAATTGTTGATGATAACAATACTGAGGATGAAAAGTTTGAGTTTAAGACATTGGATTTTGGAGGAAAAATCAGTTGTTGATGATAACAACATTGAGGATGAAAAGTTCGAGCTTAAGACATGGGAGTGGTCCGATAGATTGAGTCTTATGTTTATGCGAATGATTATTGCAAAAAACATTAAAACTACTATTCCACAAACAGAAAGTACTAAGAAATACTTAAGTTTCTAGAAGAATGTTTTCACTTTGCTAATTAGTCACTCGTTGGTACACTGATGGAACAACTCACGACCACGAAGTTTGATGGGTCACAGAGCATGCAAGATGACTAACATTGCACTAAAGTGTTTGGATATGGCAATGGTTAACTCTTTTATGGTTCAATTTATTTTGATCTCATTTCCTTCTAAGTATGAAGCTTTCCAAATTAACTATAGCACTATGAAAGACAAATGGGATGTTAACGAATTGATTGGAAAATTCATTCAAGAGAATAATTTGTTGAAGAGTTTTAAGAGTCATTCTGCCAACCTAGTCCACGGAGTTGGAAAAGCATTGAAGTCAAAAGCCAAGAACTTTAAGAAAAAGAGACATGCTAAGCATCAGAATAAATGTAATTTATGTGCTAAATAAGGGCACTTTCAAAAAGATTGTCCAAAACATAAGGCTTGGTTGTAAAACATATGTATGCACTTTAGAATCAAACTTAGTTGATGTTCCTCATAATTTTTGGTGGCTTGACTTTGGTACTACTACTCATGTATCTAATATGATGTTGGGATTCAATGTCTAGGAGTTTAGTTTCTTTTTCAAAGTTGGGCAATTGAGGTTTTGAATTTAATGGTGGACATGGTTGTTCAATTTATGCAATAATAATAAACTTATTGGTTCTTGTTATAATATTATTGATGGTTTATAAGATTGAAATTTCATTATCAATTTTATGACTCCTTGTTTACGGAACATCAAATTATTGAAATTAAACGTAACATCCTTAATGAAATATTTACATACTTGTGGCATAAACGCTTGGGGTCACATATCCAAGGAAAGATTAGAAACCTTAGTAAAAAATAAGATTTTACAAAACCCAGATTTTATTAATCTTGGATTACGTGTGGATTGTATTAAAGGAAAGTACATCATACATAACAAGAAATGTGCCACAAGAAGCAGACGGCTTCTTGAAATTATACACATTGATATATGTGGTCCTTTTGACACTTCATCTCTTGGTGGATATGTCTATTTTCTTAAAGAAAAGTCTCAAGCAGTTGATGCTTTTGAGATTTATATTAATGAACCGTAAGACAATTAGAAAAGAAAGTGAAAGTTGTAAGATCTGATAGAGATGGTAAATTTTATGGAAAACTTGATAAAATGGGACAATGTCCAGGGTCATTTGTAAAACTTCTTGAAAGGCACGATATTCATGCATAATACACAACGCCATACACACCACAACAAAATTCGTGGCAAAATGCGTAATGGAACACTAATGGATATGGTTAGGAGTATGATGAGCCACTCCTCGTTGCCCAAATTTTTGTTGATGTATGCTTTAAAAACTGTTATGTATTTGTTAACAGAGTTCATAGCAAGGCAGTTCCTAAAACTCCTTTTGAGTTGTAGACAAATAGGAAACCAGGTTTAAGGCACCTGCCTTTTTGAGGTTGTCTAGCAGAAGCAAAAGTAAATAATCCACATGAGAAAAAGTTAGACTCTCGAACATTAAGTGGAGTACATAATCCACATGAAAAGAAGTTAGACTCTCGAACAATAAGTGGTTGCTTTATTGGTTATCTAGAAAAGTCTAAAGGGTATATATTGTATTGTCCTAACCGTAGTCATAGAATTGTAGAAACTATCAATGCAAAATTCGTTGAAAATGGTGATGTTAGTGGGAGTGAGGAACGATAAAATGTTGGCATAAAGAAAGTTAAGGTAAATATTACTTTACCAATAAGTATTATTTTGTCGACAATTGTTCCAAATATTGTTGAAGAAAATTCTAACAATAATGAACAAAATTTGAATGATAACACATTCATTGAAGAGACTAAATTACAAAGGTTTGAACAAAATGAGTCTTAAGAGGTTCTTTTGAGAAAATCTCAAAGAGAAAAAAAATTAGTTATTCTTAGCTATTATGAGACTTATTTACTAGAGTCGGACAATGGAATCAGTGAAGATCCAGTTGCATTTTCACAAGCCATAGACAATGTTGAGTCTGATGCCATGAAATATGAGTTAAAATCCATGGAAGAGAATGAAGGTTGGGAAATCGTTGAATTGCTAGGTGTTAAACGAGTTGGCTATAAGTGGGTCTTTAACACCAATCATGACTCTAATGGCAATATAGAACGATATAAAGTCTGACTTGTTGCTAAAGGATATACTCAAAAGGATGGCGTTTATTATAAATAAATATTTTATATTGTCTCAAAGAAAGACTTATTGCGTATTATGATGGCACTGGTGACTCATTATGACTTGGAGTTACACCAGATGGATGTGAAAACAACATTTCTGATTGATATTCTTGAAGAAGAAGTTTATATGGACCAACCTAAAGGTTTTCCAATTGAAGGGAAATGTCGTATGGTGTGTAAACTTGATACATCAATATATGGATTAAAATAAGCCTCAAGGCAATGGTATATTAAGTTCAATGATACCATTACCTCTTTTGCTTTTGAAGAAAATCTAGTTGATAGATGCATATATTGAAAGATCAGTAAGAGTACGTTTATGTTTTTGGTCCTATATATTGATTTGCTTGTAACTAATAGTTTGAGCATGTTGCATGAGACAAAAGAATACCTCTCTAAGAATATTGAAATTAAGGATTTGTGTAAGGCGTCCTATGTGAAAAAAATTGAAATATTTCGTGATAGATCAAAAGGATTGTTGGGATTGTTTCAAAAGACCTATTTCAATAAAATTCTAGAGCAATTTAACATGGAAAACTTTTTTGCTGGAATTGTACCAATCCATAAAGGGAACATATTCAGTCTCATGCAATGTATAAAGAATGACATAGAGCGGAAACAAATGGAATCAGTTCCATATGGTTTTGTAGTGGGTAGTCTAATGTATATGCAAACCTGCACAAGGTCAGATATTGGTTTTGCGGTTGAAATGTTAGGCAAGTATCAAAGTAATCTTGGAATTGATCATTTGAAAACTACAAAGAAATGTTTGAGGTATCTGCAAGGAACTAAGGAGTATATGCTCATGTATAGAAGATCTAATCAATTAGAAATAATTGGATATACAAACACAAATTTTGGTGGATGTGTTGACACAAGTCCAGTTTTGGCTACTTATTCCTCCTTAGAGAAGAAGTCATATCATGGAAAAGTGCTAAGCAATCTTTTGTTGCTTCATCTACCATGGAAGTTAAATTTGTAGCATGCTTTGAAGCTACAACTCAAACATTATGGCTGCGATTTTTTTTCAAGGCTTAATGTAGTCGACACTATTGCTAAGCCGCTAAAAATTTACTGTGATAATTCTGCAACAATATTCTTGTCAAAGAATGATAAACACTCAAAGGATGCAAAAAACACGGAGTTGAAGTATTTCTCTATCAAGGAAGAAGTTCATAAACAAACAGTATCCATAGAGAATGTTAGAACAAACCTTATAAGTGTTGACCCATTAACTAAAGGGTTACAACCAAAGACATTTAAGGAACATGTACATAGAAAAGGTCATGGTTGTCCTATTGAATAATGTATTTGATGATGTTGATACTATGAGTTCTTTATGATAATATCTTTCTAAACCAATGTAATTTTTTTTTCTAGTCATTATGCATGTAATTTTATTTATGAGTTATAACATAAATGTCCTAGAAACCTTTACGTGACCATAAGGATATTTTATGTGGTACTTAAGTACTTCTATAGTAGAGGACTAGTATTTGTGATATATGGAAGGGAATGTGTTTTAGAAAATAATAATACATGACTATCATAACTCACACTTAGGGCCCGTTTGATGGATCGGATAGGATAGGGACAGTATAGGATAAGGAGCAGGATAGAGATCGGATAGGATATGGGTAGGATAAAGAGTTATCATGTCTTGTGTTTAATGTGCACATGATAACAAACTTGATAACATTAGTTTTATCCTATTCAGTGTTTGATACACAACAGATAACAAGATAATATGATTTATATTTTGATAAAATGACAAATTTGTCCTTATAATCTATTTAATTTTTTTTTTAAAATAACATTCATATAATTTTTTATAAATAAACAAAAATGCTAAAAAATGTAAATAATTTATGAAGTAATTTTATATACTTGAAAAATTGTGATTTCTCTATCTATCACAATTGAAGAATGTAACACCCCAAATTTTATAATAAACTATTTTAATAATGAAATATAATTTTAAATAATTAATTTGGTGTTAAAGTTATTTTAGAATACATGTGATAAATTTCGTGATTAGTTTGCGTTATACGGGTGCTTTAGATGATGTGTTACTATTATACATATTAGACTACATGAATAATCTAAATAACAAATATTATATTTTATATATTTTTCTAAATAGTATTTTAGTGTAATATTTTAAAGAATAAGATTTTAGAAGATTTTACGTGTATATACTTATTATACCAAATTAATGTAATATTTTTCTGTGTGTTTGACTGATATTAAGTATGCACGTAATTATATTTCAATTATCTATAACTATTTTCTATTTTTAGTTATTTATTTTATAAATAATTATCTCGAAATAGTAGTGATATATTGTGTTTGATTTCCTTCATTTTTATATACTTGTTATGACATAGTGATTTTATATATATTTATTATGATATAATAATTAATATAGAGTGTTGATGTTATATTTATTTATTTTATAATTTTGACTATTCTCTAATGATGGTAGTATTTTAATGTGAATATTTTATAAAATAAGTATAATCATAGTAATTATTTTGAATATGAATCTTGGTTATTAATGTATTTTACAAGATTAACTACTTTAATTATTTTATTTTATAAAATATGGGTTTTGAAATATTAATAATTTTGTGCTTATTTTCTTTATATGTGTGCTTGTCAAGTTGTGCCTATTTTATATATATTCCATTGATTTAGTGGCTTATATAAAATATTGATGTTATATTTTTTTGTCATTTTAATTATTCTCATAATATAATAATCTTTTAATTTGATATTTTGAAAGATATTATTATTTTAGTGGCAAATAAATAAATTAAAATAAATATTTAATTAGTTGGACCTTGTGAAAAAAATAAAATAAAATGGAGTTCAATGAGTTAGGTTAACAATAACTAATATGTTAAAAAAAAAAATCAAATATACCATAATATGAAAGCGCTACAGTAGAAAGATAGAAAGAGAGAGAAAAGGCAGCGGCCATACTAAGAGAAAAGAAAAGAAATCGGTTCCGGCGATCGACAACTGTCCAGAAAAACTTCCTCCGTTTTCGTTCAAATTTCAGTATGTTATTTAATTTATTGAGTTAGTCAATTAACCACAATTTTCCAGATTTTTAACAACCCCAATTTCTCTCTAAAATACCCGACTTCTCCGTTTGTAGAATTCGTTATTTTGCACCGTTCTTCTTCACCGTAAGTCCGATTTGAGTGAAACCAACGCCAAAACGATCGTGTGAAAAGTGGCTATATTATCCACTTATTGGTTTTCTGATTTATGGTAAGATTCCTTGACCGAATTTCGAAATTAATTTTAGAGTGTCTTCTCATAATTTATTTTTAACGTTTACCCATAAATTATCGAGTTAGATCGATTGAAGGACAAAGAGTCGGAGAATAAAGGCTGTTTGTTCGTGGAATCGTATTCGTGTGTGAAAGCGTCGAAATAAGGTAAGGGGTGAGAGAGCGTTTGAATTCATGAGTGTAATATATTGGAAGATGAACGGGAAAACCATATTTCCCAACGATTCATCCGGGGCTTGCTACGTACGGCAGTAGCCCTTTGAGTGATAAATTAATTAATGTGCAAATATGCTAATTGTGAGATTAAAATGTGGAATAGAAATATTTATAAGGTGTTGATTGATTTAATTCCATTGAATGTGTGTTATTTGATATTATTGTGATATTTGATTTATTTTTGTTAAATGTGTGATATTTGATATTATTGTGATATTGGATGTCGAATGAATTTGGTGCATATGTTGGATTAGATGAGTTTATGTGATGTGATAATAAAAGATGTGTGCATTGTGATAATTTTATGTGATGATGATGATGTATGAATAATAATTGTGATTTCATAAATTTGTGATGAGTTATGTAATGATGATGATATCTGATTTATAATAGTGATGTTATGAATTTGTGATGAAAATATTGAAGTAACCCCTGATGAAATAATTTTGATTCCAATTTGTGTTTGATATTACGGTCTTAATGGAATATCCTAGGCCAACGAGGAGAGAAAATAAATATTGAAAATTTGCGAAGTGGAGATTATTTTGTCATCATATAGGTAGGGCCTGACAAGCCTAGCGATTCCGGGGAAGTACAACTGAATTGAGCCTGATCGTGGCGGTCTGCTGTTGAGCCTTAAGGCAAGACTGTTAGACCTTGGAGGTATTCGGGTGGGGAATTCCTAGGTGACTTGGAGGTAGCACTCCAAATGTCGGGAGCTACCATGCAACACACCTTTACCTCGACTGTCGCGTATATGTGTCTCGGGTTGAGTTGAGGGGATCTATGAGGACATGGCCAATTTGAATTGTCCGTCCACCGGAATGGTGGCATAGTATCATGGCCTCCTAACCAAGTACTTCAGAGTTAGAATGGTACCACATTGTGAAGTAGAGTCTAAGCTCATGCATAGCATTGCATTTTCTTGTGATTGTTTTGTTGTGATTAATATGTGTCGTGTGCGATAATAATTCTTCTTAGATGATCTGATGTTATAGTGAAATGTATTGACTTTCCTTGAGTGATTTTTACTTTATAATGTTATGTTTTTTTCTTTGAAGAATGTTTGTCTAATGATACGGTTTATTTAGAATTAATTGCGTGTTCTCCTTACTTATATTATACTATTAACATGATTTCAAAACTCACCTCCTTCGTTGTTTGTGTTTGTCTGGCTTGGCCCTGCGTTTGCGAAATCGCAGTTATTACAGGTTAATGAGTCTTGAAGTTCAAGTTGGGAGGAACCCCGCTCTGATAGGTGATACCGGGAATAAGGGTTGTAATTTGTATTTTACTTATTTAATTTGAAAAGACTTTTTGTATGAAAACCTTATAAGTACTAGTAAGTTTTTAAAATTAAATCAAGTAATTATACTTAAATAAAGCTCATTGAGATTGCACTATTTTAATTGAGGAACAAAGTTGAATTGTTACGTATGTATTTAGAGAAACGTGATATCTTAAAATAGATATAAAAGTTTTTATTTTCTTGAATAGATTTTCTTCATCCGCCGCGTGTTTTCTTCAAATAATTTAGTATAAATTATTATAAATGTTATTTTGGGTTTAGGGTGTCACAAAGAATGACTTAGAGTTTATTTGATTCAAATCCCAAAAACTCTATTTTAGTATTTTAAAATTTAAAACCTAAACAATTTGTTTGGATTACTTGTTTTTAAAAACTATTTTGTAAAACTATTTTTAATATTATACTTTTTAAAATTAAAAAAACAAAACAGATAAATGGTGTTTTACTTTTTATTTTTTAGTTTTTTTAATTCTCTAGTCAAAGACTGTTCAAAAAAATTAAAGTTAGCAAACATATTTTTTTAAATTTTCTTTTTAAAAACAATTTTTTAAAATTTATTTATAAAATAGTTTTCAAAAACTAAAAAGTAAAACACAATCTAACAGCCCTTACTATCATAACATTAGAAAATAATTATTATTTTTCATCAATTTTTTTATATTATTATAGAATAAAATAAATAAGAAAACAATCAAAAAAATCATATATATGGAAAAAAGAAATCAATCTAAATTCACCGACTAGAAATTATGGCAAATATGAAAAAGAAAAAAAATGGAATAGTGCCAAAAAATAAAAAATGGAAGAGTGGCACATGATAGACTCGAATACGACTGTGAGATTAGAGGAAGAGAGAAATGCGAACAATCATATCCGGTTGAGAACATATTATTTTATCCCACCTCAAATTAAGGATAACAAAATACGGCTCCAACCTGATTATTTAAAAAATTTGATTACATTATCATATCCGATTGCTGCTTCAAACAAAGGATTAGGGAGGGATAGGATACGTGTATCATATCCTGTCTAGTTATCATGTCCATCAAACGGGCCCTGTTTAATTATATTATGTTAGTTATGTATTCATATGGATGAGATTTGATAAATGAATTTTGTTGGAACCATATTAGTTTTCCACTTATAGTTTTGATGTTAACAAAAGTATTTTATGAGAACAATAAATTTGGATTGATGACTTCATTAAGTATGCAAAAATTGGAAGAAGAAATTCAGAGAAAGGTACTAGAGGAAGAAAATCAAATGAAGCGACCAGAGGAAGTCACTGGAGGATGAGATTAGAGGAACACAAAGTATACGTGTCTGCCTCTAAACATATGTCTCTAAAAGTAATGTGTCTATGAAGGTTACAAAGATTTCCTCTAATGTTTGGGTCTAAAGTCTAAGTCTGAAGATTTGGACTGAAGACTGCTTCTAAAGAATGGCTCTGAAATTGAGTCTAAAGACTGCATCTGAAGACTAAATTTGAAGCATGCATCTGAAGCCTTTGCATGCCTTTGATGTACACAAACTCAGCATGACTTTGAAGAGTTCATATTAAGGTATAATTAACTCCGAAGAGATTGTTCAAATCATAAATTCAAAGCTCACAATCCGTTGATCAAAATGGTGTAACACGCTCCAAATAATGTCTCTGATATGCAGCCTCTAATGTTGCACTGACTCTAAAATTTCAACAATGTGATTTTCCCAATGCTACCAATTCCAAGTCATGCAATCCTACCTCTGACTATCATTATTCAAGAAACACAACATCTTACTCCAACAAGAAAGTCAATGGCTCTGATGAAAAGTCAACGAATGAAATTGAAAGAATTAAGTGTGAAAAGAAGACTTAGTCGAATAAAAAACTTGTGAAGATCCAAGAACAACTCGAATTCATTCCACTAAAGTCTTTGAATATAGCTGTGGTTGAGTCTTTTATGGTTCAATTTATTTTGAACTCACTTTCTTCTAAGTATGAAGCTTTCAAAATTAACTATAACACTATGAAAGACAAATGAGATGTTAATGAATTGATTGAAAAACTCATTCAAGAGAAAAATCTGTTGAAGAATTTTAAGAGTCATTATGTCAATAAGTGTTCCTTGAAGCTAGAAAAGCATTAAAGTCAAAAGTCAAAAACTTTTAAAAAAAAAAGAGACACGTTAAGCATCAGAATAAACTATATATATTGATAAGAAAATAATATTTATTTTGTTTGTTTATTTTGCTTTTAAAAAGAAATAACATGCAAAAATATCATTAAAGAGACACTACGTCATGTTGAAGCATTAACAGCTACTAATACATTTGTTTGACTTTTGTTATCAACCAAAAATTATCTGCCTACTCACTTGTTGGATTGAATATCATGTCTCGAGTTCGAACCCTAACCTCGCAATTATGAGTTTATATATCATTTCTTCTACATATAAAAAAAGCCACTAATATTTATTTAAATATTCAAATTTTACTTCAAATTAAAATATTGATATTAATAGTTGTGGAAATAGTTGTGGAGATCACAATTAATTACATTCAATTACAAAATCCAAGCTATTAAATGTAGTTGTGGAAATAATGTTAAACCAAAACACATTATTTTAAAAAATTAAGTTATATAAAAATTAAGGATAAAATTATTTAAAAAAATTAATAAAGGATAAAATTTGAAGAAAAAATTTAACCAAAACTTAGTATCTTTTTATATAAAAATATAGACACTTAAAAAATTCTTGGGCTTGGCCCTCTTTATTTACCTAAAATATATATTTTAAAAATTCAATTATTTAATAAAATAAAAATATTAAATTGTAAATGGAAAGGTGTTGCGCAAAATTCCGCAAGTGTACGCGTTTGCTAAGTATTAGTATATAAGATTATCGTATCCACATAAATTAATTTAACAACTACTAAAATTATTTAGATTAATGAAAATTATTGTTGATTCGCACTAACAAAAACGGAACGATAGCATAAAAACTATAACGACACAATTTTGAATTAATGGAAAGTAAACATAAGGTCATGGTTTCACTTGTAATATCAATACATCATGTCATAGATTTATATGAATTATTATTTATTTTCTCAATTATTAATTCATCTTTAAAAACTATTAACAAAGATTCGTCATTCAATGTAATATTCTTTTTCCTAATTAATTATTTGATTGATCATACAAACAATATAATTAAAAGAAAACATAAAGAACCAAGATGTTGAGTGATTGAAAGATTAGTATCTATGTTTCATTATACAAGAATCTTAATCTCAATTATTCTATAGATCTATTAATTAATTATAGTTGGTCACTAGTTTGATTAAGGAATGCAAAAGTCAGTCATATCAAACATGTAAATAAAACAATAGAATAATTTAATTGAGATAAATAACAAAAATCTAAAATAAAACTAAAATTTAAAACTAAGACATAGTAAAAAGGTCTTATTCACAAGATTCACCAAATACCCTAGAAGAAAGCTTAGTTACTCATTGACGTATAGAAAATAAAGTAGATAATAGAAGTGTCCAAAATTTGAGACACTTTACTCTAGCTCCAAGCACTCTTAAGCTTCCAAAGTGTTTGTCCTTATTTTCTCTCTCTATTTTTTTCCTCCGATTTTGTTTCTGGTGTGCGGCCCTCTTTCTGTTTCTGATTTCTCCTACTTATGATAGCAAGAAGATTCTAGATTTATGCAATGACCTTCCCCTTCTTCCCCCTTCTTTGGCAACATTTTCTTATCATAAAATTCAATCTCGTGCAAGTAACCTCCTTCTTGTACTCATAATAGGGAATATTAAACTTGATATTATTGCATTAAAAACTTAATAGATTTGACCAATTTGAATTATTTTATCATCTCATGATCAATTCTGCAAATACTATAAATAATGAAATAAATAAGAATAAGTTGAATTCAAACTATAAAATAAAATAGAGGGTAAATACCCTCTTAAAATAGATTTATCAAAAGGTTATATAAACTATAAAGGATGAAATTAGAAAATAAAAAATCACACCAAAAGTTTGTATTCCCTTCATGATAATAGGTAATAGATCAGGGGGTGTACAAATTAATAGGTCGAATCAATTTTTATGTGATAGCCTATCCCTTAACCCGACTAAACCCGATTAATTGAGGATTCAACAAAGACATGACAGAATAAGACAAGGCCAGGTTGATCATAAGACGAGTCGTCAACCAATAATTCTTGAAATTTTTTTAGAATTTCTTTTTTTAATTTAAATAACTCGTAACAAGTCGCCTATGGTTACCATTTGTCAATTTATTCAAAAGCACTACCTCAAATAATTTAATCAAAACAAGTAACCTACTGCTACCTATTGGATACATACATCTTTCACCATCTAATAGTTTTAGTCTTTAATGAAGAGTAGTATCAAAACAACTGTCTTATAATAATAATAATAATAATAATAATAATAATAATAATAATAATAATAATAATAATAATAATAATAATAATAATAATATTTATTATATATACTTAATGTAAAAATCCTTTTTTTTACCCTAATAGATATTACTGTCAAAATCAAGTTTGGTGTATTAAAAATATTGAATTTACAATTTTTTTATTTAAAATTGATCGTTTACTCTATGCATTAAATGTATTGTTTTTGCTTTTTTTTTCTTAAAAGACTTTTAACTCTCATTTAAATATTTGTCTTCTAATATGAATGGGTACATTT
>JBBPBP010000004.1:54888298-54904444 GCA_037974735.1 Cicer chorassanicum
TATATCTCATTACATTAACTTTTCATACAATTATATTCATTTTTTTCACTCAATAAAGTATATTCATTTTTTATATTTCTATGGAATCAAATTTATATTTAATTTATTTTAAAATATAAATTTTATTAAAAAAATTGAATTTGTTTCCTGTGTTTGCAAAAAAAAAAATCTTTAAGAGACAATGGGATTACCAGGTAAATAATTTAAAGTGTTCAATCCGATATGTGAACTCTATCAAAAAAATCATATATTATAACCAACAATATTATTATGCAATTAACTTAATCACATTTAATTTATATAATTCAGTCGGATGTTATTAGTTTTTTTCACGGACTAGGTTGTTATTATTTGTTTTTATTTTATTTTTTTATAATCGTTGTTATCATTTGATTAGTTAGTTTCCCTACTCTTTCTAATATCTTATTTTTTATTATTCCATTGGACTCGGTTTATTGTTATCATTTATTTAATTTCCCTATTCAATTAGGAGTGTATCACTATAAATAGGAGTTAATAGTACTTAACTTTTTTTAAAATTATCTAATTCCCTCACTTTCAATCTCCACACTCTTTCCTTCTTCTTCAATGTTTTCTAATTCTTTGAGCCTTCAAAAAAATTCTCAAAAGTCAAAACATCTAAAAAAATACTCCTACGCATATCTTTTCAAATACATATTAATCGGCGACACTTGAGTTGGAAAATCATGTCTCCAACTTCAATTCACCGACCACCACTTCCAACCTTCCCACGACGTAACAATTGGTGTCGAATTCGGCACCAGGACAATCAACATTGAAAAAATTCCAATAAAGTTACAATTATGGGACACAGCGGGTCAAGAAAAATTTAGATCAATTACAAGATCATATTATAGAGATACAACATGTGCATTACTAGTTTATGATGTAACAAGGAGAGAAACATTTAATCACTTGGATAATTGGTTGAAAGAAATATTGGAAGATGGTAACGAGAAAATGGTAGTTATGTTAATCGGAAACAAGTGCGATCTTATCAATAATCGAGTCGTGACGACCGAAGAAGGCGAGCAATTTGCGAGGGAGAATGGTTTGATTTTTATGGAGACTTCGGCCAAAACTGCTAAGAATGTTGAAGAGATGTTTGTGAAAACAGCTTCAATTATATATAATAAGATTAAGGATGGTGTTTTTGATGTAAATAAGGAGAATTGTGGGATTAAAGTAGGATATGATGGAGGTAGGGTTGATGAATTTTTAGATTTGGGAGGAGGTTGCTGCAAAACTTGAACTCAACATATTAATTGAATTCTAGCTATGTGTTTGAATGTAGATCTTAATATGACTATTCTATTGTTTTAGGTTTTTTTTTTTAAAACTATTCTTTTAGGTTTGGATATGGGAATAGGAAAATTGTAGTTTTACTATGCTAATGAGATAATATATTGTAGCATTTATTTTATTCGAATTTGATTGAATACTTTGAAATGTTTTCGATAGTTCTCTAAAGTAAAAAGTATGTAATTTGGTTTTTCAATTTATCAATCATTTTTTAATTAGGTCTTTGAACAATTTTTTTAATTAATTTTATAAACTTCTATATAATTTCGAATTAAGAGAATTTTTATAAAACTAATATTAGTTCTTGAACTTTTAGTCGGGTGCTTTAATTTATAGATCGAGATAATTAAAATGTTACTAAAAGTTTAAATCTATCTAATTAAAAGGAATTGACTCATTGATCTAAATACAAATTAGTTACTATTGATAAGTTAACATTCAAATTTAAATAAAAAATATAAATCCAACAATTATTCAAAAATTTCAAGAATAAAATATAATTTTGACCATTTATCATTTACTTATCATTTGTTTTGGTCATTTATATTTTTTGTTTTAATTCGTTTTGGTTGCGGATTTGAGTCCAGGACAAAAGGACATACTTTAATTGATCTATCTTTAATTCCAATAATGTTTTCATATAAGTCTAATTTTAAATTACAGCCAAAGGCACATTTGTTAGAGTTTGACATATCCGAATAAAATGATCACATTAAATATATTAACTAGTATCTCATTTTTTTTAAATGTTGTTTTAAAGTTAGGCACGCATACCATAAAAATAATAAAATTTGTTATTTTTAATTAATGGCCAAAAATTTGAGGATAATTTCGACACACTATTAGAATAATGCAAGAAGGGATAATTTAAGAGAGATAAAGGAATTGTTGATAGAACGAAACAAAGGTGATTCACGCAAAAGAAGTAAATATATGCTAATGTGTAGACTAAGTCAAAACAAACTTCTCTCAAATTATGCATATGGTTTAAGGTGTTAACATACGATCATTCCAAAACAAACAAAAACAATTAGACCACCCAAACCGACGTCTCGAGAGCACGCCTTAACTGTTAGCAAAAGAATCAACTATTGATATTTTAATGCATTCATAAATTTTTATGCATATGTACTTGATATAAAACATTGATTTTTTTTAAACTAGAAATTTATTATAAAAAAAAAAAAAAGAAAACACTAAAACTGGAGATGTAAATCTAACTCAGAAAAAAAGTGTCGAAAAAGATTTTTAATTTATCATGCGATTTACATATTCGTTTGCTTTGTCTTAAAAGTAACTTCCGTAAAAGACTATTCACTGATAATAGAACGCTTTTATAAATATTTAATAGTTAGTGTCTTCTCTTCACCCTTGCAAAAATAAAATAATAGTTACATTTCCTTTCACAGTATAAACAGAGTTTTTCATTAACTTTATTAGGGGGCTTATAACAAGCCTAGTTCTGTTACTAATGCAAATAATTTCCCCTCATGTATGTAGAAAAGATTGTTAACTTTGGAAAAATTTATTAATAATTTAAGTCATGCATTGCACTTGTGTCTTCCACCATTATTAATTAATTCATAAGAAATAAAGTTTCTTGTTTTTGGTTGCAGGAAAATGGTATAGGTATTGATTGGAGTAAAATAATAACTATGACATGTGAACAAACTGAAACAGGTTTTAAAACAAACGAGTATGGAGCCAAGGAATTAACCAAAGCATTTACTCTCCTTCTCCAGCTTTCAACCTCACCAAAAATTGTCAATATTTCCTCATCCATGGGAATGTCAGAGGCGGAAAAATAGATACATCGGATGAATTTCGATGATAATGGATGCATCAACACAATTCATTAATCTATTTACCATTAGCTAATTTTTTTTATAAAAAATCCAATTCATCCACTAAAAATAAAAATCATCCAATACATTTAAGATTTTTTCAATATTCTAATAAATTAATATTACAAATAATAATAAAATTTATTATTTTTTAAATAATTTTATTTATTATTTTTAAAAATTATTTTGGGCAAGTAAAAACTTATTTTTTTGAAAAAATATTTTTTGTATTATTTTAAAGTTACTTTAAGAATTTTAAAAATTATTTTTTGTTTCTAAAAGACATAATGTTTTTCACTAAATAAAAAAACTATTTTTTTAAAAAAGGTTAACACCCGCTCAAAAAGAGAGTCTTGTAAACCTGGCTTTAGGCCTCAACAAAAAAATAATTTTTTATTTTAAATTTTATACAGTAGAGAGACTCAATAATGTATTATAAAAAATCTTTAAACATCTAACCCAAAGAAAAAAGCCTCCAAAAAATTTACAACTATACACAAAAACCCTAATTTTTTTTTTGTAATTTCTAGTTTTTGGCCTAATCATTATTAGTGTAATATTAAAGACACTGTTCTTCACTAAAAAAAATCTCTTAAAATATCATATCGAAACTTTCCTCTTTCACTTTGACCATACCTCTTTATTTAAATTTAACTTATATAAATCTGATAAAATCTTCTGCATTAGTTTTTGATATTTTTGTACAACAGTTAGAAAGTTTTATTTCATTTTTTGAAAAATATAAAGAAAATGGATTTGAAAATGCCATAATTTCTGCCAAATAATTTTTCTGTAATTATTAAATAAAATATTAATAATTTATTTATTAACTTTTGAAAAAATCCCTTTTGATAATTTCGCTTTAAGCCTCGTAACGTGTTGGGCAGGCCTAGAAAAAAAACTGCCATTTTTTTTTTCTTTCTGAATTAGTTAACTATAGTTTTTAATATATTAAAAAAAGTTTTTATATTATTTATTGAAAACAGTTTTTCAGATTTAAAAATAAATAATTTAATAATTAGTAATTAAAAAATAAGGTGGACGGAGCTCCGACGGTCAACCACAACTCCTATTATTAATAAATAATTAATTAATAAATTATAATATTTAAATTCTTATTTTTATTTTAAAATAATAAACAATTCAGTTTTTTTTAAAACAATTTTTTTATATTATCATTTTAAAAAACAAAAACAGTTTCTTTACCGAAAAAAAATTAATTTTTTAAAATAATAAAATAAAATCAGTTCTTAAATAATAAATAAAATTAATCTAAGAATTAATTATTTTATAATATTTTAAAAACAGTTTTTATTTAAAATAATATAACAAAACCTATTTCTTAAAATAGTAATCAAACAATATATTTGTGTAAAAAGAAATAATTTTTATTTGAAATAATAAATACATTTATATAATATTAGTTTTTTAAGTCTATATATTTTAAAATAAATATATGCAATCCATTCGATTGCATGTACTCAAAAATAAATGTGATCCATTAAATTTTAAAATAAGATTCGATGGATTGGATTCATCTATATTTTTAAATGAATAATTCAATCTATTAATAATTTTGTTGTGTGGTGGATGGATTTATAGTTGAATGGATGCTGGATTAATAGATTATATTGTCACCGTTAGTTAAAGATATGTGACCTATATAAGAGACATTTCAAATTGGTATGTTCAATATCTAATATATGTTATGGTTCAATACTGACACATATAGTTGTATTTAATACTTCCACTTTTCAAATTATTATCAATGTGACTTTTCGGTGCAAATGTTATGTTGTGTATGGGTCTTGGTGTGTCACATAGTATTTGAAACTAATAACTTTTGCTTGGTAGTTAATTTGGATAATCAAACTAACCAAGTAGTTGGATTTAAGTCGTTATCGAGTTTTAGTTAAAGGAGAAATTGTTCGGTATAATCCCGAGTTAGAATTTTGGTTAGAAAAATCTTGGTCAAACTTTATTTATCTTCATATCGAGTTCTGGATTATTAAAACCTATTTTCTTTCGGAACCGGAGAGTTTAGACAAAAAAAGTGATACTTTTTCTTTTAAAAAAATTGAAGAAGGGAGGATTATTATTAATAGCAGTGACTCCATGGTCAAGTTACAACTATTTCAATTGAGATTTGAATTCCGTCTCTTGAAATTACAAAATCAATCTTTTACCACTAAACTATACTTCAACTAATGAAATATTTCTAAATTAAATGGTTCATTAATTTATTAATTTGATGTGAATTATATGTTACGTGACTTTGATCTATTATGATTAGGCAATTGAAGATTATGCTTATTTTTCATGCAATTTTTTTTTCGGAACATTCCAAATGGATGGTCTAAAGAAGTACTAAGTGATGTTGAAAACCTTACAGAAGAAAAAAATTGATGAAGTTTTGAATGAATTTCTGAAGGATTTTAAAGAGTACATTAGCAAACAAATGTTGACTTATTACTAATAACATGTCAACATATATTCTATAAAGTTGCTGGAAGTGCTTACAGAATAGTAACGATCACAACATAACCCGCACATGCAGGTATTCATTTGAACCCATCTTGATTTGAACGCCGCTTTGATAGGGTGCAGGTGCGGATGCAAGTTTTTCCGAAAATTAAAATTCGGAAGATGGGTTTGGGGTGTTGATATTCACCCCGCACTCGTCCCGCTAGTAATATTATTGTAATTTTTAAATTTTATATATATATATATGTATATATTGAATATACTAATTATTTTTTCAAAATATTAAAAATTATATCTTATCTCTATAGAAAATATTTTTTAATTTTTAATTTTATTATTGTCTAATAATAGTTATTTTATCATATAAATTATATAGGTATGATTTTAAATTTATAATTTTATATATATGAATGGATGCAGATGTGACTCATGTGAGTGGGGAAACCCAAACCCCGGGCTGAAATAGGGATCTAAATTTCGCACCCGCTAAAAAATTGGAGCGGGTGCAGATTTTTCCTGATTAGTCGGGTGTGGGAGGCCAAATCTACCCTCAACAGAGATGGTGTGGATTTTCACCGATTAATCAGATGCAGAAATGGGAGAGACAAAATCCGCCCCGACCCTCCCTGTCATGCCTACACAAGAGTGGTAGCTAAGAAGTATCCATCAATATAATATGCATCAATGCTATTTGTCCTGGCTTTGTGAAAACAGATGTAAACTTTAATACAGGTTATGTAACACCTGATGAAGGTGCTGAATCATTTGTGAGGTTGGCATTGTTAACTGATGGAAGTCCTTCTGGTCTTTTTTGTTAGAAATGAAGAGAAACCATTTTGATCATGGATTGATTGTTGCTTGAAACTTGAAAACAAAATGGGAATATATATATGGAGGGATATTACGGGATGAAAACAATTACTTTTTATTGAGAATTGTGTTTGTGTTGCACTAGAGACAATTATATTACTGTGTTGTATAACGATTTATTCTAATATAAGCAACAAAAAAGTAATTTTAATTAATAGTAGACAATCTCATTTAGTGAGGGTTTGGAGCACGTCCAAAACCCTCTAACTTAGAAACTTGGGATAGTTTACTTTTGTGAAAATGTTTTTTATCTTTATTTTTTAATTTGTGTGTTTATTTTAATAAAAAATTATTTTTATTTTTTAATTTGTGTGTTTATTTTAATGAAAAATTCTTAAAGTTTCATAAGACTTCTTTCCATTCGACACACGTGACGCTTGCAATGATGAAATATCTAAAACAACACACATTGAAGAAGACATGACATTACATGAGCAGTGATGTATGCAGGGGAAAAAGTGATTTATAGAGTATATAATATTTAAATCAATTTACAAATTAAATTATTTCATCCATGATCACATTAGGATATTATTTTATTTGCATAGATGCTTAATTCCTAGAACATGCTCCCTTCCTAGTTCTTTCCATATGTATTTAGCTTAGCTTTACGTTTACTTTCTTTGTCTGGTCAAAAAGTCCAAGCTTTTTGGAAAAAATAATAATAAACCAATGCAATGTTCAATAGCAAGTTATCTATAAAAGCCATAGAGAGAACTCAAGTCTGAAAATCAAACTTCATATTACCAATAATTAATAATCAATGGCAGAAGCAACCAAGTGGTAATTGTTTCTTCATCTTTCAACATGTGCATGTCCTTCCCAAGGTGACTTCTAAGGTAGAGAAGTGTCCTGTATAGTCTACAATTGACTGATGTTTGAAAGTATCTGAAATTCAAACAACGACCAATGTTGTTTTCTTTAGATAAAAGTTCATGGCATTATTCGTTCTCATAACTAAGACAAGTGACGTAATTGTTGTTGGTTCGACAAAAATAAAAATAAATATAAGTGTTTAAAAATTCAATTTATATTTGTTTTCTTTTATTTTTTCCTGAATCAACGTCAATCAGAGTATTATCTCAACGCAAAATATCGAATGAACATAAACTTCGACTTAAAAGTTGTGACAACGATCTTCGTTGAAATTTTGAACATTTTTAAGAATCGGTCCACTTTAGATCAGATGGGACACTTCACCACCCTAACAATTGTCCCTTCTCTATTCATTGCAACTTCTAATCAAGTATATATATGTCTTGTAATGGCTTTCTACATAGGTATGCAGTTGTGACAGGAGCAAACAAAGGAATTGGATTTGAGATATGCAAGCAATTAGCTTCTAAAGGAATCACAGTGATTGTAACAGCAAGAGATGAGAGAAGGGGCATTGAAGCTCTTGATAAACTCAAGGAACACATTGATCTTAGTCTCTCTCATAATAACAATGTGCTTTTCCATCACCTTGATGTTACTGACCCTAATAGTATAGCATCTCTTGAAAATTTCATCAGAACCCACTTTGGAAAACTTGATATCTTGGTATGATATCATTAACTAACATTCACTTTCTTCTCTGTTTTGTGTTGTGTGCTCTTTATATAATTCATTGCTCTTTTCCTTCCAAAACACAAAACAAATTAACCTATTTATAATGAATTGTATGAAATGTTTGCATTTGGTGCTTAGGTGAATAATGCAGGACTACTAACTGAGAAGGAGGAATTAGCTGAAGCATGTATTAAAACAAATTACTATGGAGCTAAAGGATTAACCAAAGCACTTATTCCTCTTCTCCAATTTTCTAGCTCACCAAAAATTGTCAATGTTTCCTCATCCATGGGAAGGTTAGAGGTATATATGTGATACAAACAACACTACTAAAAAAATGAAATTAGTTGTAAGCGAAAAATGAAATCATTCTCTAATTTTGTCACTTGTGACAATAAGATTTGTGACATGTTTTTAATTTTTGTTCTAATAATCCTAAATTTAATTTTTGAGGTGTCAGCTCAGTAATAATAATTTGATTTTATAATAAAGAATAAAATTTAAATCCTTTCGTGACAATTCTATAATGATCATTAATGTCACTATATATAAAAAAAAAATTCTATATTAAATGGTAAAAAAATTTCTTGTAGTGGAACTTTTGCTGCCCACTTTGTAATAAATTTTGTAAACTTTTGAAAATTTCTATATTAAATGGTTCATGAATTTCTATACATACTTATTTCCATGCAATTTTTTTTTCAGAACATTCCAAATGGATGGCCTAAAGAAGTACTAAGTGATGTTGAAAACCTTACAGAAGAAAATATTGACCAAGTTTTGAATAAATTTCTCAAGGATTTTAAAGAAGGTTCATTAGAATCCAAAGGTTGGCTTTTTATTGTCAGTGCATATTCTGTCTCAAAAGTAGCTCTAAGTGCCTACACAAGAATTTTGGCCAAAAAATATCCATCAATCTGCATCAATGCTATTTGTCCTGGCTATATCAAAACAGATATAAATCATAGTACAGGTTCTCTAACACCATATGAAGGTGCTGAACCAATTGTTAGGTTGGCATTGTTAAATGATGGTAGTCCTTCTGGCCTCTTTTTCTTTAGATATGAAGATAAACCATATTGATCAAGGATTAATAATTTTTGCTAGAAAATAAGAGCTTGATTGATGGAATAATATTTTTTCTTTAAAGTCTTTTTTTGTAGAGTTAAATCTTGTTGTCATAACAGTCAATGTATGAAGCTGTTCCTTTTGGTATTGTTGTGTTTTTGTTGGTTCTGTTTGAGGAACTTGGACACAACTTGTGCTTGTGTTCTATGTTTTCTGTATTCAATAATGTTTTTCTTATAATATGTCTAACCAATGGTATTATTGCATTAATGTTTTTCAAATATTGGTGATATTTATTTTTATTTTTTTTTTACAAAATAGTTAGTGATATTTCCAATCTTAATAATCGAATCTCAATAATATACTCATTAACCTCACAAATGATAATTTCAGAGATAAAGTGTCACAATCACATAAAATAATACCAGCACAAAAACATTATTTTTAAGCTAAAGAATTCCAATTAAGTTGACATCGTGAATTCTAACAAGCACAAAAAATACTTAAAATATTAATACTTTATAATAATTTTATGAAAAGAAACCTATGCACAAATTAGAGTACATAATTGTCCTCTTTATTTTAGAGTTTTAAATGTTTTTTATTTTTTTATTTTTTTTATAAGTAGGACCGTTGATAATACACTTAACATACACATCACCATTATTTACGATATTTAATAATAGACATTTATATAAGAATGTATTTGAAACTAAAAGACTCTTAACAAGTGTCTCACAAGTGCCCTTGAAATATTTATTTTTTCCATAATCAAAGGATGGCTTCATACAAAGTCATAAACTATTTTGGTAAGTTTGGCTACCAAGAGTATACCTAACCCACACTTAACATCATTTACTAATAAAAAATAATGAATTTGGGAAATGTTTTACAAATCAAATAATCAAATTAAAATATTTATATAGTGTTACTCTCTTCATCTCACAAAAAAAAAAATTATTTTAATAAAAAAAATTATCTCAATATAAATATCATTATCAATTTTCAAGATTAATTTTAAATATTTTTTTCTATAATATCATCAATAATTATTATTATATATACAACTTTAAAAATATTATTAAGCTTTATATTAATGATAATAAAAAACACTGATAATTGAAAAAGGAAGAGTAGTAACAGTATTCTCTCCTTCCAATACACTATTTCATTGGTTTGGTTTGGTTTAAATTCTGATAGGTTAAATACACAGATACACTACACACATGAAAAAAGTCAATACACACGATAATCATAAAAAGAAGTCAACACAGTTGAAAAAAATTGCAGGCGAAAACCTACGATATACCAACGCCAAATTGTGAGGGAAGGAAATAATTTACAATTGCAATTGGAATGGATGAGAGTGAGAATGAAGATGGAAAGAGAACATTCTTCGTTGCTGTCCACGTAGGCGCCGGTTATCACTCTCCTTCCAATCACAAACCCCTCAGATCCGCCATGAACCGCGCCTGCCTCGCCGCAGCTTCTGTCCTTCGACACGCCTCTGGCCTCTCCTTAGACGCAGTTGTCGCCGCCATTCAACTCTTAGAGGTATCAATTTTTCATTTCACCAACACAATTATTATTCATATTGTTATTACCTTACTATTTTGAAGATGGTTCGTTATGACTTATGATGATGCTTTCGGGAACTGTGATTGCCCTGTGGTATAATAATAATAGTTTAAATGTGAGCTCCTTTTGTTGAAGGATGATCCGAGTACAAATGCAGGAAGAGGCTCTAATTTGACAGAAAATGGTAGTGTAGAGTGTGATGCTAGTGTAATGGATGGTAAATCTGGAGCATTTGGAGCTGTTGGAGCTGTGCCAGGTACTTACATTTTGTTGACATTACATGATATATATGAAATTGATTAAATCAACATCTGTTCTGGAAAAGTTTTGAGTTATGGAAGATTGTTTTGATCTTGTATCAAAATATTTAAAGGCTTACTAGTTAACGATACTGAATTGGTTGAGTTAGTAGCTCGCAAATGAAAGTGTATATGGACGCTTTATATCTCGTTATTTTTCACATTCACATTTTTTCCATCTGCATTGAGACTTGCTTTTCACTTACTCAACCACAATGTTTTTAAAAATCAAACTGAATCGGACGGTTCAATCAGTTAAACTATGAACAGATAATGTCTACAATTTGGATATTTGATCTGGTTAAAGTGGTCTGATTGCAGTTTCATCCCGACTCAAGCGGTTTAAAGCAGTTGAACTGAACTGTAATCCGGAGGTCTCACCGGTTCAATAACCAATTCGATTTTTTAAAAATTGCTGAACCAATAGTTTTTAAATTTTTACTTATCAGGGAAATAAAATTACTTGTAGATGGACTATTACTTTCCCTTTGGAATTTACTTTCACATTTCAAATTTTCTGTCATGTTTCTATGTATTTATTCCATTAATTATAGACCAGGTGTGCGAAATGCTATACAAATTGCTGCTTTATTGGCCAAAGAGCAAATGATGGGACCTCCATTGCTGGGTCGAATTCCTCCAATGTAATGACTACTCAACTTGTCTGTTTTTGTAGCCAAAGTGTTTTCATTACCTTGAGACTTAACCATCATAGTTAGTGTTTAAGAACACCTTCTCTTTTTCACCTCATGTGAACAAATCCATATTGATATGGAAATTTGTTATATCTCTGCAGCTTCTTGGTGGGAGAAGGGGCTCGTGAATGGGCAAAATCTAAGGATATTGCTTTGCCACCGAGTAAAGCAGAGGCCAACGAGGTCATATTTTCAATCACGATTTAAATTCTGCACAGGAACTTGCTATTATGTCATACCACTTCAGACTTACAACTTTGAGTATATCCCATAACAGTGGCTGGTCACAGACAGGGCAAAATCACAATGGATAAAGTACAAATCTATGTTTGAAGCTGCTAGATCAAAGACAACGAACTCTCTTCCAGACGGCAATTCTTCTCCATGTCAAAGTACTGAAATGCCAGGTATTTAATAACAAACTTCTGCCAGAAGTTACCCTTCTTTGTGCTTCCAAATGTCTCTTGAGGACTACTTGTTGAAATCTTAATATAAAAAAGTAAAACAATCGAAAGAAACAAGGCTACTAAGTAACATAGCCAAATCCAAGGGACACTATCCTAAGGTTTCAAAGAAATGAGAAGTCTGTGAAAGACAATAATATTATGGAAAAAATGTTAAAATACAAAGTTCGTTGCACTTGGTTTAAATATATGTTTAGTCTCGTCTGACAAACATAGCGATATTTGATTTTAGTCAAAACTGTTTATTTTTTTACTCTGGCATCATCTCTCCATTGAAAAAAATTGAGGTGGCAAACGGCAGTTTATACGACACTGCTGAGTCAGATGATTGAGCACAATTGGCATATCATGAGTGAACACTTAATCCTAATCAACTAAAACCGCGTTAGCCACATATGCATTTTTAATGGAAGGTGACTGCAGGGACTAATTCAAATACTGCTATATTTGCAACGACTAAACATATCTTCAAACCTTTACACTTTTAACTACTTTGAACTGTAAAATTTGCTTGTCAGTGGCGTAAATGCATTTGGCACTGAAGTATATTGTTCTTCTCATGCTTGAGTGCTAGTGCTTATATGAATAAAGCTAATTGGCGACCAAATTTTATAATTGTAATTTATGAGAAGAAAAAAAGATCTTCATGATGAGACTTCATCAACATCTTATGATTTCCAAGCCTTAAACTGTTAAGTGCGATATCCCCTATGAACTTCATCATGCCCCCTTATGATGCAGATTATGCTTCGGAAGATCACGTAATGGATACTGTTGGGGTTATTTGTATAGACAATGAGGGGAATGTAGCATCTGGAGCCTCTAGTGGTGGTATTGCTCTAAAGGTGAATAATAGTTATTCTTGGTTTTCTTTTCGTCTAGTGCTCCAATTTGCACATTACAGTGGAAAGTGATTACTCATAACTGTATATACAAAATATCAACAGGTTAGTGGACGGGTGGGGCTAGCAGCAATGTATGGTTCAGGTTGTTGGGCGTCATCAAAAGGTCCCTTTGGGGCTCCATTCATGGCTGGCTGTTGTGTCTCTGGTGCAGGAGAGCACCTAATGAAAGGATTTGCAGCTAGGGAGTGCATTGTTTCAATGTCACTGTATGACTTTCTCACTTTAAATGATTATAACTTTCTTATAAGAAACAGGATGATAATTTTTTCCTTAGTCTATTTATATAGAATTTGTTTGTGTTTCAGTTGTACAATGTCCTTTTGGTGTATAGTTTTATCTTGGCAAAACTACACCAGGGGTCCTTTGACTTAATTTAAAGTTTCAAACTGATCATTTATCTTTTCTCCGTGTTAAATTAGTCCTTCATCTTTAAAAATATTTGTACAGTTGAACCAACTTTCATTCTTACTCTATTTATGTTACAATTTTGTTACCAAAAGTCTTACCTGAACATTCGAAAAGGTAAACGACATCTTCAATTCATCTGGATAACATCTAAATTACATCATAATGACTGTGGGGGGTTGGGTAACTCAACTGTTTGAGCTAAGGGTTGAAGGAGTTGAGGAAGTAAAGGATCAAGGTTCAAACCCCAATGAAGGAAAAAAATACTTAACATTACTAACATACTAACATTGGCCTGTCCAAAAAAAAAACATCATAATGAGTGTAACAATATCTAATCTATCAAAATTAACATGATATTTTTTTTTCGTTTTTATCTAAGATTGGGACCCTGTTGTTGTCAATGAGGGTCTAACTAACTGTGGTGGTCATTGATGAAATATCTAGTTGCAAAATATTTTAATTATTTGCTTTAGAAATTCAAAGAATGAAAAATGTATTATTTTTATCTTAAATTTTAAATGTACTTGTTGTGCGGCATTGGTCTAGGATTTGGCAAGGTACAACTGCCATTTTTCTCTTAGGTGAGTTTTGAAACTATGGTAATTTTCTTTAGTTTATTCTGTTATTGGCTTTAGTAGTTTTACCATTTTATATTTTAAGCTTTGTTGCATAGTTGATTGAATTTTCAATTCTTTCTTTGGCTAATTAGCTTTTTATGCTAAAGCAATACTCCATGCACTAGATTTTTCTGATATTCATTTTTCTTCAGTTCACAGTCTGGTGCTGCCTCCGCTTGCACAAAAATTTTACGCTCTGTTGCTGAGGATAGCAGTAAATGCGGTACCGATAACAGCGCAGGGATTTTGGTTGTGCAGTCAGATGCATCTCCTGTAGTGAGTTTTTTCAACTTTTCTAGTCAATAGTTTTGGGAATATTACTTAATCTCATTTTATGTAGGATCAAGGAAAATCAAGGTTAAAAGCCGTAGAAATTGCAGCTGCATACACTTCCCTGTCTTTTGGAGTTGGGTATTTTGGAAGCTCTATGGAACGTCCCAAGGTATCATAATTAACAAATTATGACTTTGTGATTTTACATTATATGAAGTATTAACATCATTAAGGATGCTAATTAAGTATTAATTTATCAGAGATGTTTCTAGTTTAGCATGGGTATACTTTGGCCTCTCTGGTTTATCGTTTACATTGTGGTATGTTCCAGGTTTCAATTCTTCGGAGTACAAAACAACATAGCAGGACTGCAATTGATCAATTTGGAGCAAGAATAGATCTTTCAAATGGATAATTGTTGTGACCTCTGAAGAATTGATGTAGATCTTTTAAATGGTTAATTGTTATGGCCTAAAGATCTATCACAGCTAGTTTACATGATTAAAATGCATGATTTTCTTTGAAATTACAGGGGCAAATCAAGCTTATTATCCGATTAACATTCAGTATATGTTTGTCTGCATATTTTAGTTAGGTTGGGACATTTTGGTTAAAATAGAAATTGGTCTTTAGGTCAAGGTTTACACTAAAGGGCAAGATGTTTTGACTATCTCATGAATATTGTAATTGGTGGACAATAAAAGATGGAGCCAAAGGTGAAGAAGAAGAGAGAAAAGTAATGAGAGAAGGTAAAGAACTTAGATCTGAATTTACATTTTCCTTCGAAGAACCAAATGAGAATTTACTTGACAAATTGACGAAGAGTTAATGTTTTGGACCGAACTGACCAACATACGTAACATTGAGAAATTTTAAATAATTTTAATTAATCTAGGAACTAGAATTGACAACGCATGACACTTTTAAGGACCAAGATGAGGGTTTACTTGATAATTAAGTAATGGGAAAGAAACAAAAACCATAAGGAAGAAACAAGTTGGGTGAAATAAAACGAAAAGGAAATGGGAAATAGAATGAAAGGAAGGGAAAATGGAATACACTAAGTCTCATGTATGAATTTTTTGTTGTTGGAGATTTTTATCAATGGAACTTATCTCGTATAAGATAGTTCAATCTCATTAGTTATAACTTGTTCAATGTATGATAGTTGTTTTGAAATTTTTATTTTTGATAGTTTGATTCGTGTATCATAACTTAATCTCATTAGTGACAACTTGTCTCGTGAATAATACTTATTTTAAAAAATGGTTTAAATATGTCTTTGGTCCCTGTAAATATAACATTTTTTGATTTTGGTCCTTGTAATTTTTTTTTGTTTACATCCCTGTAATATAAAAAAAAAATTATTTTTAGTCCTTAACGTTAAGTGGACGTTACAAAAACGTTAACTAACAAAGGAAAACAATTTTTGGTCCCTGTAAATATAACATTTTTCAGCTTTAGTCCCTGCAAAATATTTTTTTGAATTTCATCCCTTCAATATTCAAAAATCTCCTTAAATATAAAATAACATACAAATTGATCTTTATTAATAATAAACTTATGTCAAGTAATGTTTAAAATATTTTCACTTCATTAATTTAAAATTTATTAATCTTCTATTATATTTATTTATTTATTATTATTAAATTAATTTTCATTTTCTATTTCAAAAAAATCACTAAAATCTTCTGTTTTATTTATTTATTATGATTAAATTAATTATATTAGTATAAAATAATGATTGAAATAACTTTAGATTTAAGC
>JBBPBP010000004.1:54904892-54924602 GCA_037974735.1 Cicer chorassanicum
AAATTATAAAGCTTAAATCTAAAGTTATTTTAATCATTATTTTATACTAATATAATTGATTTAATAATAATAATTAAATAAAACAGAAGATTTTAGTGATTTTTTTGAAACAGAAAATGAAAATTAATTTAATAATAATAAATAAATAAAATAGAAGATTAATAAATTTTAAATTATTGAAGTGAAAATATTTTAAACATTACTTGACATAAGTTTATTATTAATAAAGATCAATTTGTATGTTATTTTATATTTAAGGAGATTTTTGAATATTGCAAGGATGAAATTCAAAAAAATATTTTGTAGGGAGTAAAACTGAAAAGTGTTATATTTATAGGGACAAAAAACTATTACCCTTTGTCAGTTAACGTTTTTGTAACGTCCACTTAATGTTAAGGACCAAAAATAATTTTTTTTTTTTTTTGATATTACAGGGATGTAAACCAAAAAAAATTACGAGGACCAAAATAAAAAAATGTTATATTTACAGGGACCAAAAATATATTTAAACCTTAAAAAATTTATTAGTGAAAGCTCGTTTCATATATGATAATTAAATCTTGTTATTGTACGAACTCAAGAGGTTGATCATCGATGACAGTGATGTTGACTATGGTTAGGATACTATGATATATTGACCTGGACTCGTGCTTCTTGTACACTCCATTGTGCCTGCAAAGACTCTTTGATGTCAAAGTAAAGCAAGGTACAAGTATAATACTAGTATAATGAGTAATGATTAATGTGTGTGATACTTGGGAACAAACTTCCTATTTATTTATAGAATGGTTGAGGTCATGGTGGAACTGTTGTTTGGCTGAAGCATAACTGCATATTGAGATAAGCAATATGCCTTATATGATATAATTGTGATCCGTGTTGCATGGGATTTGAGGAGTACGTCAATGCTTCTAGAATCCTTGCTCATGAAGAAGCGTAGTTCACGGGATAACATCGGTAGGCTGGCACTGAGGTCCTAACGTGAACTTTTTGCTAGTTTGGACCTCAATGTTGGGCCTATTTGCTTCATCTATATTGAACTCTAGTTTTGGTTGATCCATAGTATGGTTGGGTTGGACCTTATAGACTCATACCATTACACATCTCATTAGTGACAATTTATCTCATATATGATAATCATTTTAAAATCTCTATCAGTGAGAAGCTATTTTGTGTGTGATATTTCAATCACAAAGTGACAAACTCATCATGTGTATGGTAATTATTTTGAAACTTTTATCGGTGAAAATTTGTCATTTATAAATTAGTTCAATGTTATAAATAACAATTTGAATCGTATATTGTAACTATTTAAAAAGAAAAATTATTAACGAAAATTCATCTTATATATAATAGTTCAATTTTATTAGTGGAACTTATCTGATTAATTTACTTTACAATTTATTTTAATTTAATGTGTGGAACTTAATATTTTAATTTAATATTATTTAATCAACCAATTCCTTTTATGGTAGATTTATGAAAAGAAAGTCAAAATAAGTGGAAAGAAAGTGATACAAGTTGTTACCCGGAATCAATGCACATAGTGTATGTTTTTGTCACTTTTGGGAAACCTTTCTCATTAGTAAATTAACTATTCTTATAAAAGTGACACAATGTCAAAAGACTTTCGACATCTTACTTTCTTATATTAATTAATTAATAGATAACATTCTTTTTTAAATAAAAAATACATATATACCTTTTGTTTTTTTTGACTCAAAATACATATATCCTATTTTGAAACATATATATCAATATACTCCACCTTTTACATTTAAATAATAATTCACCTTTTGAAACGGCAAACTCGTAAATGATTTATTTTATTTTCCATCTTTTGAAAAAGTGAACAAAATAAGCAGATCACTTTTTTAAATAACAACTTCGTATTAACATTTTTAATATTATTATGAAAAAAAATACAATACATACAACAAAAATAATTACAAACAATATAAAACTACACAAAATATTATAGATGATAAAATAAAATTAATTAGTGTTTAATGTGTTCTCTACTACCACATAGTAAAAGTCTTCTATTATATTTGATAGTCGGTAATGTTTTGAAATCTGACAAGTTTATTCATGTTTTGTTAAATCTTAAGTTTGATATACCGATCAATTAAATAACAACCAATTCATGATACATTCTATTATACATATGTTTGAATAAGACATAGTCTATTTTTAAATCCAAATCTATTTTTAACCTCGAAACCAAAAATCCTAAACTTTTAACACTAAAAAAATAGCTGCACACATATTTTTGATATTTTTGAGATATATGTACCATGAATGGTTGAGGTTTAAATAAAAAAAATAGAAGTAACTTTTGAAATTAAAATATCTAGAATGATATATAACAAATGTGAGTAAACAAAAATATAAGAAACAAATAACTAAGTAATTTTTAAATTCATAATAATTAAGTGATAACTTAAAGGGGACAAACAAAAGAGCATCTGACAACTAAGATAAGCAACCTCCCTCGTTCAGTGCAAAAAAGAGAACAAATAACTGATCTTTTTATAACTATTAATTAGTAGATTTTATTTGTTGCCTCTGGTTCTTCTCCATAATTTGAACACAATATGTGGAGGGACAGCTCCTAGCCAAATCTATTGGAAAGTAGATGAATAGATTGAGAGTGGATGAGGGAGAGAGAGTGAGTGAAACTATAAGAGATGGAGAGGATTGTAGAGAGAAATGAGGTGCATAGATAGGATACAAGTCCCATTTTAGCCAAGGGAAAAGCAAAAAAAACATTTCGGGACTATGTAGAAAGATAATTTTGGAAGAATAAGTTTATATTTTGATATATATTTGAGATTTTAAATAAATTAAAAAAACAATATAATATATCGGGACTATGTAGAAAGATAATTTTGGAAGAATAAGTTTATATTTTGATATATATTTGAGATTTTAAATAAATTAAAAAAACAATATAATATATGATCATATAACATTCCAATAGCAAAATTTCAAAGAGAAAAATCATTCATTTCCGCTAACAACACACTTTTTAATACACACATTTCAACATACTCTATTTTATTTGTTGAAATTCACACAGATCTCAAAATTGTGTGAATCATATATAAATTTAATAGAACTCATGAATTTTATCATAAAAAAGTGTGTTAAATAGTGTTGCTAATGCTAATTCAATGCCATGAAGGTTCTATGAATGGTTAGAGTCGTTAGACACTCTTAGTAAAACAAATATTGGAAAAGCAACAGTCTTGCAAACAAAGTCTTACGGGATAGTGATATGATTCTCAACTCTTTTTTATTATTCAAACAAGGCTATACCTGGACGCGGGTTTACATTCTACAACTTCTCATACATGGCACTTTGAACCTCTCATGAATGCATCTCTCTCCAACAACAACATTGAGGGGAAGGAAAGAGAAGCTACGGGAAAATGAAGAGATGATTAGGATTGAGAGAATATCTAAAAGAGAGATAGAGAGAAGTAAAATATTGTAGAGGGATGTAGAGAATATTTGCAAGAGAGGATCCAAATCCGGAAACATCTCTCAGACAAAGAAACAACATCACAACATCTCATAATTCATTGATGAAATATGCATCTCATAATTAACTAAAAATATCCAAGTAAAACACAACAGAGAAAGCAGAGAGAACAAATAGCAACAATCATTTGACTGAAACAGGTTGATAAAAAGTAAACCAGTAGCAAAAAAGTAAGGTTTTGAATAAGAAAATTGAGAAAACATGACACCCTACGCAGACAAACATTATTCAACCATTTTCACATATTCTTTGGGGTTTGTATAAAATGAGCAGAATGGCACCCGTAAACCATGTAAGCAACTCCTCATACTAAGGATTATAAATAACCAAAGAATCTTGAGTGCACATTCACTTATAAATTATATAAATCATCTCAAAGGAAATAGATGGTCCGGGACTCCGATAACAAAAACAGATAAATAGACTTCCAAAGATAACATTCTACAGAAAGGGGGCAAAACTCAAAACCACCCAACAACCGATATTTAGGTTGTTCTTGGGGTGGCCCATTCAACTCTCAGGATGAGATTGTCGTAGCCATATCCATTTAGTTTGTTAATAGCTCTCTGAGCATCTTCCCTGCTGACAAAGTTGACAAAGCCAAAGCCCCTACTCATGCCAGTCTTTTGATCAATAGCAACATAGACCCTGCTCACAGAACCAAAAGGGCGGAAAAGCTCGTGCAAATCAGGCTCCCTTGTGTCCTCCGAGAGGTTGGTTACCCGCACAGAATTCTCGTCATTCCTCCGCCTCATGTCTGACCCTGTAGTCCTCTCTGCACCAGCTCTCAAACCAGGAGGTACATATGCACCCTTGGTTGAACCACCTGCAGCGGCAGCAGCAGCATCTGTTGCTGCAGGCTTATCAACAAATCCCTCAGATGGTGCTGCGAGATCCTTATATGGACACCTTGAAGTCCAATGGTCTCCCTTCTTCCCGCAAGTCCTGCATACCATGAGAACAGCACCTTTTTGGAATTGAGACAATGGGTCAGCCTTTGGCTCATCATTTTTGGAACCTGTTAACAATTGGGAAAACAGAGTAACAATTACATATCACGATATTGATAGACTAATCCTCAAACAAACTAGGTTGAAAGGGAAATTAATTAAGACACCCAAACTAGATTCATGTAGACAAAACCTTAGTGTCCTATACAAGTGAGGAACCCCAGCAATTTATCCTCCAAAGTAAGAATTATCAAGCAAATGATAGCATCACAAGCAAATTAAAACCCAAAGTAGACAAAAACAATAATTCTTTTTACTGATAAGCTCAATCCAATTTTTCTTCGGTCTTAGAACTAACTCCTATTTTGTTTAATCGTGAACAGATATATAAGAATTCACATGAAATAGAGAGCATTCCCATGTATGAAATTGACCATAGCTTCTTACACTGAAACATAAATTAATAATAAATAATTACAATAAACAATTCATAGTTTCAATCTAAGGTGTGTACAATCATGAAAAATGATGGAAGCAACAACATCAACAGTTTATACCAAAACCCTAATTTACATAATTTTTTATATCAAAACCACAATCGCAGCCGTATTTGACTATGATTCTTCGTAACATCAATAACCAAGCAACCACAAATTAAAACCCTAGTTAATTCATGTTATAACATATTATTATACAATTTTCATTTAACTACTGTTTATAATAGAACCAATCGAGTAATCTGCTACACCTATAACAACTTCTAGGGTTTAATACACATAATATTGAACACCTAAAATAACATCACATAATATTGAAGATTTAAATTCAACTTAAAAGTAAAAAAAAAAAAAAAAATCGAAAGAGAGAGAGAGAGAACCAAGAGGCTTAGGGCGTTCGAGAACGATTTCTTCAGTGGAAACCATAGTAAGGCGACTACCAACATCTTCATGAACAGCATCACCAAACTTAGGCCAAGAACGACGCTCAACGGCGCGTTTACTGAGACGCGCGTTAGCGAGTTTGCGAGTGCGAGTGGTTGTTGTAATCTTAACCTTGTTACCATCATCATCGAACTTATACTCAATTATTCTCTTGATTCCGTTTTCGTCAGGTCCTATCACCTGACGCGGCGGTAAAAGGAAATCGAGATCTTCGCCGTCATCTTCCTCCAATTCTCCCCACCTTATCTTCGCAGGTTCGATCTGATTCGCCATTTTTGTTCAGAAAATTGGGAGAATCGTTTTGCGTTTGTTTTTTAGGAAGAAAGAAAAAGCTATGGTAAGGTGCTACTGAACCAAAGTAGTGTAACTGATGGCGGTGAAAAACCTGGATGGAGTGGATATTTGGGCTTAACGTTGGCCCATATTTTACCCTCATTCCCTTATGGGCCGAGAGTTTAAAATTAGGTTAATAACTTTCTGCACCCTCGATTTTGCACTACATTTCTATTTACTCCCTTGGTCTTAAGTGACTCAATGGACTATTTCATTTTTGACGGAAATAATTAACAATTTTTACGCATATTAAAAAAAATATATAAATAAAAGAGAAAATATCATTATAAATATTGGTGCATTCACCATTAATATTTATGTAAAATGAAAAATATTGAATTGAAAGTTGTGCTACAGTATCAATTAGAATGTATAATTTAAAAAATAATTAATGTTACATTATAAACTGAAAAAGATCATTTATTTTTAAACAATTTTTTTACAAATAAGTCATTCTTTGTAGGATAGAGAGTAATTTTTAATTTTATTTTTATTTATAAATTATAACAACTTGATACTAGTTTCCTATGATCAACATTATTCTCTAATTCATCATCTGCAAGATAACATTCTCATTTGCTCAATTTTCTTTTAGGTTTAGTTCTAATTTTGTGTGGAGGTATAGTTCCCAACTTAAACTCTTGTACATGTTTGGTCTGAAAGTATACTTTTGGACTAGTCTAAAAGTATAGTAGTATGCCTCCAAATTATTTTATAACTTTTAAAAACAAATGTTTATGTTGTGTAGGTGTGTAGGTATGGAACCAGGTGAGGGTGTTCGTGATAGACATTTGAGGCCTATTACACCTAACAAAACCAAATTGCAAGTTCTAAAAGAAAATGTCGGTCCAGAGAGCATATTTAGAGTATGAGATCAACATAGTCTCCACCCAGTCTCCTTTTGTTGAAGGCACAAATTTTGCTGTAGTTAAAAATATCAATACAATTTAAAAATGTGAATGTAAAAAATTTAAGGGATCAACATTTTTTTTAAAAATTAGGCGCAAAAATCCTTGGCCTTTTAACCTTCAACATATAAACAAAAGTCGGATTTCTTTGTGCGAAAGATTGAGAGTACGAAGTACACTTAATTTTTAATCCTAATTAGTTTCCCTCTCACTTTCCTCTAACCCAATCTTCATAAGTTACCATAAAAAACATTATTTCCGGAGTCTTTGCAATATGAGAGTATCAATTCCAATTTTATGGAGGCACACACAAAATGATAAGATAGAAGGTAAAAAAAAAATTTATAACCGGAGTAAATATTGTGGAATCTCACCTTTCCCTGTCTTTGACCACGACAGGAAGAACCTTTTAGGTTAAATGCTAGGATATCAAAATTGGATCAATGCCTCTTTGTTTTCTGTTCAATACACGTGTAATTTTACTCATGACTTGGAAGGTTTAAAGTACTAAAGCTGACTCTTAATATGGATGGAAAATGTCCCTACACGATGTGAACAAACTGCTTGTACTGTCATATGTTCTAGTTTTCAATTGACGATGTTTTAGTGTAAAGAAAACTATCCAGACACAAGAGTATTGTAATTATTTATAGCTACGTTTAGATTTCTATTGCTATTTTGACTTTTTTTTTCAAGTAATATTGCACATTTTGTTGAAGGAGTATTGTAAATTGTAATAATTTACTGCTATTTTAACTCTTGAAGTCTGAACCTTGAAACAATAATATATTTTTAACCAGCATCAAAAGTATTCGATGTGTTCAGGTTTGGGTAGTATAACTATAACCCACTCAAGATAGAGTGGATCAATTGATTGTTCATCACTAAATGTACCATGTTCAGGGAGTTGCCATAATCACGTAGACAATGAAAATACAAGGCCATCCTATACATGCTTTCAAAAGCCAAAGAATATGAAACAATATCAATGATTGTTACATACAACAGGGATATCATCCTTATCAGAAATCTGAGAAAGGATCATAAATAAAAATTTATGAGAACTGAAAGAAAATAACAAATACAGATTTTGCATCTTCGATGCAGATATATTTCTGTACAATGTACAAAAATAATTGTACATCAGATCTGCTATACAATTTCACAAAATTATTATTTTTTCTTAACTTCCTTGTTTTAATTTGCCTTTTGCTGCTTTGAATAAATAGGGTAATCTACATTCTTCATGTTGACCCTTCAGGGACTTGGGACTCATCAAATGAATCGGGAGATTGGGATTTGGGTTTGCTCATAACTCTGTTATATCCATATCCAAGAGAACTTCCACTTGTTTCAGATAGCTGAACAAAAAGACCAAAAGTAACATACATCAATTCAGATATAAACTAGTTGAGAACCCGGTAAGCATGGAGGAGTTTAAGTAACACGTACTTCTGTGAGCTCGGCCAGATGGCGGGATCTGAATTCATTAATTGTTGCCGCAATCTCTGATGCAGGAAGTTTAACCTGAAGAGAGAAATGCTTAGATAACAGATCTAATAGTAAAATCTGCAGCATTGTGTCAGAGTTTCATCTAATAGTAAAATCACATGTTAATTTTACCAAGCAATAAAGAGCAGAAATATGCCCATACCATTTCTAAGAAAATTTGGCCAGAAACTTGAGTAAATCAATCATACAATGAAGAGAAAATAAACAACAGTTTGGCAACGGGTATTGTGACAAAGTTTCAATCACGACAACAGATGAACATAATCATTTACCTGTAATGGTGTTTGCCGTCATAAGATAGGGGCAAAGACATAAAAGGTTTTTTTTATTAGGTCAATATATCTGTTCCAATAACAGTATGATAGTTACCTGAGAAAGCACTGCTGCTGCTAGTTGAAGACTTGGTTCCAAGGTCTCTGGGACAACCTGCAAATGCAAGTAACAAAAAGATAAGATAGATAAGGTCAACAGTAAGTATTCCAATAATAGCCAATTTTGTGATAGATATGCAATAGTTGAGAAAAGAAAAATTATTTTTCTTGACTGGTTCAAAATTACACAATAAGGCAATGATATCAAAAATGATATAAAAGAGGTATCAGAATATTACTGCGGTAGCTCCAGCTTTTTCTAAATTCAATCCGTGATTAACATCATGAGCACGAACAAAAGTCTTGACTTTTGGGAAGTGTTTGCTCAGAGCCCAAACCGTTCTATAGTTTGCACCAGGGGAATCAAGAGTTATTGCTGCAGCACTTGCCCTTTCAGCCCCAACTTTATGTAGGACCTTATCACGCAACACAAAGCATGTCAAGTAATGAAGATTTATGCGAGCTCAATTATTAAAGTTCGGTGCACTACCTCTCGACTACCAGCGTCACCGAAGTACACAGGGAGGTCCAAGGCACGCCCAACTGCCACTCTATCACTGAGAACATTAGCAAATAATAAGGCAAGTTAGGACATTAACTGCCATTTCCCATCCAAAACTGCAGACATGATAATGATATAGGGTAGACTGGTAGTTCGCGCATCTTTACATAATGTTTGGTTGGGGGGAAATGGAGGGGATAAATTATTTTAAATTTTGTTATTTGGTTCAATATTTTGGAGAGGAGAAGAGAGGAGAGGAGAGGGGAGTAAAACCCCTCTTGATTTTATTGTCTTCCCTTCAATATTAGAGGGACATAAAGGGGAGATAAGAAGAATTTTTAAATTTTAAATTCACTGACTAAAATATCCTTATTTAAAATGTAAGATAAGTTATTTAGTACCTTACCCTTGGTAAAATCCCTTCCCTCCTCTTGTGAACTAAATAAAAAAAAATTATTTCCCCTCCCCTCCTTTTGACCAAACAAAACATCTAATAAATCTCTCTCATCCCCTCCTCTCCCTTCATTTGACCAAAAAGAACAAAAGAATCTTGATAAACATCAAAAGTTTTTTCCATACTGGTCACTAAATACTAGCACTTATTAACATGAAACCATTTAATGCGGGGGTCTGTATCTATTCAAGTGTTGAAAATTACTAAACATTGAAGTATCTGGAAAGAAAAAAAAGCTGAATTATTTTTAAGTAAAGCCTTTATTGCCTCCAAGAGTGTTAGAAAGAAACTAATGCACAATCAAACAGCATAGTTAGGTTCATATAGATGCCAATTCCATGCAGGAACGTAATTTTTCTTTTCAATGTAAATAAGATCGAAAAGAAACAATTATAAGTAAAGCAAATAGTTTCAGTTAGATTGAGTTACCTTCTCACGTCTAGTGCGACAAACGGAATAAGTCGCTCAGAAAGAAGTTGTGCAATGATCTGAGAATAACAAAAGGTAAACTTTTATGCTTAAATTGATTATTAAAACTAAATAAATATACAAGAAAAGAAACAACTCACCTGGCCAACTCGCCCAAATCCACAAATAATGATATGATCTTGCAGATCATCTGTCTGTAAAAGATGTCAACCAGCAACTATTAATGTCAAATCTAAATAAAAAATAACATATGCTAAATCAATATTCACTGCATCTGTTGTCTACAACCACAAGTGCGGGAAGTATCACTAATATAGAATTTCCTAATGTAAATTAATCGAAATACAATATAATAAATGCAGTTAACTAATTGAAAAAGTTAATTCTGATCAAAAGACCAAAGAGAAAAAAAGTACATCATATATAAGAAATAGATGTGCCTGACAAGAAAAAAGGACATTAAGGTTATAGATTGTGGAGCTGTCCCACATAATATATTTACTATCTGACTAAGATATTCTGTCCAAAACACTTAGTATCATTACAAAAATAAACATAAGGTAACAAGTGTAGTATGACGGCAGTAAAAACTATCATGCCAAAGTTTACTTCCTTAGCTTTTAAAAATATTTACTTATAGGGTCTTGCTAAGGGCACTTGTTAAGCAATCAAAAGTAGAAATTTTGTATTGGAAAAACCAAAATTTAAACATTTAAAAAGTTGAAAGTTAAATATTACCTCCACCTTCTCTGATAAAAAAAATAATAAAGTCAAACATTTAGAGCTTTTTCTTGTTGCTGTTATTTGATTCTCAGTGGGACTCAATTGGTCGACGAGACCCACATAAATTTTTAGGCGATTGGTTTTTGGGAACAAATTTAATGGTCATTTGAATGAAGGAATAAAAATATCAGAAGCAAGAATTTCACTATTCTTCATTACTTTCTAAACACTACACAGCTTCATTTTAACCTCCTGGCAAGACTTTTTGTTATACTATACAAAACAACATACAATCTATTAAGTTGTAAGATGAAAAGGACAGTTTTTTAGTCCATCTGCATGAAAGACAATAATTGGTGGTGCAAAAGCTGTAAATTTCACAACCATTTGCAATTAATAGAAGCCCTTGTCAGCCAATAATGAAAGTAATCTCACCTCACTTTCTACAGGTAATAAGCTTCGAACATCATGTAGCTCAAAACGGGAAGCAATCAACTGGCCTCCTGCAGCCAGCCACGGCGTAAGGGCCATCGAAATGCCCACAACAAGAAACAGCAAAGAGGACAACTGAGGAGACATTATACCCTACAGATGTGTCAATTAGCAAAGATATTAGTTTTTAAAAGCAGATTAAATTTCAACTTCCCTTTTTCCAAAGATAAAAAAGAATTCATCAAGAGAAAGGAAACTACCCAGAAATAGAGGATAAGAAATCAACAAAAACTATAAGGCAACATTAACATAATTTGAAAAAACAAAATTACATGGGAGAAACTTAGAAAAAAGAACTAAACAACCAAAGCTACACAATCTCCCTAAAATATACACCAGTGGAATTCACATAAATATCCCATTGAGTTGAACCCTGAAGAAAATTATGATCTATGGTTGTACAAAATAAAAGAGGTGCTACTGTTCTATGATTTCAGGAAAGCCTTGAGTTCCACTCCATCCAAGCAGTCCATGTAATTGAAATACGGGACACAGTTTTAAAACCCTACACTCCTTCAAAAATCACTTTCAAGCAAGAATAGCGGCACATCAAGGCCTGAGGTATGTATTCAAGCCCACTGGACCTTAAACACAATAACTTAGTACAGATATTTCAGGGTAATGCAAGAACAGATGATATTTCATCTCAAAACTATGGTTATATCATAAAATATCAGAATAACAACGAGAAACAACCTTATTTTATCAAGACTTGTCCAGTAAGAACAAATAGTATATCCACTTATTAGTTTATTTTGGGAGAAAGATGACAGAGACTTAAACCTCCATAAGAATCTCAAGTTAAAATTTAAAAACACCCAGAAGCATATTGCTAGACTCTAACAAAAGCATAATGACTTATTTCAAACGAATACAAGTATTTGCAGATAATTTTTTACTATCCCGACTCATCGCACGAGAAATGGTTTTGAAGGACAAAAACCTGATTAACAGCTTCACCAAAAGCAACAAATGCAAATTCTCCCCCAGGAGCAAGAAGAAGCCCAACTCTAACAGCAGCTATGAGTGAAATACCAAAAATTTTGCCAATCAAAGTAACCAAGAGAGTCTTGCCACATATCAAGAGTCCCAATGACCCTATGATGACTGGAAAGTTTGAAAGAAGAAGTTTTGGATCAATTGACATTCCAACCTGAAAAGTCACAGAAATTTATTTCCATTAATTACACATGCTAACACTGACTTTGTTCAAAAGATCACAAACCTCAAGTCAGCCATTCTGTAGGAGATTCATAGAACAGTTTAATTTTTGAAAAGGCAAGATTCATATAAGAGTTATTTCATTACAAGTAATGGACCAGAAGTTTCATAAAGTATAAAGTAGATGATGCATCATGCATGAAAAAATAAACAATACAATTAATTAACTTTTGAATTTGATTATCAAGCACCCACCGTCATAAAGAAGAGGCCCAATAGAAGGCCACGATATGGAGCAATATCAGATTCGACCTGTAAGGAAAATTCAGTTTCTGCCAGTAGTAAACCAGCCAAAAATGCTCCCAAAGCCATGGAAAGGCCTGCCTGTTTCAAATAAAATTTACATTGAAAGAATGTAAAAAAGTAAGGCTAGCTTAATACAGACAAATTATCACTTCAATGGTCACAACAATAACTCAAAACAAACTGCCAATTTGCCAAACCTCGGGCTTGGTCCAAAAACCCAATCAAAGAGAAAAAGGAAAAGCAGCGATTCAAACACTTACCCTGGCTGTGAGAAGGCTAGTCCCAAGAACAACAAAGAGTGTATTGGCAGAAAATATTTCTGCATTCTGATTTTCTGCAATCTGCTTATATATTGGTCGAAGGAGCTGGAAAAAAGAGAGTAGGAAATCACATTCCAAAAGTCATTTCTGTGACAAAGAAGCATTATAAGATGCCTTTATAATGAATGCAAGGCCAGAAGTATGGAGCTTACCTTTTGAAAAAATCCTTTATAATATGTTTAAGAATCAGGATGTCGATACACTTAATATTAAATATGCAAAATGACTGCTACAATTAATTAACCCCACTAAGCCTAGAAACATCAACCAAAACCTCATGTAAATGTGTAGCCACAACAGTACAAAACTCGTCTAAAATTTCACCCCCATGATAAATAAAATACTTAAATTTCCACAACACCATATTACCAGTCATTGTAAAATATACAAAATAACCTGCAGCATCCAGTCAGTAATTTATACCAAAACTTCTCCTTATCAACCTTTAGATGTCAACATATTGAGTGCTTCAAAGGATCATATGTAATATATATCATGTTAGACAGTAGAATTGATAACTTATGTTCTCTACAAACTTAAATGATGAAGTAAACAAAATACTCATAAAGATTACTATAAAAATATGTACTGAGTAAAGAATGTAAATAAAGCCTTTCAAGCAGATATTATTCAACATCACCATCCAGATTCAGAGTATAATTTAATAATTAGAAATCATACTGCCCACACCTCGGCTTTGAATAGTGAATATAACTTACCAATCGTCCACCTGCAATTATGGCAGTGATGGAAACTGCAGCCTTAACGGCAGCCAAACCAAGAGCTTCAGCAATGGCTTGAAAGCCAACCTGAAAACAAAGATTAATATTTCACAGGAAGATAATATTGGCAGAAACTGCAGTATACATGGTAGCAACAACGGTGATGGCCATAACAGAAGGTAAAGTCAATGGCTTCCAATAAAGCTTTTAACATGAACCAACATCATTAGAAAGAGTGAACTGTGTCCTGACCCTGTTAATGCATATGTAAAAAAGAAAATAAAAACTAAATTATCCAATCAGATGCAAGTTCTCTGAACAATATAGAATATCCTTGTTATACACTTTCTCATGCTACACAGGAGTTCATACAACTTTAAGTAGCCATTTTCTAAACTTCATTAAATCATCTGTTGAAGTATTTTTAAGACAAGAAAGGCTAGAAAGTGTTACCCCTCCTTTGGAAGAATTAGGTGAAATGAGAGGTATAAGTATTAGCAAGACAACAACAGCCAAATCCTGTGCAGAAACAAAGAAAAAATAGTCAATTACGGTTGAAATATGGCAATACCAAAGGCAGTTAAGGGCTAAAAACAATCAATGTCAAAACAACAAATTGACATGAAATCAACAAGATAGAGCTAAAACATACAGAAAAAATGCCACTTGAGGATCTATACACAATAACTTACTAAATAAGGTGCTTATGGCCAATATACTGATGTGCACAGCTAAAAGCCATATAGGTAACAACAGAATTTAGTTTAGAGTTTCGCCCTTAATTACTAGGACAACGGTTTTTGGAATCTGTCAAATGATAGGGGTCATTCAGTTCAAATTAGGAAAAGTTAGTATTCTATCCTTATGTGTGAGTACTCTATTTTGTTACTTATCTTTACAAGCTTCCCAGATTATCTGAGGAGTTGCAGTATTTTTCCAAAACAAGAACAAAAAAGCAAGAAGTCTCACATAAGACAAAGTCTAATCAACTATATATCACAAGCATTCTTATATTACATAATACTATTTTACAATAAAATCCTTCAGTTTCTACTTTCAAGATAGATGGGTAAAGTACGAAGAAACCTGAAAAAGTAAAACTGAAAATGTAGCTCGTCCATGCCGTGATGTGCTCTCTCCTCTCTCCTGTAACACCTGTAAAACAAGTTCACTTGAAATATTGCAACATGGAGGACTCAGCATACATGAAAATAGAAGTATATATTATAGAAAGAACACGAGATTCTTTTGAAGGTGGACTAACATTATAGCTATAGAGTATATAGTTCAAGCTTCATCAAATAAAGACAACCATAATATATAATTAATTAATGCTTTTAAAAAAGGTAGATATCATATCACAATCTCAGAACATACATTAAACAAAGGCATAAAGCTGGAATAGTTAAACTAACTAGACTGTGTGGACATATACCACAGAGCAAGAATTTAAAAGCAAACAGTACGCAGGTTATTTACCTGCAGAACAACAGCAGTCGATGATAATGCCAGGCCATTCCCAATTACAATAGCAGCAGGGCCAGCTTGACCGCAAATATAATGAGCCACCAACCCAATAACTACGGCAGTCAACAAAACCTGCATTTATTCATACATGCTAAGAATTGTTGGCTTGTAAATTACTAGTTTATAAATGGAATATCATGAGGTTAAGAGTATAAAAACGTTTTGAAGTTTTCGGGTTTAACTGTTTATGTATGGAGGGAGGAAAAGGAATACTCATTGAGAAACTTATATTGGTATGATGAGAATAACATATTGGATGTTGTTACATAAGACAAAGCACTAATCCTTATTTATATTAGTATTAGACTCTTAATCAAATTAGGAACAAACCATGATATGTAAGGAGATGAGGAGATCAATTCAAACAAATAATCTAAATTACTCTCAGATAGAATCAATATATTGCAACATAGTTTTCTTATATTCTTACTACAAAGGTAAAAGATGGAGTTCTGCAATCACCTGAGAAGAGCCTAATCCAAAGACATATTTCTTCATTGAACTAAGCCTTTCGACAGAGAGCTAGAAAAAACAGTTAAGAGCTTCAGTTTATTTTTCAGTAAGGAGATAATCGAAGTTAAGGTACAGCAAGATCTTATGTGAAGCTCCACCTCCAGACCAATATTAAATAACAGGAAAACAACTCCAAATTCAGCTATTGCTTTTGTCCCATGAACATTGCGAATGATGGAGAGTCCATAAGGCCCAATCAAGATCCCAGCAGCCAAGTAACCAAGAACAGGACTGCCTAAACATTGTTGCAGATAAAGGACACAGAACCAGTGAAACAATATATGAATGTCAGACAATCAATTTTATCAGATTATGACTTTTAAAAAAATGTTTCAAATACACGAGAGCAATACTTTCAATTCAAGTAACCAAATTTGTTTTGATCATTTACGGCTCCATTTATTGTCACAATCAAACATACAAACAATGAATAAGAAAAAGAAACATGAGCTAAAAGAAACATAGCAACCAATTTACCTCCAGGAATTTTTTGAAATAACGGCACAAATATAACACTTGCAAGTAATAGCCAGAGCATGTCAAAGAGGGAGGCTTCCTCGTCGTTCACCTACAATAGATACCATGCAGAGTCAGATGAAGCCTATTGAACTGAGCATGCAAATTAATATAGAAAATGAATAAGATCAGACCTCTTGATTAGGTAACAATGCAATAACTTTCTTAATTCTGTTGGGGAGTTCCTGAAGTTGTCTAATCAGAGGCCTTGAACTTGAGGAAACTTCTTCAACTGCGGTTGCAATGACTTCTGGCTGCTGAAGCAGCTGGGCAGTCTTCTCTGCTCTGTTGGCATAGAAGGTAACCCTGAAATAAAAGTTGACTACTTCTGGTCAAACAGAGCAAAACCTTCATATAGATCTTTTTATGTAATTAACGTAATGACAAAGCACAATATTGTCTTACTCAGAGAGGACAAAACAACTTAAATGAAGGAAACACATAGAAAGGCATAAATCTCATCCCAAACAGAAGAAATTTTATTTCATCATCAGTTTTTAAACACACCAGTGAATATTTTAGCCTTGATACTTTTCTATAAAAAGCTAAAAATTCTAACCTTAATATTTCATATACATTACTCCTGTACATTACATATTCTAGGCCAGCCATATGAACTATATATACTTCCATAAAAAATTGTTTCTGCAATGCTCTAACAAAAGGAAGAAGCAAGAAAACGAGCTGAGATAAAGAAAGATCATACACACCCTGCTCCAATTAACAATAACCCAACAACCAGCTTGGGCAATTGCTTCTGTGCAGATTCCACAAGACCATTGAAAACTGATGCTGGTGAGTAATCAGTCTCATCTGTACTAGAAGAGAAAAATGATGCAGGAAAAAATCGGGAAGACTTCTTCAATGATGTCTTGGGAGCAGATGGTGAATTATCTCTGGTCAAATCTTTCTGTGTTTCCTGTTTTTTTGTTTGAACTACATTCTTTGACTTCTCTACTTCAAGTTCAGCTTCTTTAGAAGAGTCTAAGCTTAATTGTCCGTTATCATGATCATTCAGATAATCAGATTGAGTTATGTCTTCCACGATTTGGCTGGTTTTATTATCTAGTGATTCCGTGGCAAGCAAAGACTCGTCATTACTTGAGAACCCGAGCTCTTTTTTAACAGCATCGTCACTGGAAAAATGTTGAACCAATATCTCCTCCTCAGGGAGAGCTACACCATCTTGTACTTGTAGAGTGTTTGCGGTATCCTCATTAATGCTAGTGACAGACTTGTCAGCTCTCAGAAATGAAATCTCTGCATCATTAACACGCTGTGCAGCCTCGAGTTCAAAAGCAACAGCTTGCTCGGCTAAATGCATTATATCAGTGACATCCTCCTCCGCTTTCACCGCATTCAACTGTGCTTTTTCTGCAATTCCATGCAACTTATTCACTTCATTCTGCAACTCCTCTTTTCTACTTTGCAAGCGCCTCAACTCCGCCTCACAACACGCCAAATTTGTCTGACATTCCTTGATATCATCCTGAGCAACCGTAAGCTCTTTCTCCTCTTGCACTATACCTTTAGCACCATCACTCTCGTTAGAACCTCGAGCGGAACTATAATCTTCATTTGCAATCTCCAAAGATTCAACGGCTACTTGTAACCTCGCCTCAGCTAAAGAAAGAGCCATTGTTGCATTTTGAACAGCTTCTTTGGCAATGAACTCTTCACTCACAATTTCCTGGATAATATCAAGGGTAGAATTAACGTCGTTCCAAGCTCTCGACGCTTCATCTTGCAAAGATATCGCATTCTCCGATATCTTCTTAACCTTTTCCTCAAACACAATACTATTTACTCTAGCAGCTTCTAATTCTTTCAAAGCCTTTTGCAACAAGTCTTTCAATTCATCCACACTTTGTACTTCTACTTCTTTCTTCTCCCCTTCTTCCCCCAATTCAGCACCCGAAATCGACACCAAATCAGAGTAATCCTCATTCACACCTTTCAAATTATCAACATTTCTACCATTTCCATTGTCATATCCAAAAGAATCATTTCCCTTACACTTTAACCAAATTTCCCTATTTCCCCTAAAAAACTTATCACTCTTACACCATAAACTCGAATTCAAATTCCAAACTCTTGAATTACTCCTACTAAAACGAGCTTTCAAAATATTCCTCGAATTACCAATAAATTCACAACCGAAACCATTGAAAGCTACTTTCAACTGTGGTAAGCTAAAAGCTATATCCATTTTTCTTCCAAATCAAAAAATTCATACAGAACCGTTTCTCAATGCATTTCTGAAACAAATGATAAAAGAGTAAAAAAAAAATTAATCACAAAAAAGCTCAACACTATATAACTGCATTTTCGTTTTTCACATTAACAAAAAATAATAATCAGATAATGCGAAAAAAAAAATAGAGAGAATCGTTTTACCGAAGGTTTCAATTTCTGTGTTTGGAAAGAGGGAAAATGGCGAGAAAATGAATCAGTTTTTTTTTTCGTGTTTTTTTAAAACGGTCAGTGACGTGAATAAGCAGAGCAAGCTATAAGCGAGAGTCAGAGGATATTCTTCAGAGGTTTTTTTATCTACAATCGCAGATTAAGAGCGTGGGAAACAACGTGCAATCATTAATGGTACTTGCTCTCGCACAATAGAAAGCGTCTTTTATAAACGACCATTTTAGCGCGTTAAATGGTTAATTCTCATGTAATGAAAGTAGCTGTAGGAAAAGTTTAAGCTCAGTGGCAATTTCGGTAATTTGTGCCGGGATGAATGGATGTCGAAATTGCTATAAAATATCTAAACCCAACATTTGTCTTTATTAAGGTTTATTGATTCAGTAAAAAATAAAAAAGTTTCTCTTGGTTTATCTTTTTCATTTAGTAAATAAATAAATTATATTTTACTATGATTGTTATAAAAAAGAATATATATATTTTATTGTTGTTTACCACACCAAAAGAAATAGTTGTCGTTGAGCATGACCAACAATAGAGTTGAATGGTCACTCTAATTTCTCACTTTAATATTTAATTTTATAATGACAAATATTCATTTTAATTGAATTAATTTTAAAATGAAGATTCATTTTAATCTTTTAGAAAAACTAAAAAATTTAATTTGATTCTCAAGAAAAATCCAAGTAAATTTTAATCTCTAAGAAATAAATAAAGACAATATAATCTTTAGATGAACTACTATCATAAATTAATTTTAAGATAGACAATTAAATCTATGACAAAGTTGGTTGCAGCTAAAAGTAATAAAAAGATTTAAAAAATGTGGTTGAAACAAATGTTAATAAGTCATTTGAGATGTTAATCTCACATATATATCTAATTATTACTTGTCATACTTGTTAACCAAGTTTGAGTTAGTGGAGAAATGTGAGAGACAAAAGTTCTCCTAATTGTACAACTCATTATAGACATAACTAATAAATCAAACAACTTATTTATCCAAAGTTGTAATGCATGCACGAGGAATAATTTGTATTTTTTTTTTTTGAAGGGAGGAAT
>JBBPBP010000004.1:54924684-54935260 GCA_037974735.1 Cicer chorassanicum
AACTCTTTTACAGAAACCATCACATATTCGTCGTTAAATCATACAAACATGATTTTTTTTTAAATAATCCAATAAAATTGGAAATATTTGAGCAAAAAACATGTTGTTTTAGATTTTTTTTTTTTTATATATGTATTGTAGATTTTCATAGTATATTAGAAATAATTATGTCATAAACTTGCATATATCAGCTTAAAAACAGGAAATTTTAGCACGCTATGCAGTTGAATCATAAATCAAAATTCAAGAAGAGGTTATAAAAAAATTGTGCTCATGTTATAAAAAAAAATCTTGCTCCGAATTTGAAACAAATATATAAAAATGCACAACATTAGAGCTAAATAAATTCAAAAGAACAAAAGTTAACCTTAATGAAAATCAATTTTAGTTCTCTGCCTCAGTGACCAGAGCTTCAGCATTGCATATATTAAAATAAAAACAGACGAACCATTATGATGTCGGATTACTATCATCTCGCCATTGTCTTTTCTTCTCACATGGACCTTCCACTTCAGTTCGGCGGCGAAACAGAAGAGATGGACATATATATTAGAAAGTTATGGAGATTAGGTGATATTATTATGTTTGCTTATTATTTTGTTTTAATATATTAAGGATAAGAAAACAAAGTTCTGAGAGTCTCGTATTACCATAAAAATGGAAACACTAATCAAAAAGGACATAATCGTGGATCACATACATGTCAAACAAATCAAGGGATATTTATCTTTCAAATCAACATCTAACTAATCGTGAATTTATGACAATGCCAATTCATTCCTTCACCCTAATTGCCACAAACACTTCTAGATTATCATTTGACTTCTCACAAGGAGTCGAGACGTTATTAGTCGATTACAATTAAAACAGGTCATGATAATCTATCTTGTAGTGTTATCTAGTCAAGTGCACTATATAATAATATATTCATCAGAATTCAAACCAACAATCAACCTCATGTGTCCATACATATAGAGGTGTGCAAAAATATGGTTAATTGGACTCTATTAATAAATTGGATTGCACTGCACCACAATAAATTAAACCATTTAAATGGTTTATGAATTGAACTACATATTTAAAACAATTCGGTTAACTAAACTTAATTTAAAAACCAGTTTAACAATTTTAAAAAAATATTTAACCTCAATTAAGATTTTTTTCTTACAAAATTTTTAAAATTTATTTTTTTCGAAAAAAAATTAAATCATTTTTCTTACATTTAAATTAATGAGTTTATGAGAATTAGAAGAGTATATTTATTACATTTTAATGTTAAGATAGTAGATTATATATTATAAATAGGCCTTTATTAATCATCACCAATTCATCAAGGAAAATCTTCCTCGAGACTTGATTAAAGTATCGTTCTTTAAATGGCCACGCCATCATTCAATAGCCTTTACGTAGTTGTAACTCTCATGATTAGTTTTGACTAATTGACTAATCGTATGAGAAATATTTGACTAATTGTGCAAGCAAATTAAAGCCACAATGTGGTAAACAAATATTTGACAGTGTATTAATTTGTTGGTTGGAAATCAAACCGTTAGTGATTATTTTTGTGATAGCCTTGTGAATGACGTGGGAAAATCTTGCCATTTCGACATGACAAAGTATGCAGTTACATTACCTGTGTTTGCAAAAAATAAAAAATCAAATTTTAAATAGGTGTGAGAAAATTTATATTTTTTTCATCTTGGTAATTCATAATATCAATAGTGATGATCTAATTAAGTCAAGACTATTAGCCTTTGTTTTAATATAAAAATAACTTCGTACAAATGACTGTACTCATAAATATATATCAAAACAAATTTCTTACAAACATCAAACTGTATTTTATAATATTGACAATCCAATAACAAAAAGAATGATCCTCATTATTTAGTCACAATTTTGGTATTCATAAATAGATCCTATTTAGTAAGAGTGAGCAAATTTCAGTTATGAATTAGAACTGTTTGAAAACTGAACCGAATCAGTTTTCAGTTTTGAAAAAACTAAATCAAATTGATTTTCAGTTCAAAAAATCGAACCGAATTGATTTTCAGTTCAAAAAATCGAACCAAATTGTTTTATAAATCGGTTAACCGGATTATTACTCTGAACCGAATCAAACTGGTTTTAACTTAGTTTTTTTGTTTCTATAGACCAAATTTTACATAATTACCCCTAATTACTTCTAAAAAGTAATTCGGTTCTAGTTTTTTCGAACTAAAAACCGGTTCAGTTTAATTTTTTCGAATTGAAAACCGGTTCGATTCGGTTAATTCGAACTGAAAACCAGTTCGGTTCGGTTCTAATTTTAAAAAATCGGTTCAAAAACAATTTGGTTCTCAATTTTTATAAAGTAGTTCAGTTTAAAAACAGTTTGGTTTTGCAGTTTAATTTAATTTTTGGTTTTTTTGAACACCCCTATTATTTAGTCTAAACCACTCATTCAACGTCGAATAAATTTAAAATACAAAATAAAATTAAGTATTTTATAATGGTAGATTGATGTTGGGAATAAATCTTGAAATATGTCAAATGAATCTATCAAATGAAAATCATATTTTATATAAAATAATTTTTCTCGTCTCATTTATTCCATATTGTGATGATCTTTTTTTTGGTTACATGAGATTAAAAAAAAAAAGGCATCAAAAGAATTAGACTACTAAGTGACTCATAAACTAGAAGGTGACTCATAAACTATAGTCAAGGAATTCATACAATTAGTTCGCATTTTCGCAAAAATATTTGCACAAACATTTCTTTCACGAAGAGTGTGATGGAGGAAAAAAATTCAATCTTTCTTCATGTAGTCTCGAATGACTTCCAACATATTTGCATGATGATGATAACGAGTATTCCTCATAATCACAAGCTGAACCACACAAACAGAATCTGATAAACAAATAATTCTTCTAAACCATACTTGCCAACACATCTCAACATCAACCAAAAGTTCTTGAATTTCAACATGGAGCACATTCAACCAACCTACACTTCCAAAGAAGCCAAATAGGAAGTCCTCCATCGTGATTTTGCATCAAACCTCCAAAATCCTCTATCCCCGGTTTAGTTAGCGCACTACCATCAACATTGAGAACCATTGTATCCATATCACATTTTTTCCAATAAACTTCACGAATTTGTCGCGGGTAATGGAGAAAATGATAGCTGAAAGCCTATTTAGCAACTTGAACTTGAATAAGCACATCAATAGAAACTCTTATCGTCCAAATGTACCACATGATCAAAGATGAATTTATTTCTCGACGTCCAAATGTTCCACATGATCAATGGAGGTAACACACCAAAATATGTTACTATAGTAAGAAGGAATTTGGAATACTAACAAAGTAAATGTTATTGATGATTGCTTGAATATTGTTGCAACCACACTCTGTTCAAATCTCAATAGTTCGATGGCATAATAATAAGCATTATCATAAACGTAATTATTTACTCACACTTGCGTATTACTAAATTAATATACTTTCAATTCTATCTTGGAAGTTATAATGAGTCGTGGAAGTTACCTTCTATAATCATTCAACATGTCATTTACTCCAATTTCTATCATTCTAATGTACATATATTGCAGAACTTTCCTACTTCCTTCGTAAGTAAATTTCAATTACAAGTCAAACACTTCATACATGCCACTAGTGCAGAATTTTCCAAAAAAGAGTACTCGTCGTAAATTTTAAGATGTCTAGTTTATGTATGTAAATTTTAATTTACTAGCTATCCAATAAGTGCAGTTTATTTAAATAGTACAGAGAGATACCAAAAACAGGACCACTACTTTTTCTCAACTTGGAAGAGATTTTAAATTATTAATACTCAGTCAAATCCAACAAAATTTATGTTCATACTAAAGAGAAATAAAACTAGTTTAAAAAGAAATAACAATCATTTAAAAAGGAACTCTAGACAAAAAAGTTATGATTAAAAAACTGAAACTATGTCTATACGGGTTTGAGGACAACAACCCACCCTTATCAATTAGCTCATCCCACAACTATGTAGTATACCATTTTAAAATTTTATGCATTAGGTAAGCACTTAAAGAAAATTATCAACAGAATTTCAATTTTAACAAACAAATATGCATTCAACACTTCACACAATCACATGCATGCCTATTGTACTCATTCCAAGAATCTCAAACTTAATTTTCCAGCATACAAAGTAACTTTTCCCTTACAAATCATCATATAAACAGAATCCCACATTCAGATACCCCATCATTTGAGATTTATGGTTACCCAAAACACATAAAAGAGAAACTCACATGCATTTTTACTAAAACACTACCCAATATTATAATCGAACACATCTTATTTGCATACTTCTCAATTACCAATTATTGCTCAAGGCACATGCATATGACACAACCCATCATTCAATACTCGACATAACAACCAATTAACCCTAATAAAACTCTAAGCACACCCAAATACAGAGATTCTAGAGGGGTGGTCTATGTTACCTCAAGAAAATATTAGAGACAAAAACTTGATTTCTAACTCTCTCAAGACTATTTAACTTTAAAAACGAAAATAAAAACTGATACATTACACATAACACAGGATAAAAAAAATTATTTTTTATATTAATAATATTTTTTTACTTCTATTTAGAGTTCAAATTGATTCATCTGTATAAAATTTGCAATATTTCACTCAAAACGAGAAGCTTGCATTTGCTATTGCAACATTATATGCATTACTGCTTCCTAACTCATCAACGTGAGTTGACATTTTATTCCTCTTCTATAATTATGCAAAAAAAAAATGATATATGAAACAAACTTATAGAATGATTTGTCATTGCTTGAAGCACGTCTATATATAATTTTATGGTACAATATATATACTATCATATCTTGGAAGCATCGGCAGTGACTCGGTTAAGGGCAATGGCGGTCTTTGAGCCAGAGGGGCGCCCCAAATGCTTGTTGATGAAGTCCCCAGCTGACATGAGCTTTCCAATATCAACGTTGGTTTTCACACCAAGTCCATTCAGCATGTACACAACATCTTCAGTAGCTACATTTCCTGAAGCCCCCTTAGCATATGGACAGCCACCAAGTCCAGCAACTGAAGAATCCACTGCACTTATTCCCATCTGTTTATATGCATACAAACCAATAATGTCCATTGATAACTGTGACTACCAAATCATAATAAAAGGCAGACCCAGTTTAAGCCCGGTTATACATGTATCTATATTCTAAAAAATATATGATCCAGATTCTCTACAGCTGGAAAATCCTGAATTTGAAACAGTCGTGTATATCTGGCTGTCCGATCAGGGATAGGATGGCTCATGTTTCAACTCGGTAAATCACATTTGAAATACGCAGTTGAAATGTGATTTGTTTGATCTTGATTAGGCAACTCTGAGATGCATGGCTGCAGCAAATTCAGGATAATGCAACTGCCGAAAATCCAAATCTAATATTCATGGATGCTAGAGAATTTCCATTAATTATAACCGTTTGATGGTTAGTTCATTGATTGGCCCTTTTATTACACATTACATATATAAAAGAGGCAAAAGCTCAATAAACAAGAAAATGAAAAATTCAAGCTATCTGTTAACTTACTTGGAGTGATACAAGAATATTTGGAAGGGATTGCCCATATGTGTCATGGAAGTGGACAGCAAGCTTTTCTACTGGTACAACTGCCATTACAGCCAGAAGCATAGGAACTACGGTTCCTGACCATAACAAACATAGCAAACTGTCAGAAAGAGTATTCGGGATTAAGAGCAAAAGCATATATAGTTTGACATTAATCCTTCAATTCTTCCCAGTTTCAATTAAATATTTAACACTCATTTACTATTTCCACTGTTAATAACAAAAATACTACCTTATTTTCCCTTTGTTGTCTGTTCTCAATTATTTGTATAGTAAATGGTGAAAATAACATTTATGTTATTAAAAATCTTTGAAAAGATGAAATGGTAAAAATAAGGGTAACAATTTTGTAATTACGTGAAAACAAGAAGAATCATTTTCTCAAACCAAGTATGCATATGCATTTAATTTAATATTAGAAAAAAGAAAGTCATCTAACTCATTACCTGGTGTGCCTACGCCAATTGTGTCACCAAGTGAGATTTCAAAGCAACCCATGTCATTTAGTTCTTTAGCCACATAAGCTACTTTTGACGGAGAGATTGGCCCTTCAACTGGGCATCCAACAACGCATGATACATACCTACCAAGTTTAAATACAGAGCACTGATTGGAATAAGTAGAACAGAAACAGAATTTCTATCCATAAAATTAACAATATCAACACAAAGGGACTTTCACGTGTCTAACTATTAGACCTTGATGGCTTGACTTGATTGCATTTCAAACATACAAAGGTCTTCACCAGTGCCAAATTATCTCAAAACAGCAATACAAATATAGGTGTTGAGACTGGTTTTCAGTATTTAATAAAAAGGTATTGTCTGCTTTATAAGTATCAATACTAAATTTCACATGTTTAGGTTAAATTAAATCAACATAATTACATTTGTATCTCTTTAAACTTTACTCTGCTTGAATATCTACATTGATTCTGGGATTGATTTGATAAGTAATAGAGTGCAAATGAGATGGGAATATATACTATTATATTTACCAATAAATACTAGGGACCTTAAATATGGTAACTGCCAAAGATATAAAACCATTTCTAGGTCTACTTTTAGCTTAAGTTTGTGCTCAATCCTTGCAGCCATGTTCTTAAATATAACATTAAACCTTTAGCACAAGGTAAAATGAGTTTGTGCATGTGTTATCCATGCTTCAAGTCCAAAAAAAGTCAAGAATATATATGTAAATTAGTACAACTGCATTTCAAAATGTAAAAGCTGTTAAAAGTACAAATACAAGATAACTAGTTTAATGTAAGATGAACTTTTCAATTAATTTACATAGATTCTGCCAAATATAAAGAAGATATTGCAGGGTAAGAAATGCAAATCCTATAAAAAATATCAAATGAAAAACAAAATATTTGGGAATCTTTCAGTCAAGCATACAAACCCACTTGCAAGTATATTGAAGTAGAGATATTTGATGGATGCTTAGAAATGGAATAATGGAGCCAAAAATGCATACCCTCGAACTGGAATTGAGAGCTCTTTAGCAGCACGAGTAACAGCACGATAGCGAGCAAGACTCTCTTCAATACTACAATTAATGTTTGATTTTGAGAAAGATTCCGAAGCTGATGCAAAAACAGCTACTTCTCTAGCTCCAGCTGCAATAGCAGCTTCATAACCCTGTAAATGTAATATATAGATCAGACATCTGAATCTAAATTTGACCATTTACAGTTGTTCTAGTTTATAGTTGTTCTAGATAGTTGTACCTTTAAATTAGGAGTCAGAACTGGCAACCTGATGCCTCCCAGGTTATGAACTGCTTGCATCACATCCTTTGCATCAGCCAACTGAAAGACAAATAAATAGAATGGAATTCAAGCAGGTAAATCTCAAATCACACTGGAAATAAATTGGTTAAGAAGGATAACAACTAGTACTCTAGTTGTCCTCATATCTTTTAAAATGGAAAGATAGCCTACAACTGTGCACCAAGAATTATGCTAAAAACACACTCTCTAACACACTCTTCTCAACACACTCTCTAATTAGTTGAAATTCAAATAAGTCCTATGAAATTTATGTGGGGCCTACATGATTTAGTGGGACCCATTTGAATTTTAATCAAATATAGAGTATGTGTTGAGAAGAGTGTGTTAATAACAATCCACGTGCAGCAAATGGGCAAGGTCTGTTGGAATTGAGTGATTTTGAGGTTATTTGGTGGGAAGGAAAATGGATAGAAAATGATTTTCGACCTATACCTTTTAATTTATGGGATGGGATTGAGACCTACTACCATGTAAATGCACCTCGAAGAAAGTGTACCACAACAATAATTCATAATATCAATATCAAGTTAAATAAATTTGAGTCATTATACCTGTGGGACCCATTTGGGGGATACAAAACTAGTAGCCTCAATGACAGATAACCCAGTAGATGCTAGTCTATGAATCAATTCAATCTTTACAGCTGTTGGTACAATGTTCTTCTCATTTTGCAATCCATCCCTTGGTCCAACTTCAACTATCTTAACAAACTCTGGCATACCTTTCATAAACTGCATTGCCCAATTAAAAATTTGAAGTACGTTACATACCAGACAAAGAAATATGAAAAAATCACCAACTAGAGTGAATTAAAACCTTATGACATAAGACAAAATGGAGATACAAAAAAAGACATTAACGAAGTTACTCATTTAATATCTACAAAAAAATTATGCTTGAACAGAAAGTACTGCTGCCATTGCATTACCTTGTATGCCATATCCTGTATGTCATTGTTATTGCGCTTTCGACTATACTGGTAATCTGAGGAATAAAATGAATTATCAAATTTCATCGAGTTTCTCCCAATGGTCATAGTCTTTTGACTGAAAGAGTCACATTGGGACTTGTCTATTGTTTGCCTTTTCCAGAATGTCTCTGCGGTGTACTCTTCGTTGTCTTCACTGCACATAATATAGTCTTAAGGATATGTTATATATAGTGGGCAGATAATAGGTCGGATGTATGTGAAAGAAGTTGATGGAAAGTAAAGGATGACAAAATGAAAGTTGAATGATAAGTAAATATATGCATAGGTTTTGACTTGTACTAGGTTGCAAAATATGACTCACTTGCAGCTGTTAGATGTGCTGCAACTTCGTCCTTCAATCCAGTAGTTTCCCATGCCCAAATTATCTACTTGTGGACGGCAACAACCAGTTGAGAACCTCCGAACTCTATCCATGGTACTCATGCTTGGCAAATTGTCAAGGCCAAGTGGCTCCTCCAAACTTGACATGGTGAAGAGGATGAGAAAAGGGAGCTGGCAAAATATGTTCAAAGTAAGTATTGTGCAACGGGAATTAATTTATAATTATTTCTACCATTTCCACCAGGTTGTAGGGAAATATATACATTCAAAAGCATATTGTCTATTCTATTGGCTAAAACTTCAAGACAAATTTGTTGTCTTTATCAGATTTATTCACTACAGATAGTGCTATATGATATAATAGACAATGAAATAACTTGTGATGTAAAGTAAAATTCACTAGATCAAGAAAGGAGGCAGCTGGGATTTGGGCTATGCTTGTTTGAGTGTGTGGAAAATAAGGAGGGGGAGTAAAGATGGAACGAAATAGAAAGGGTTTTGATTTTTACTCCTGGTATGGAAAATCACTTTAATCTTACTTTTATCCTCTGACACACTTTCAATCTTTAGTAGGGAAAAAAAAATTTCATGCGCTGAACTCCACTTTGAGCTTTCCCATATTTTTATTGTAAAAAGCAAACATGAAGTGATTTTCATTCCAAAATCTCTGGCTCCGTATTTTCAGCTTACTTATACAAGGATAGCCCTATGAAGCATGGGTATTTCTAAAATGATGAAGTACCCGAGTACTTACCCAGTAGCAGTACTCGTGAGGTACTCTGCTATTTCTCATTATTTTATTGCGAGTGAAGTAGCTAATTTTCTTATATATTAATATAATATTATTTGTGCTTTTAAGTTTATTTGTTATTGCAACCAAACAAAATTTGTGACTTTTTAAATTTTATTGTGAATTGAACAATTTAACTCTTAGTTAAATTATATATAAAAAAAATCATGTTATTCATTGATGTACCCATACCTTGAATTTTATTAAAATAGTACATTTGCAACACAGGGATAGCCTCTGTCCAAAAGGCATTTGCAAATGAAACTGATATCCATATTTTTAAAGTCACTACACTCAAGCCTAAGGCTGTTCTAGACACATCTCTCCTTCAACCATGACCATGGATTCAAAAACAGTAATGTTTCAACAAATGCAACAGTGCCACTACCAGACGTGAAATGTAATGTTTCATATTTTATCGTACAAGAATTACATAACTGTAGATTGTTCATGAACGTTCCTTGCTTTACAAGTCAATTATTGACATTTATAAAATTAGATTTTTTTCATAAAGACAGTTACCGATACATAATTCAAACTTTTCAGTAAAACTGAATATTTTGCGAATAAGTTTATTCAATCATCGAGCATTTAAAAGTATAGCCTAGGAATTATTTTTAAAAGTATAGTCCTAGGCCTAGCCTAGCTAAGTGAGAGTTGTTAACCCCTGTAACAAGAATAATCAAGTTCAAATGTAAAAATCAAAACTGAGCCAACTTTTACATTGCAACTCAGAAACACACAAGAAAGCCTCCCATAAAAAAATATGCATTATCTGCTTGGGGCTATAAAACTACATTATACAGTTGGATTCTTAAATTGCAACTGATATCCTTTAGAAATTGTAATTAATTCCTTTGTTTAGTATGTCAAAGAGCTAATTCAATTTCATTCCTCAATCAACTAATCAAAATTGTGTGACGAATAGCAGAAAGCATGTAACAAACAGCAACATGAAAAACTCAAGAGTTATAAGGTTGAACAATTGAACGTGAAACACAGTTCCTAAATAATTCAAGAAATTAAATTAAAAAA
>JBBPBP010000004.1:54946609-54964863 GCA_037974735.1 Cicer chorassanicum
TATAAAACATAACATAACAAGTTAATTAATATTCATCATATATAATAATTTTATTATCATTATATGACTTACAAAAAAATATAGAACGTCTATAAAAAAATAAAACACTAACTTTAAACTTTGCACAAAACACCAAAATTTTTAGGAAAGACTATGTACTTGTATTATGATTTTGTTTGCCGTGCTTGAATTATACACACTACTAAAAAAATTGAATCAACTACGAAATATAAAGGAAAAAATATGAAATTTGTCTCAAATATCATCACAAAATAATTAGAGATGAAATTCAATGTCAAACTCTTACCATTAAACTAACACTTCAGAGATAATATGATATTAAATGGTTTTGTTATTTGAGATTACAATGTCAAACTATTACCATTAAACTAACGAAGATAATATGATATTAAAAATAATCCTATGAAAATATTTTCTATTTTCATTTTCAAATATGTATGTTCATTTCACTTTGAGAATGATTTTTGAAGTAAATCGTTATTACGGAAATAAGACAAAATGTTAGTCAGTGAAGATTCATTCATTTCTGGAAATAATAAAAATAATTTTTTGATATTTTCATCATTTATAGAAATATATACAATTATTCAGTTTAAAAATCTCTTATTTTTTTAATAACAAGTAAAATTAAGCAAATTTTAGAAAATAAAAACAAGAAATATTTTCACAAAGTAAACGACCATAAGTTATAAATGTGTCTATCATTCGAACATGTAGTAGGAACATCAAACACTAGCAAAAATATTCATCTATCTAATTATTTTTGAATGATGGTGAGCCAATGCTTTTGTTTTTCTTTAAATTTCTTTTATAGAGTGTCTGAAAGTTAGGTTTGAAGTTTATAGTGGACAAAAATGACTAAAAGCTCAGCATAGGTTGGAACACGAGAAACTACTATAAAACGATAAAACAATTTTTTATACAAAATTATTTTAATATGACAATACAATTTTCTATTAGATACATGAACCTAAAAAATAGTATCTTAAGTGTGTCTATATATATATATATATATATATAGAAATTAAAAAATTAATTTGGTGTCCTTATAAATATGAGGCCCCGTGCACTTGCACCTCTGGAACACACTCAAGATCGTCCGCGAGACTCCTTAAGATCCAAGCTAAATAACACATGTGCTAAGGATCAAAGGAAATGGATGAGTCAGATAGTTTAACTAATTTGAATTAAGAATTAAGAAATTAAAGGATTGGATTTCAAATTTCATAAACGAAAAAATACTAACTTAACAACTATAATAATGTATAATAACATTGCCAATATATGCTATTTAAGTTTAACCAAGTTATTTAATTGGCAATGACTTTTACAGTAATATTTTTATGATTTAGTTATGATAACATCAAATAATAATGATAAGTGTAATATTTCCACAAAGTAAAAAATTTTATACAAGCATCACATCAGCACCACATCATTCATATGAATCACTTTAAAAGTAATTATAAAAAAAATCAAACGGTTTTAATAATTTAATGATTATGATTAGTGATAATGTAAAATATATTTACATTGGGAGTGCTTTCAAATTAAATCATATGAAAAAACTGTATTTAAGACGTTAATTAAGATACAAGCCTGAGATGAAGGGTCAGCCCAGGTTCCAAGCCACCTAAGAAAAGGTCTTACTCAAAATTAGTTTTAGGCTTCATTCACTCTTGAATCAGTCCATTTAAAAAGATGAAAAGAATTTGAAGGAAAGGGATGAAAGATAACACCCCATGTAAAATATTGCACCTAGATTTAATGTAATAGATAATTGATAATAAATTGTTACAATTATTCTGTAGATACTAAAGAACACAATGGATAATTTCCCACCTTGACTATAATATAATTAAAGGAGTTCTACTTTAAATAGAGCACTTACAAGCTTCAAAATATTTCTTTTCATTCAAAGTTTAGCCAAGTTCATTTCTCATTTCATTTCCATAATCACCGTGGCACAAGGTGGAACTCATTAAAACATTGCTATATGAGTTGCTATATGAGTACCAAGTCACTTAATCATGGAGGCAACACAACTTGTTGGCACAATATAAGATCAGAAATGGTCTTTCCATGCCGATCAACTCTTCGCGAACAGTTGACACCGCCGTCTAAGATATTCCTGATAACAACATTCAATGACTGGATTCCCTTAACTTCATATATCTCCACTTTAACATTTTCACTGACCCTTTTGTCTCTTTGATTTCTTGCATCTAAATCAAGAGAAGGTGACAAATCAAGAAGTGGCGAGACCACTGATTTCACCCATTGACATGTGATAATTGGTTTCAACCTCTCGATATCAGGAGGAAAATGCGGAATGAGGGAAAAATTGATGTCGTTTCCTTTATCTCCAGCTCTGCTGTGTGCTACATTGTAAAGTTGAATCTTTTGGCCTGATGGTGCAGGTGTGGAACTTCTACAACGTGAAACAAATTCTGAGGTGGATTTATCAGTTTCAGTTTGCAAGTTTGGTTGCAATGTCAATGTGTGTTTCAGATTATATTCTTGATCAACTACTTCATTTGAGTGACTTTCTGTGTTCCTCTTCATCCCAATTCGCCAGAAAATGTCGTCACGCCTAACCTGAAGAGTAACCTAGCTATGATCAATCTAACAGCATGGTAATCAAACTGGCAATAAGATCACTAGTACAGCAACCTAAACAAATTTTGTATGTCGACAAATCACATGTTTCCTTGATTGTTTAAGTTAATTATCACATTTCAGCAGTTCAGAAGGATCATTTCACTGCAAACAAACTATATGACTCATTGAGTTTGAAGTTGTCATTGTCTGAGTCATAATGTTGATGGAACAACCACCAAGCATTATACTCCTTCCATTCCTTTTTAGATGTCGTTTAAAGGTTAATTATACATATCAAGACTACTAATAAATTTTGTTACTTTTAATATGATTATTTGTACTTTTCCTTTAGTACCCTTAGATTTTTATTATCTCATTCAACTTATTTCTCTTTCTGCAACAAATAATGAAGAGTATTGACAAAACAATAGTAAATGTTGTATTAAACTTTGAAACAACAACTAAATAGGAACAAAATTCCTCTCAAAAGTGACATTTTGCTCTAAGATGTTCTACTGAAAATTTGGATTTGGATAGAGCTCAATGGACTCAATTGATCCAAGTGGTAAAGTATAGTCCTAATGCATGCATATGCTCATGTATGAGAAAGATGAAGAGAGGAAGGGAAAGAAGAGAGTACCAAGTGTTTTTCTAGAAGAATCTCTTTCTTATATCCAGTACTGCATTCAAACCCAAAAGAGATATCAGTAACAATCTGAAGGAGTAATATAGGTTGATAAAATATGCAATCAGGAAGTAAATTGAATTGAGAAAAGCTCATTTGTTAATATTTCAAAACTGAATGGCAATTACAATTGTGTACTCTATTTATATGTGATTACAATGTTGTGTACTCTATAACAGAATCAAAACTGAATCTAACCAACTATAACAAACTCAAACTAACTGTAACAAACTCAAACTAACTGTAACTGACTACTTCTGCTTAACCTTGCTTATGTAATCTATATATATTCTAATATTCCCCCTTAGAATTTGAGGGTGGTTTCACTAACGAGTGTTTGTCAAACACTCTGAGTTTGTTACGAAGTATTCCAAACTTGGTGCTAGGAAGAGGCTTTGTTAATACATCTGCCCATTGATCTTGAGCTGGAACATGAGAAACAACAAGGCTTTTGTTCAACACTTTTTCTCTTACAAAGAAGATGTCAAGTTCCATGTGCTTGGTCCGATTGTGGAGAGTTGGATTATGTGCAAGGGAGACTGTGCTCAAGTTATCACATAGAATTTGAAGAGTTTTGAACTTGCAACGAAGCTCTTTTAACAGTGATTGGATCCAAAGAATTTCTGCTGCAAGCTGTGCCAAACTTCTATACTCAGCTTCTGCTGTTGATCTTGCTACTAGAGGTTGTTTCTTTGACCACCATGAGATGAGGTTAGGTCCAAGATACACACATGCACCTGAGGTTGACCTGCGATCATCAGGATCTGCTGCCCAATCTGCGCACAGGTGCTGGCTGGATCAGAAGGCCATGATGCAGTGTGCCACTTAAATAGCGCAGGATTCTCTTAACTGCCTTCCAGTGATCTTCAAGGGGTTGAGCCAAAAATTGACATACTTTATTAACAGAAAATGAGATTTCTGGTCTAGTGAGTGTAGCATACTGCAATGCCCCCACAATAGAGCGAAAATAGGTTGGGTCTGCAAGCTGGACAGAACCAAATTTTGACAGTTTACTGCTGGACAGCATTGGTGTTGGCATTCCCTTTGCATTCACCATATGCACCTTGGCTAGTAAATCACGTATATACTTGGATTGAGAAAGAAGTAAAGAGCCATTAGGTAAGTGAGTCACCTCAATTTCAAGGAAATAGTCCAAATTTCCTAGTTGTTTAAGTGCAAACTCATAGTTCAACTTCTTAATAAGATGTTGAATCTGATTTAGTGAACTCCCAGTAAGAATGATGTCATCAACATAAACAAGAGCCATTAATGTAAATGAAGTGGAACTTAGAATGAAGAGGCTGGGGTCGCATTTGCTGGCAGTGAAGCCATACTGAAGGAGTGCTACTCTAAGTCTGTCAAACCAGGCCCTTGGGGCTTGTTTTAGTCCATACAATGCTTTGTTAAGCTTACAAACCAGACTTTTATCTTGAACTTCAAAACCTGGGGGCTGCATCATGTATACTTCTTCTTCCAAAACACCATTTAGAAAGGCATTATTGACATCAATTTGTTGAATAGGCCAGTTATTGGACACTGCAATAGTGAGCACAGTGCACACAGTAACTGGTTTAACCACTGGAGAAAACGTTTTTGTGAAGTCAGAACCGGCCTGTTGATGAAACCCTTTTGCCACAAGACGGGCCTTATACTTGTTAATTGATCCATCAGGGTTCTCTTTGATTCTAAATACCCACTTACATCCTATAGGTTTACGACCAGATGGTGGAGGGACTAGGGACCAGGTGTTGTTTTGAAGAAGTGCAGCATACTCAGTTTTCATTGCTGCCAGCCACTGTGGGGCAGCAAGTGCTTGTTGAATAGTGGCAGGTTCTAGGTGTGTGAGAAGCAGAGTGGGATGCAGTTTGGGTTTGACAATTCCATTTTTAGCTCTTGTTTGCATGGGGTGGGTATTTTGAGTAGGAATTTGGATGGAATTGTCAGGTCTGGGTGCGGAGGCTGCTGGCCTGCCTGTAGAAGTTGCTGGCCTGCCTGTAGAGGCTGCTGGTCTGGGTGCAGAATCTGCTGCAATGGGTGCAGAGGTTGCTGGACTGGATGTAGAAGCTGGCCTGCCTGTAGAGGCTGCTGGTCTGGGTGCAGAATCTGCTGCAATGGGTGCAGAGGTTGCTGGTCTGGATGCAGAAGCTGGCCTGCCTGTAGAGGCTACTGGTCTGGGTGCAGAATCTGCTGCAATGGGTGAAGAGGTTGCTGGTCTGGATGCAGATGTTTCATTGTGTGGAGAGGCAACTGGACTGGGTTCTGCATCAGGGGCAGGAGAAATCATGACAGAGTTGGAAGATGTTGGAATTGTTGGATTAAAGATGCAGCCGGTCCCAGCAGTATGACGAGGAATAAAGCTAGTGACAGCAGCAGCATGATGAGGAGGCAAGGATTGAGTTGCTTGAGATGGAGTGAGGGACTTAGAGAATAATTCAGAGTAGGGAAACCTTGTTTCATTGAACAAAACGTCTTTTGATGTATATATTCTTCCATCAGAACTAAGACACTTATACCCCTTGTAAGAAGAAGAGTATCCCATGAAGACACACTCTTGGGATCTAAAGGCAAGTTTATTGGGATTATAGGGTCTTAGAAGTGGAAAACAAGCACAACCAAACACTTTGAGGTCCTTGTATCTTGGATGGGTGTGATGTAGAAGGAAGTGGGGAGACATATTGTTGAGAACCGGTGTTGGCAGACGATTGATGAGAAACGCAGCTGTAACAAACGCATGATCCCAGAATTTAAGATGAATTCCAGCCTGTGCCAGCAGTGTGAGACCAGTGTCAACAAGGTGCCTGTGCTTTCTCTCAACTAAACCATTTTGATGATGAGTGTGTGGACAAGTGAAGCGATGCAATATACCTAAATCAGCCAGATATTTGGTGAAGGGGCGAAATTCACCCCCTCCATCACTTTGGACAGCCTTGATTTTACAATTAAACTGCAATTCAACCATGGATTTGAATTGCTTGAAATGAGCAAGAGTGTCAGATTTCTGTTTTAGGGGATAAATCCAAACAAACCTAGAGTAAGCATCAACACATGTAAGAAAATATGTGTATCCTCCATGGGATGTAACAGGGGCAGGACCCCATAAGTCACAAACCACCAATTCAAAGGGATTATGATATATGGTGGTAGAGAGGGGAGCAGGCAGACGATGTGCCTTGCCTAAACAGCATGCTGAGCAAAAGGCAGTGGCGTCTTTTGCTGGTGTAGTGATATTACACAATTTTAAAACTGCCTTAAGTGATTCATGATGAGGATGCCCTAAACGAGCATGCCATAGATGGTAAGCAGAATTTGAAATGGAAGAACAAGATAAACTGGACAAATTATTATTGATGTGTTTTGTAGTTACAAGAGCAGTAGGTATAGTATGAAAAGAATTATCATAGTAAGCAACATTAGATTCAGCATTGAGATTGTGCAAAATAGAATCTGATTTATGCAAAATAGTATCTGAGTTAAGTGGTGTTTGAAACTTGTAGAGACCATCTGCCCCGACGGTTCCCTTCAGCAGGACTTCAGAAGAAGCCTGTGATTTCACAACACAAAAAGTGGGGTGAAATTCAAAGAAAACTCCATTATCTTGTGCAAATTTGCTAACACTAATCAGATTTTTAGTAATGGATGGAACAAGCAAAAGATCCTTGAGTGTAAGATTCGTGTTAGGATGTGTTGAACAAGGAAAGTGCATGTTTCCTATTGAGTTTATAGACAAACCTTGGCCATTGCCTATGAGCACATGATCGGATCCAGGGAGTGAAACTGCATCTCCCAAGTTGGAAGCATCAGGCGTGACATGATGCGAAGCGCCTGAGTCAGGATACCACCATTGATTGTTGAAACCAGAATCAGCACCAGTTAGAAGAGCCTGAGGATGAAAGAGACGTGGATTGGCAGATCTAGGGCTGGGGTAACCAAATTGAGGTTGAGCAGATGGTCGTTGCTGCATCAGGAATGGAGCTGAAGGAGGTGCTCCCCAGGGAGAGTGATTGGATTGACCAGTTCCATAATGACGAAAATAACAGATTGAGGCATCGTGACCAGATTTATGACAGATCTGGCACTGTACACGGCCACCGCGACCTCCTCGACCAAAACGACCACCGCTACGACCATTACGACCACCACGAGAGCTATATCCTGGATAATCTGTGTGATTTTGGTTCGCAATCACATGATTTGTACCTGACGGAAAGTTAGGGTTCGGATGCGACGGAGGATCAGTTGTAGAGTTCACTGACGAGACCGGCGACGCTGCCTGAGTGAGATTGACGACGGCAGCTTCCTGAATCTTCTTGTTTTTCTCAAGACGCATCTCATGCGCAAGTAAAAATGATTCGAGTTCGTCCAAGGAGCACGGATCTTCTTTGCTCGTAACAGCAGCAACTACAGAATCATACTCTTCAGGAAGGGCTTCAAGGACGATTTCGATGAGATTACGATGAGGAACTGGATCTCCAATAGAGATTAAGGATTCGTTGATGGTGCGAACACGAAGGATGAATTCATCAATTTTGCGATCTCCCTTGGTGAGACTACGTAACTCAGATCTAAGTTGACGCGCCTTTGTTGCGAGTAAAGTGCGAAAATGGCGATGAATTTCTTCCCAAACTTGCCACGAATAGTGACAATCAACAAGCTTCGTGAGAATCGAATCAGAGATTGTAGAAAGGATCCAGGTACAAACAAGTGCATCTTGTTGCTCCCACTCCAGAAAAAGAGGATTGAGACGATTTGCAGCGCGATCAGATTCATTCAAGAATCGTAGTGGTGCTAAAGGTTCAGTGATGAACTTCTGAAGTTTGTGGCCGCGAATTACGCCTTCAATTTGTTGTTTCCATTGCTTGAAGTTCTTATCATCAAGTTTTACAGAGATGAGGTGAGAGAATTTGACATGGGAAGAAGAGAGATTACTTGAGGCACCAAGAAAGGGATCCATGGAAGCCATTGATGAATGAGGATCGAGAAAAAAAAAAAAGCTCTATGATACCATGATAAAATATGCAATCAGGAAGTAAATTGAATTGAGAAAAGCTCCTTTGTTAATATTTCAAAACTGAATGGCAATTACAATTGTGTACTCTATTTATATGTGATTACAATGTTGTGTACTCTATAACAGAATCAAAACTGAATCTAACCAACTATAACAAACTCAAACTAACTGTAACAAACTCAAACTAACTGTAACTGACTACTTCTGCTTAACCTTGCTTATGTAATCTATATATATTCTAATATAGGTCCTCAAATATTACAATCACATTAGCAATGAAGAAGTAATATGTATATAATTAGTACAACATAAACTTGCTATGCAAAGTTCAACAACCCCGGTTTCAATTTTTTGTGGCAGCATCTTTTGCAATTGCAGTTTCCATAAGAATTGTTATCAAGTTTATTTCAAATAAAAATTGAAGTGAAACATTCAAGAACAATTACATTTAAATACCCAGTGCAGAATCTGATAATTCAATTCCAAAGCAATGTGGCGATCTACCAGCAAATTAAGTGAAACTTCAAGTAATAAAACTAAGGATTAAATATGTTTTTTCTCCTTATTAAATACCCATCATCTAAATTTATAAACATTTTCGCTTAAGCTTTGTCCCCCACTTATTGCACGTTTCGAGAATTACTTACTGTCTTGTTTACTGCTGATTGAACAAACGGAAATTCAGGTTAGTACTAGTCACCTAAGATTTTTAAATGGTGTGGCGTCCCAAGTTAGAACTTTCTTTTTGTTTTTAGTTGGTTTAAAATGTAAATTAATAGTTAAACAAGTTTATTATTTAAATTCAAATAATGATAAAATCTTGACTCAACCGCCGTGTGAACGCCACACCATTTAAAAAATCCGCATGATAAGCACTGACCTAGATTTTTGTTTGTTCCGTGAGCAGAAAAAAAAACAGCAGGGACCAATTCTCAGAACATGAAATAAGTGAGGGACTAAACTTAGAAGATAGGTGTTTTGAACGGGCTAAAATCATATTTAATCATAGAATATATGGTTTCACCAGAAATCATCAAATCAGAAGAATATTGATTACCAATTCAACACAGATCAACTATAAAAACTGGCCATTGAAACACTAATCAAACACTTGCACTGTAAATTTAGAGGGACATTGACCTGATACCCCCACCACCAGCTGGTCCATTTGTATACAATGCTGTAAATTCTCTAGTAAATTGGACAGCATGTTCCTTCAGCTCAAAAAGTCCATCCATGCGTAACCTAATATCTTCATTATTCCTCTGTGGTGAAGCATTTCCATTGCTGCTAGCAGCTTTGAGGCTATCAAACCCAATTATATAAGAAAGTATTTGGTGATTAAGACCAGGAAATGTTTCTCCCATCCATGATCTAACCTAATAAAGCATATGAATAATATATCAAATAAATTATAAAAAATAATAATCAAGGTGGAGCATGAATCTACAATGATTTCTGTAGGATATAAAGTTTACCAGATATTCAGCTGCTTTAGCACGCTCAACACATTCATAGCCTCCATAAGATATCTCTCCCCATCCTTTCCATCCACAATCCTATATGAAACATTCATAGCAAACGAACAAAGGATATATTATTTATACTACTGATATCAATCTTAAAAAGAAAAAATAAATGCAAGCAGAAATAATACAAACGAGTGCAAGGTGATCTTATACGTGCAATCTGATGAGAATGATTGAGAAATGTACCTTTGGAACCAACTGCAAAAGTTTATCAGGAAAGGATACAGTAGATGCTTTTGCCCCAAAACAGAGAACTTTACAGCTTGATAATGGAAGGAATGAAACATCATGAAAGTCAATGACCTGTTATTGAACACAATATGAGTCATTTAGTCATAAATCCTCGATATCCAGTGCTTCATAACAAAACATCTAACTTACTACATCAGGAGTCACATAAGCACTGGGGTCTCCAATCTCATAGAGTAATTGTTCAGCACATGTATTGAAATTCAAAACACCTCCACTACCTTCAGCCTTTGCTACACACACTTGTCCATCGAAACGGATTTCAGCATACGGAAGTGATAAATCGTGTAGTTGCTCAAAGGACATATCTCGGTACTTATCTCCTAAAATAAACAAAAAAGAGCTTAAAGAGTCATCCCATTCGCACAATACATGACTTATATTGAAGTCTCAAACCATATGCAATATTTACGGACCTGGATGCATGAAATATCCTCCTGTGAGTTGACAACCACATTCTAGAAGATGGCCAGCCAGAGATCCTTGAGCTATATGCTCTAACTCATCCCAGTTCCAACCTAGTTCATAAACCTACATGTATATCAACCTTATCATTCAGAATTTTATCCAACAAATAAATCTAGCTGCAGAGAATTAAACACTGGATCTCTTATGATCCTATATTCTACTTAAAAGTATTGTGATCTAAGATATTTGGCATACTCCACAGAAGATGTCTAGAATTTTTCTGAAAGAAAATCTCAATTAATGCGATAACATAAAGTACAGGTAATTCAGTTATTACTCTCTATCTCTACATCAACTTTTTTAAATATTTCAAGAATCTTGCAATAACTATAAGTTTTTTAAAGAACAAATTCTCCTATAAGTTAAAATTAGGTTCCCAGTCTCAATTTTTTCAAAAGCTCTCCCATTTGAATTCTCCATAACCATCTAAAAGCTTAAACAGACTATTCTCAAAGTGGAGATGCGTAAACTTATTTTAATTGAGAAGCTCCTATAAGTTCGAAGTTAATCCAAACTAGGCCTTGGTCATAGAGACTTTGATAATTGCTACCATATCATAAACCAACCCTGCCAAAGCTTAAGTTGTTAGATGAAGGAATACAGATAGTTCCTACATTTGACACCATCGACGGATAAAATTTTAACAGTGTCTGTATGAAGGTCTATTTCTCTAAAACTTCCTATGTAACATCAGCAAAGTAATTACTCATGATTCTAGTAAAACGCAATATTTTACATGTGAAAACTCGATATTGTTACTTAAATAGCAACCATTGATGAAGGAAAGAGGCAAAGATGGGAAATATGAAGAAAAGAGCAGATGAGATTTCATACCATAGGTGCTAAGAATAAAGCAGCATCTGCAATTCTTGATGTAATTATAACATTTGGTTGGTACTTTTCAAGACAGTGAACAATTGGAGCAGCTCCCAAGTAGGTGCTGATACCCTTCGCATATTACAGCCAAATTTCATACCCAGCTTAACAAAAACAAGTAAAGTAGAGAAAGCATACATGAATCACAAAATTTGACCAGATTCTGCATAGTTTTATAGACAGATAATCAAAGAGGAATAGAATGGTCCATTGACTCAAGAAATGAATGATAAGAAAACAGCCACATAAAAACAGATTCTTACACCCTCCATGATATATTTTTTCGTAGGTGAAAATCCTGAACCTGAAAAACAGCATATGTCTATATATAAGTAGTAGAACTAAGCATGGAGAATAATAAGAAAATCTCCCAATTTATTTTCTTTCGTTAACAAATAAATATATTATAAGTTGATGTGTAACAGAAAGTGAAAACAAATTTCAGAGACAAGTAAACAAAATATAAATTTTGTTTGTATTCAAACCTCCTTCCCCAAAACATTGAAACATTCCATTAAATTAAATTTGATAATAAAAAGGTTAAAGGAATCACACTTCACAGGGAAATCTAAATACCTAAACTTGTAACAGAAACCTCATGAGCAACAGCGACAGAAACATCAAGCCCAAGTGTGGTAGCTACTTCCAAAACCTTCCGTTGAGCACCAAGAGGATCCACTTTTAGAAACAAGAATGACTGAAGTTAGAGCAACAAATGCAAGAAAACATATAGTCCATCAATTTAAACCGAATTCATTACAAAAAGTGTCACTGAACTTATAATATCTTTTGATGATCAACAATTGTTAAATGATCCATTAAATGCAGGATTAAAATTTCTTACTAGCACCCATATTGGTAATTATGCAAGTTCCTCTTTCCAAAGCCAGAGGCAGCAGCATATTCATCCAGCTAGAAACTGCAAATAAAATTTTACAACAATCAGAAACTTAAGATGAGAATAAAGCACGAGCATTTAAAAAAACTTCAGAATTTGATAGTAACAACAGAAGATTCAGTTGAGGCATAGGTAACAGATATACACATAAGTGGGATAATTACTTGAGAGCAGCTAACACCAAGTATATCATGGCAAGAAAATAAAATCTATGTTGTCAATTGCAGATAGTTTGTTCAAATTATGTTATGCAACAGTGCTATAGAGCTATTATTGCCACTATTCGAAAAACTTCATACTAAATTGTGTATAGCAGAAAAATAGAAGTTTGTTAACATTCCGCTGCACTATAGCTGCTATTTGTCAACACTGAATAAAATTCATCTGAAATTGTTATTGTGTTTAAGCTTGTGGCAAGAAATGGCTAATACGTTGAAGAATCAAAACTTATTGAGGTAAAAAGGAAAATCGAATTTGTTTGATTATTAAACACATACTCTGAGAATCATAACCATCACCACCAGACAACATGATTTGATATCGATCGGCTAGAGTACGCTCCGCTAGGCATTCAAGAACTAGATAATTTAGTTCTTGAACTCTTTGCAGCAACTTAAGAGCAGCCAAAGGCCTATCACCACCAAATCCTGCTCCACAGCCAATGTAAACCTTATCCCTTCGCCTTTTCGGATTACTTCTCTGTAATGTAATATCAACATAGTTGGCAAGTGGTATCTCTATGAAACACTAATATTGACACTAACACGTGGATACCGGTAATAATTTGATAAAATGAATTAATTGAATGTAATGAAGGTGTAAGTGTTATGTCAGTGATCAAGGTGTCAGTGTTGTGTCAGTGATCAAGGTGTCAGTGTCGTGTTAGACACCGGGACACGCCTTCGATCAGAGGTGTCAGTATTGATGCTGCTGCATTGAAGACAACTATTAGAAAGATAATAACAAAAGGTAGGGAACAATAAGTTCACCAGCTTGATCAAACAATTATGAATCTCTTCTCCGTCGTGGCGCTCCATCGCTTTAACTTCCATCGAGGCACTGCCAGCAAAAGAATGACAAGATGAAAAAATAGAATCCAAAAGCCATCCAAATATATCTATAGAAATAAACTGAATTAATGCAAAGCAAAACAAAGGTGCAAGTTATTAAATCAAAGGGATTAAATAAAGTCCCCAAAACATCACCTAAAAGGAACATTATCAAGTTTCAAAATGTAAAATTTTGGCACAGTTTAACAAGAAAGATGTCCTATGTTATCTATCCAGTGCTAAGGGCTGTGACATTGAAGGAGTATCTAGAAGGAAGTCTAGGATTCGACTCCATCTATGGACAAATTTTCTCTCCTCCTAACAAATTAACCACTAACATATGTCTATCAAAAATCCTATACACTCACTCCAGTCAAACGTCGGCCGTTGGATTAATCTAACGACAATTATATTAATTTAACGGCTGAAGTTTGAACAGAGAAAGTGCAGAGGATCTAGGGTTTTACAAACCCTCTTTGGCTTATGATTGAACTATAATATCATATGAAATCAAATTCACAACAACCAACAGAAGGCAATTGAATTGACACACACAAAAAATAAATCAAATTGAGACATTCATTAATGGAATCACCTTTGTTCGTTAGTCAAAGGTCGTATAGTTGTTCTATTTCTCCCAGTTTAACATGGATTGATTGATCGCACTGAAAAATCGAATTATTTGATTCATATAATAAGATCAAAAGTTAATCTAAAATTGATAGAAACTGGTACCAGAACATTGGTTTGAATTAATTTTTATTTTTTAGTTAAGTGTGAAAATGAAAACCCACATACACATCGTGCTCCGTGACAAAAGAATGTGACACACAATTCCGTGCTAAAAAAGAAAAGCATTACTTATTTTGGCACAATAAAAATAAAAGCATTATGCTAGTAATAGAGAAAAATCAATGCGAACAAGTTGTGTCGGAACGGATAATTTGAAAAGTTGTGGCATCCCTTCCGTCTTATCTCCAAATTTTGTTCTATTCATCATAAAATGCTAATGGAATGTGAGATATTCTCTCACCTCTCTTTTACTCACTCCCTCTCACGTAGATTTTTTATTTTTATCGACTCAAAGTTTAATAATATTTGAAAATTAAGTGTATATAATAATCATTTAAGGATAATATAGAAAAACAATAATTAAAGTTATATTGAAAGTTGTGAGTAAGTGATATTTAGTGTGAGACAGATGGAGTATGTTTTAGTACGTATTGCTCCCTCCATCCTAAAATATAAAAAAAAAAAAAAAAAAAAATTATGTAGTGCGTGTTTAGTTAGTCGGTGTCTAAAATTGATTTTGAGTAAATTGATTTTAGTTAAAAGTAAACTGAATGTAAAGTGATTTATGTTTGGATATGTTTAGATAAAAGTGAGTTTAATAATAAATTTCAATGTAAAAATTATGTTTGAACTTAAAAGCTACAAATTTTAACTTTAAGTTAGAATCAATTTTGTTTGACAACATTCAAATATATCAAAATCAATTTTACACATTCATAATTGATTTTGACCTCTCCAAACTTAAAATCAAACATGCACGTAGTTGACCTAAATTTTAACCACATAGATCAACTTTTTTGACTTATTTTTACTTTTATTTTTTAGAACATATGGAACACAAATTCAATGAGAATAAATGTAGTAACACATTTTTATTTGGTTGAAACTCAAAGAGTAATTGTGGATACCCCATATATAAGGACACCTCACTCATTTGACACAAAATATTTAATATATCAAGATAATTTTACTTATTATTTAAAAATTATTTGTTTGTAAATTAATAATACTAATGATGGTAGAGACTCTTCGTAGGGTCGTCAATGTTCTGCCCCCGACTAGCGTGAGACTATCAAAGATCCACCATCCGACAGAGTTCTGTTGTCGATAGACCACCATTAACCACCACCAATAGTGGGATGTCAAATGGGTGTTCTCCTGTATAGGGTGTCCACTTATCATTTGAGTTTGAGTAATGATAGATGAACACTCATATATGAGCACACCCATTATATAGGTCTCATAAATTAGAGAGTGCATATGTGTTAGAGAGTGTGTGGCTAGTACTCCTTAACTAAATGGGTTAGACTTTTCAAAAATGAGTAATTCAATTTAGAGAATAAAGTGAACAATATAAACCATTGATGATCAAATCAATAGTTGATATTATTTGTACATAAATGATCAATCATAAATGATTATATTATCAACCGTTGGTTCATCACTTTATCAACTTGTCACTTTAGCGAAGTATAGGGAAAAAAATATAATTAGTTTAAAAATTGTGACTAACGTTTATTTTGAGATAATTTTTGTTTGCCCAAGTGGCATTTACTATGAGATTGAGGGAGTAATAATTTTTCCTTTTCATGAAATATTTGGTTTCCACACATCTAACTATCGTCTATGTTGTCTAAAAGTTCTAGTAAATTAAAGATTTAAAGAGAATATTATATGTATTAGTGTATATGTATATATAATGTAAAAGCAGTTGGACTAAAGAGAAAGATATAGTGAAAATTTGCTAAAGATAGATTTTTTATTTATTATTTTCTAAAAGATATAGACAAGTAATATCATATAATCTTGGACCAATTGCATATACATTAATCATGCTTTAGGATCCTAAGGGAGTTAGAAGAATAAGAATGTGAATAATAATAAAAAAAAATGTAACAACTATGCAAATACTATTGTCCCTTGTTTTTACTTAGCCAATATTCATCTTCCCAAATTTCTACCTGTCTTGTTGAATTTTCTTTTCTATCTAAAAATTCTTGTAAGGTTAAAGAATCATATGGAGGAGGAATAGTGCATGGATTTGAATCACTAGGTAACTTCACCATTGACTCTTCCATGAATCTCTTTTGTGTACCATTTACATCACATGCCATTAATTTTTCAGGACATAAATCCACAGCTCCTCTAGGTATAGTTGGTTTGAACCTTAGGAGCTTTGCATATTCGTTTAGTAGATGAAACATGTAATCATATACATTGTTCATGTCTAAGTCCTCTTGTATGAATTTGCTAGCAGCTTCCCCTATTGCTTGTGCCTAGTAGATGATGTTAGAAAATGTGAGAAATCGTGTAACAAAAAAAAATTATGCCACTTTATGATATATATCTACAAGTCCACAATAAAATAAAGTACTAGTTTTGAGTTCAATTTAATGTGGTACAAAAGAAGGAATTTAATAATTATGCACTAATAGTTTAAATATATTTTACATGTATGTTTAATTATATTTCACTATATCGCCATATTATATCTTATTATGATATGTTTTTGTAAATGTAACGAGAAAGTAAAATATAAATGAATGTATTTCTGAAACATATTTCAAACTGCGTTGTTGCTGTTTATTGAACTCTAACTATGTGTTCTGATTGATAATGAGTTTGATAAAATCAAATTGTGCGTGCAACCATAATTTTAGCAAAAATTAAATTTAAAGTTTTGCCATAATTCATGTCACTGTGATTTCTTCAAATTCACTGTGAATTCAAACATGCATTGAAACAACTATTAGAATGGTGATATGGATTAAGAGAGGGAGAGGGGTGGACCTTATTAGTGTGATTGTTGCCCCATTCCACAGCAAACTTAAGAGAGGTGCATTTACTATTGTCTCTAATGGGCCAATAATGCTGTAATGGCACCATGCCTCTAATGAAAAAATCATAGAAATTGGACTTTACATATAATGTCATGGCATCACATGCTAAAATGTATTTCTCACTAACAGACCAAGCCCATCCTTCTATGTATATCTTGTACCTGTTCCAAGCCAAAAATACATGTATCATTATTTGATTATGAATGGCTAAAATTTTTTTTTTTTAAATGTGATCTTTTAATGTTGGGATGTGATCATTAAATAAATTTTAATAACTATCTATGTAAATTATATAAATTAAAATTAGATTTAAAGTGCGTCTGGTGTATGACGCCAATACAACACTCATTCATATATTTGATTATATTTAATCACTTTTATTTTCTCAAATTATTATCGGTGTCTCTATGTCAATGTCGTATCTATATCAATAAATGTTTATGTGCTACAAATAAAGAGATCATTACATGACCTACCTATGGGTGCATTGTTCCCCTAAGCTGGATTTCTTGAAACCTTGATTGGACTCTTGTATCCAATCCTGTAGTCCAAATAATATATACACAACAGATTAATCTACCTTTGATTTCATTTGAAGGGAAAGTTCATGCATAATTGATGAGAAGAAAAAAAAAACCTGTATGTATAAAAGAGTGTTCCAGTTATTTTCTAATGAAACATTGCATTGCATAAGATTTTGCCTAGTGGGAGCAACATAAGGGTTCCCCTTCCAATAAGCATAAGGTACTCTATCCTTCCACTTGGTCTTTTTGTTCCCTTCTTTTATATCTTTCAAGATATCTTTCCATGGCTTTATATTTGTCTCAGCCCTGTTAAAAGTACAGATTGTTCAATTGCTAGGTGAAAAAATATATTGCTCAACCTGAACCATTTATAAAGAAAGTTTATGTAGGAACAGAGTTCTATTTATTACATTGCAATTTACATTGTAGGCTTATGAGAAGTTTGTAAAATGTAAATACATGTTTGTTCAAGTACCACTATTACTTAAATGATTACTAAAGAAATTAGTAATGAGGCCAATTATAAAATGGAAAAATAAAATGATAGAAAAAAATGTTCATTGGTATTATGTCAAAAAAGATAAAAGAAGAAAAAAAATAAAAATATTTATTTTACTAGTAAATGTACTACAAGTATATCCTTATACAAAATTTCATAAGTCAAAAGGATACGATAAAAATATGATAACATTATTTTACCATATTTTATACACA
>JBBPBP010000004.1:54966545-54987800 GCA_037974735.1 Cicer chorassanicum
CATTTTTCCTACAATTTAGTTAAAAAGCATTTACCTTATTTATTACTATTTATTGACAAAAAAAATATCCAATAAATAAGAGTGTATTGTAAAGAATAATTAATGAAGTAGACAATATCTAAGTTTGGTTGAGCATTAATTAAGAACAATATTGAGTATAGATACGAACATGAGATTAAATATTTTGAGAAAAATTAAAATACGTACGTCACTAAAATAAAATGAATGTTTTCATATAATTTAATTAAGAGAATTAAATTATTTAAGTCGCAGTATAATAAAAGTTTAAAAAGTCAAAAATTATATTCAATTACAATAATAAATAATTTCAAATATACAAATAATATTATATTAATATATAAAAAATCACAATTTTCACTGAAATAATAAAGAAGAAAAAAAAAGTGCCCACAAGTATGGTAGGACACCGGTGAAATACCGATTATAGATAATTATTCATTTTAGAATCAGTCATGTTTCATAGCTTTAGTGGTTGTTGAGCTTCATATCCAATCAAACTTTTAAAGTATGAGAATATTCACTTTCATAAAATGAGATAAATGATTTATGCAAAAAAAACAGCTATATTTTGAGAAAGAGGGTGCATATAAATAGAAAGGAAGAAGAGAAGTGAATTTAGCACTTACCATCCCCAAAAGGACCAATCTGGAAACACAATATCCAAGCTCAACTCATCTGAACAATATCTAAACAATGGTGGTGGTGAATCATTTAACCCTTCAAACTTATCCAAAGGAAAAACAGGCTTATCATCACAAGCAAACATAAGCTCCAAATCAGGCAACTTGCCAGGGTACAACCTTAATAGTTGCAAAATACCCCACAAAGTAAAAACATCTCTTGTTTGAATTGATTTCCTATACTTCTCCAAATATAACTTTCCCTTCACAATCACAACCTTGAAGTATGCTTTCTTTTTTGCCTCTTTTAACATCTTCTTTGTGATCCCTTTTTCTCTCCATGGTTTTAGATCTTCATGGATAAATTTAAAGTATGAGGGACAAATGTGGATGTTAGGATTGGTTGGATTGTGTTTTGAAGGGTAGTTTCTTGGACATGCTTGTTTGAAATTTTTCTCTTTTATGCATTTTAGAAGAAAATCCTCTTGTTGGGGTTTGCCTATTTGGATGAATGGAATTGAAATACCTGCAAATATGTACTTCAAAAATAATTCCAATATTAGACTAGCTCATTTCTAAATCAATTATTGTCATAATATTAAACGGTCCAAATTTCAATTTTTATTTAAAAAAAATAAAATTTAAAAATTTAAAATTTAAAATTTGAACTATCTAATATTGATATTGTGGTCATCGACATGCTAAAGCTTACACTAACTTATAGTTCCAACTTGGTGTCAAGAATGTTGACATTGATGATAAAGGGGTTGCAATTATAATGATAAATCAACAAATAATGAGAAAAATAAGTGATATACCATTCAAAAGTTAAATAGCTAAAAAAGGGTAATAGTTTCTACTTTTGAGTGTACTTGGTCATGCTTAACATAATTAAATTGACTATATTATTAGTTACACACACATTATTTGATGTTTTAACACTACTATTATAACATAACAATTAGAAAGAAGAAAAAAAGAATAAACAATATATATTCATAGTTGATAAAAAAAAGAAAGGTACTTTTTATGAAGAACTCACAATCCAGATTGCAAAAGCTGAAAAAGTGGCTACTAAAGAGGTAACTTTAGCTTTGTTGGAGAACGTACACCGTTTGTGTTGATTAGAACCACCACAAAAGAGTTTCAAATATGCTTTGTTCATGGTTGAGTTGAATCAAGTTAACTCCTTCTATAAGGGATTTGATGAAGATATGAGAAACTTAACAACTAAGAGAGTGATGCAGGGGATAGTGGAACTATATGGTCCTCACTTTCGTGTTTATGGCATGTAGATGATTAATTTATATATTTAAAATTATTAGTTATTTGGATTGGATTTACGAATATTAAACTATCTTCAATAATATTTATTATTATTATTATTATTATTATTATTATTATTATTATTATTATTATTATTATTATATTAATATAATGAACTTTATTTTTGATGTGATCTACAGCTGGACCACTTGTTAATTTTCTTATAAATAATGATAAAGTAGGAATTCTCAAATAAAAAGAATGTGGAGGGATACTTAGCAATTAGCAAACCCCTCTTGTCTCTTGGGCAAAATATCTGTCGTTATTAACCAAGGGTTGAGAAATTCACACTCTTATAAGGTCATCAATAAAAAATAAAAATAAAAAATAAAAAAAAGAGTCCCTAAAAATGAAAAAGAAATTGACACTCATAGTTGTTTGATTACACAACGGCTAAAATTAATTTCTGGAGAGAATGAAGGGGGTTAGTTTTTTTCTTTTTGAAAATATTAAGGGGTTAGTTAGAGAGGATTTATATATATATATATATATATATATATATATATATATATATAAGGTTAGTTAGTGAGGATTAAGTTCGATTTTTTTTTTATAAAAAAATATCCACATTAGTGTTTTTTCTAAGAGATATTCATATATAAGTGTTAAGTTTTTCACACTTTTGAATCAAAATTATTATTATTTTTATTAAATCCAAATACTTTTGTATTATTATTTTTTACTGGAATACATGTATGTCTCATTGCATTGATATACAACAAGGTCCACTAGTAGAGAAAGTCTTAACATGAAGAGTCACATTCATCCTATTAGCATTCAAATTCAAAATTCATTGAAATCGTAAACAAATAAATATAAATTATTTTGTACATATTCAATAAACATAAAGGTTTTTTTATATTGGATTGAAAGATTATCTTCACTTGAGATACACGTGGTTTGTGGTGGTCAATTGAGTTAGAGAGTCGAGTGATAAAAATATTAGAGATTTAATTTTCACCGACAACAAAATATTAACAATATTAATTATTAGCTCTTTAAAAAAAATGCCCTACTCCAAATATTTTTCATCAAAAAGAATTAAATGTTTTATAACTTAAAAAATATATGTGAACCTAACGATAAACTTTAATAATTAAGTGAAATGATGAAGATAACAAATCCGTTTTTTCTTCTAATATCTAAATCTAATTCTGTACTATAGGAGAGTGTATTGGTAATACATTTTTGTATAGGGTAAAAGTGAGGTAGGAGAAGACTAATGATAGAATACATTGATCAAATACAAATAATTAATCTGCGAACAAATTCACAATACCTAAGTTAATAATGTAAAATGGCAATATAGCACAAAACGACAACATACCTACAAATATAACAAAATTCAAGTATTTGAAATACAGGTGTCTCCGAATCTATATCGTTGACAACGTCAAAGTCATTGATTGAAGTCTGTAATGGATCAAAGCTACTCTATCAATATGAACTAAAACGAACACTACACTAAGATAAAAAAAATAAAAAAATAAATAAAAAAACACTACTCTAAGGAGTGAACAAAAATACCGTCACACTTAAACAACGAAATTACAAAAAAAATATAAAAGAAAAATTAAAATTTTTCTAAAAGTCACTTATTTAAATAAAATAAAAGAGTTTGTATCTCATTTATCTCTTAAAAAAGACTTGAGGTATTTCACACAAAAAACAAGACAAGAGGTAGTATAATTTAAAGATAAATGAATATTTTAGATGAGTTATTTTTACTACCTATGTTTTAGATGAGTTTTTTTTACTACCTATGTTTTAGATGAGTTATAATTAAAGAGAGTAATCAAATTATACTAATATAATATTTGAATAGTGTTAATTACTCTATAACATTTTGAATTTAATTTTGATACATTGTCAATATAAATTTTTTTATCAGTCAACAAATTACAAAGCCATTAATTATTGGACAAAACTTATGTGCATTTTCTTGTATATTTTTCGTATAGTTCCTAACATAACTAACTATGATTTCCTCGTATTCATGATTTTCTCAAAATTTGTTATAATTATAAAAGATGTATTTTTAGTTACAAATCATACAAAAAACATCTAAGAAAATGCATTTAAGTTTTTTTCTTAATTATTTGGATGATGTGATACTCTAAACCTCAAAATAATGTTATATTTATTTTACATAGATATAGTATTTATTTGATAAAAATTTGTTTCGATAAAACAATTTCTGAGAATAAGATGTCACAGTGGAATAAATCTCATCACATTATTGAGAAATAATAATCCAACCTGGATGTCACTTATCAAAGATGAATTTCTACAATTATGTCGAAATACATCGGAAAACCAAATAAACAAATCATCTAATTATGTCGTTAGTTTCTATTGGCCACTTGTGTCTCGTCTCCACCATCGCAATGTCAAATATAAACAAACATACGATGAGTATATTAAAATCACACATTGACATAAAAAAAAATTATAAACAAAACATAGTCGCACATAACACATAATCACAAAAATATAACAAGCACATAACACATAATCACAAAAATATAACAAGTTACTTCACAAGTTTTGCGTGAGTAACCCTCAAGTTTATTTCAAATTTTTGAATCTCCCATTTTTATTTCAAAACTCTATATTTACCTTTACATTCTTTTTTAGTTTTGAAGATGAGTTTCTGGATTTGCAGGTGTTTTGGATTTTGAAGAATAATGAATTTTGAAGAGATAAAGATTGTTTATAATTTTAAAAATAAAAAATACTTAAAAGGTTGAATTAGAAATGCGATGCACTGTCCTTAAGTTGGACTTCTTTCTCTAATTCGAATTTGATATTTTACAATTATATATGAGTTAATTATGATCAAATTTATGATTTTTTTTAAGAAAGAAAAAAAATGCAATGGACTTCCATGCCATCAAAATCTTGCCATACAACTTTTTCAAACAACTAAAAATCAATGAGAAACCAAAATTGATAACTTAAACAATTACAAGGAAAAGAGATAAAAAAAAGTATAAAGTTCAAAATGAAAGTGATTTATATTTGTAGAAAAATTTAAAATTAATTTTTGCTCTTTCATCTTTTACATAATACTCGTTTTAGTCTTTTATCTTTATTTTAATTCGTTTTAATTATTTATTTTTTATAAGTGGTGTACTTTAGTCATTATCACAATCACAACAAAAGTTGAAATATCTTCTAACAATTGGTAATATGTATCTAATATTATATTTTTTTCAAAAAATATCTATTTCACTCAATAATATATTTGCACTTGAACATATTCTTGTTGAATGCTTTGAAACATATGTAAACTCTTTGAAATCAATGACATTTATCAAAGTTTGTTATATTTTCACTACATCTTTATTAAGATTGCATAGTTAATATTACAATTGATTCAAGATTTGATCTTAATAGTTGATGACAATAGTTATACAATTGTTTGAAACAGTTATGATAAAAATGACTAAAATACACCACTTATAAAAGATAAATGACCAAAATAAATCAAAATAAAAGATATTTTCATGGTGGTAATTGTTAAGATATTTCTCTAAATAATTGTTAGATGAGCATTAATCACATAATCTTGGAACTGTTGCAGATATTAATCATGCTTTAGAATGTGAAGACAAAACAGCAACAATGTTTTGTTTTCTCTATTTGGAAGGGAAAGAGTGTGGTTATAAAAATCATGCAAGCAAACATGTATTAATACAAGGGCAATTTAAACACACAATAAAAGGTTACAACTAACCCAATACTATTGTCCATTGCTTTTATTCAGCCAATATTCATCTTCCCAAATTTCTACCTGTCTTGTTGAATTTTCTTTTCTTTCTAAAAATTCTTGTAAAGTTAAAGGATCATATGGAGGAGGAATAGTGCATGGATTTGAATCACTAGGAAATTTCACCATTGACTCTTCCATGTACTTCCTTTGTGTACCATTTACACCACATGCCATTGTTTCAGAACAAAACTCTATTGCTCCTTGAGGTATAGTTGGTTTGAATTTTAATAGCTTTGCATATTCATTAAGGAGATGAAACATGTAATTGTATACATTGTTCATGTCTAAGTCCTCTTGTATGAATTTGCTAGCAGCCTCTCCTATTGCTTGTGCCTGGTAGATGATTTTAGGATATGTAAGTAACACAATGCAACACAAATTTCTTAGGGTACTTATATTTTGTCATTTTATCTTACGGTACTTATTTATGGATTTAGATTATCTTTTTTTTCTCTTTTTTTTTTCTCTCTCGTGTTAGGAGAGACATAGACACACAAACAATTTTGATGAATTTATACACAAACAAAAACAAATAAATAATTATTTATGTCTCTGTCGCTCTTCTGACATGAAGGAGAAAAGAAGGGAAGAAAAGGAGAGGATTCAAATCCCTTATTTATTATAACATCTAAAAATTCTACAATAAAATAAATCATTAGTATGCCAATCTAATTTAAATGTAGTGAAAGAGAAGACATATTTTCTACAAACGACTTTGAAGTGCAACCAACTCCAATTTAGGTGAAAGAAAAGATTAAATAGTTAAAAACCATTAATTTAGTGAAAATATTTTGTATTTTTAATATCTAAAATGTGTGTTAGTTTTGTTTTACGTGAGATTTTTAAGTGAATCATTGTTATAGAGAAGAGAAAATGCTAGTGAATGAAGATGCATTTTTTAAAATAATAAAAATAATTTTTTAACATTTGTATTATTTCTAGAAATATAGACAATTGTTTACTTCAAAAATATTTTATCTCTTTATTAATAAATAAAATTAACACAAAACTTAAAAAATACAAACAAAAAAAAAATTTGCAAAGTAGATGGACAACAAGTATTAATAGAGAGAGGCTGACCTTATCAACATGGTTGTTGCCCCATTCAACAGCAAACTTAAGAGAGGTGCATTTACTATTGTCTCTAATAGGCCAATAGTGTTGTAATGGCTCCATGCCTCTAATGAAAAAATCATGGAATTTGGGCCTAACATATAATGTCATGGAATCACATGCCAAAATGTATTTTTCACTAACAGACCAAGCCCATCCTTCTATGTATATCTTGTACCTGAGCATAGTCCAAAATCCATGTATCATTCATCTGTCTTCATCAATGGAATAAATAAATAAATGTGAACAATATTTGTGTGTGTTAGAAGAATCAAATAAGAGTAGTTGTGTGATGCTTAATAACTTTTAAACATATAGAGTTATATGATTAGGATACACTCGCTAAAGAAATATTTAAATTACCTATGGGTACATTGGTTCCCTAAGCTGGATTTCTTGTAACCTTGATTGGATTCTTTATCCCAATCCTGTGACACAAACATATATACAAATAATTAATCTTCCTTTGATGTGAATTGCAAGACAAACTTAATCAGCATTGATGAAAAAAATTACTTGTACGTATAGGCGAGTATTCCAATCATTTTTTGATGTAACATTGCATTTCATAAGATTTTTCCTAGTTGCAGCAACATTAGGGTTCCCCTTCCAATAAGCATAGGGTACTCTATCCTTCCACTTTCTCCTTTTGTTCCCTTCTTTTATATCTTTTAGGACTTCTTTCCATGGCTTTATATTTGTCTCAGCCCTGTTTTAAATTAATAATACAAGTGTTGATTAGGTAGATGTAAAAAATATGGTGTAATTTTTGTTTGCCAAAATTAAATGGGAGAAATGTGTAAATATAAATGTTTTCAAACACCACCCTAGTTTAAACCACTATTAAAGAAATTTGCAACGAAGATATTTAAGAGTTAACCTAGATCATCTACAATTAGTTGATAGTAAACTAGAAAGATTTTTTTATCTCTTTATTAATGATTGATCTACAGTCACCTGCATCATGCAACCTGCTATAGACGACTTTTTTTTAGAGTTAATATGGTTTAACCTAAAAATATATTCAATATAATTTTGTTTACTACTTAAGAGTTAACTTGGATCATCTACAATCAATTTTACGCCGACTATCATTAACTAAAAGTAATACTCTACTGACGGCTCCACCATAAAACTATTCATTTTTTTTTCTTAAAAGATATGGTAAATATCATCATAATTAACTCACACAACTTCAAAGTTCCGGGTTTCAAACCCAGAAAATAACATTCAACCTAACAATATTGTCAATTGAACTAGGAACTAAATTTATACTCGATATAAATTTGTTCAAATACCACCTATACTTTATAAAATATATAATAAAGGAGGAATGAAGTGAAGTTAATTTAAGCATTTACCATCCCCAAAAGGACCAATCAGGAAACACAATATCCAAACTCCATTGATCAGAACAATATCTAAACAAAGGTGGTGGTGAAGCATTTGGGCCTTGAAACTTATCCAAATGAATGACAGGCCTATCTTCACAATCAAACATAAGTTCCAAATCAGGCAACTTTCCAGGGTACAACCTTAATAGTTGCAAAATACCCCACAAAGTGAACACATCTCTTGTCTGAATTGACTTCCTATACTTCTCCAAATACAACTTCCCTTCCACAATTACAACCTTAAAGTTTGCTGTCCTTCTTGCTCCTTCCAACATCTCCCTTGTGATCCCTTTTTCTCTCCATGCTTTTAGATCTTCATGGATCCATTTAAAGTATGAGGGACAAATGTGGTTGTTATGATTAGTTGGGTTATGTTTTGTAGGATAGTTTCTTGGACATGTTTGTGTCCCTTTGGTGCATTCAAGTGGAAATTCTTGTTCTTGGTGTTTTTCTATGGAGATGGATGAAAGGTTCTGATTTTCAATTGAAACACCTGCAATTATGTACTTTAAAATAAACAATTTTAATATTAGTCTCTTGTTAAATTAACTTGGGTGCTAGATCAATTATATGAATATGACACAACAACTATGCTAGGAATGGTAATAGTTCTAATTTGGTGTCAAGAATTTTGACATGATCAAGGGGAATTCATGTGATTCTAATTCTAAATCAACAATTAATGAAAAAATATCTTAGATTATGTAATATCTATAAAAATAGCTAGTAAAGGGTAGTTTCTAGTTTTGAGTTTCTTTGGTAAAGTTTGTTCAATTATTACAATATGATGTTGTGAATATACACATTAAAAATAATGCAAGAATGAGTAATGTAAGTTATTTTCAATAGTATAAGGAAAGGTATGATTATGCATAACTCACAGTATTCCAAGCTGCAAAATCACAAAAAGTGGCTACTAAGCAAAACAGGGCAATCACAGCTGTGGTAACTGTTGTAACTTTAGCATTTTTGGAAAACAAACACCTCTTATGATGATTAGAACCACCCCAAAAGAGTTTTAGATATGCTTCATTGTCTTTGTTCATGTTTGAGTTGAATCAAGCTTCTCCAAGACTCCAACTCTTGTGTCTTTTGGTATTTAGTTTTATTATGTTATATAAACTCGTTTGAGTATTCCACGTTTTTACCCGTCATTTACTCCTCAATTTAATAAATTCATATAATAAAAATTAATGTGCTTGCTTCTTTTTTAGCCTTGCATGATAAACATTTATGTCAACTTTAAACGATATTAGCGATCAAGGACCCTTATAGTCAAATATATAATTACAAGCCCAAAGAAAACTAAAATAAAGACTTGGTTGATTTTTGGTTGATGCTCCTCCTACTTAATAAAAATGATTTTGTTACAGTTGAAATTGGGGTGAAATTTTTATATTTGAAAGTTTCTATTTTAACAAGTAAAAAAATAAAGTTTGTTGTAAAAGTTAGCAAATTTTTAAATCTATTTGCAAGAGAATATATATATTTTTTCATTCGAAAATTCTATTGGGTTAAAGAAAATTCTAAGATTCTGGAGTGAGTTACGAAAGTATTTATATATTGTTCACCAAAATTCAAACTCAGATTCTTGTAGGATTCGAACTAATTTTTTTTTATAGGAGACTAAATTCTTAAAATTGCTAATATTTAACTTCTACTAAAACCATATTTCAACGTAAAATCAACTTTGTTTAATAGATACCGTTACCCTATACTTTTAGTAAAAAAAAAATCAATTTCATATATTTTTCATTAAATTAACCAAACATAACAGTGGCATTTGATTGTAGCTTTTTAATAAATAAGTTTGTTCCTGAAATAACACCAAATAAAATGAAAAATTATAGTTTTTCCTTGTGATTAGAAACTCAAAATAAGCTCTCTTACAAATTTACTTTTGAAAATTAGTTTCCAAATATAAATACTTCAAACTTTATTTTAACTAAGTTTTTACTATAAACAAATCTGCAAATCCAAAATAAATAAAAATTAATTATGAAAATCCACCCAAATACAAAAATGTAAGAGTCAAACTTTATTTTCCTATTTAGAATCAACCTTTGTGCCAAAACCATTAAGATTATGTCAACAATTCCAAGGGCCTAGAATGGTGGACAAAGCAGACTATTAGGCCTTATTGCATTATGCATACCAATAAAGTTTGGTGGATATATTATTTTGAAAAAGCACTTTTACGCCAATAAATTTGGTTAACTCTTAAATTTTTGCAAGTCAACAAAAGATGCAAAGTTATTAGGAAACTAAGTGATTTTTAGCTCATATTTTGGATATTGATTATTTAAAATATTGAACATGTATAGTCATAGTCATAGTCATGTTACATAGATTGATAAGATAGTATAAAATATAATATTTTGTTTGAATAGCATAATAATGTAATAGACATTTACGTGCATCAAATAATCATATATTATGAATCAAACTAAAGAGATTTTAAGCAAACTACAAATTGACTTTGATTTTTGAACATCAATGCCAATGCTCAATCCATGTGCCATCTTAGAATTGTGTGAATGAAGATTTCAGTGAAACAGACTGAACCTTTTATTTGTAATCTTCAAGCCAACTTGTATATATTTTCTAATACAATTTTTTTTTTACAAAATATTTGCTTGCTGTTTAAGCAACACATAGGTTGTTGATAAAGCAAAGGTGCAATTGCAATAGCCTGTCACAATATTAATAGAGTATCTCAAATAAAGCTCCTTAGATGTTCATTTTACACATGGTAAATTCAAAACAGAAATCTTTAAAAACAAAAAGAGCATTTACATAATTGTCCAACTTAATTTTATCCTATTTGGTAGTATACAATGGAAATGTTACATTCAAATTAAAACAATATGTTTGCATGCAATTCAATTGGCATAACCAAAAATATATTTTCACCCTTTTCTTCCCTCACAAACGAAGCTTAGATGTATAACTATTTTGAAATGGGGAATTTCTCACAGTCCAAGGGTTTCATGAACCAGTTGCTAAAAGGTGGTTTCCCTTTAAAAATCTTGGAAGCTAAATGATATTCTTCAGCTCCATCCTGCAAAAGATTCATCATGCAAAACAAGTGAAAAAGGTGAAAACACCAAAGTATACATCCCCACCATATTGAGGGACGGCATAAACAAGACCGCCACGTGAAATACCTTAAGTTCTCGGTACGTAATCTCGTTGTCAAGGCACTGTGTCAAACACTCTTTTCTCAAAGACAAGAAAACGTCTAACAACCTCTTTCTGAAAAGCAAATCGTAGTTCGTGTTTGACAAGAAAAATGTCTATCAGAGTTCTTTTTGGATTTACAACTTAATTAAACGCTTATTTATATAAATGTCTATGTGTAAGCTATTTCTAAAACAAAAATCAAACTGTTTTCATATAAGATTGTATTCATAAGCTGTCCTAGCGAGCTTATGCAAATAAGCTAAAAACAACTTATGAACATGTCATAAGCTGTTTTATAAGCTCTCTCAAATAGTCTCACATGTGCTTATGTTAGTAGATAAGCTCAAAAAAAGTCAATCTAAACAGACTTTAGGTACAATTGTCAACTCACTTGCATAACGATGACTCTGTTGATGGGTAGAGTGCCCCTTTTGCAGAAGTTCCTTGCTTTCTTCCAGTAGTTCCAAGGGTAACTTCATGCAAGCCACATTCATTCCAACATATAGAATACCTGCAAATTTAAGCATTCAGCAAAGTGCAACAAAAAACCATACACCAATATGAAATTTTCTATGCAAGTACCCGCATGTCAAATTATTAGCCGAACTCTCGGATTGTTGAAAATCCTTTGGTGGTACCGGTGCAGCCTGAAATAGCGGCTAACAAAATGAAAAATACATAAAAATCAGCATCCTACAATTCACTTTTTATGTTAACCACAGATATATTAAATGTTTCACAGACCTGGTTCACTACAAATGGAGATGTAAGCTCGTTCTCCAAAGGTGCGATACGATCATACAAAGCTCTTTTCAAATTATCTTCGAAATGAAAACTTTCAGGACTGTTATGGGGAAGACCAACAGTAATTGACGAAAGATATACAGGTTGGAGAAAGTAGGAAAGCAACGCTCCTGGTATAACATGAACCGAGTTACTATATTTAACCGAAAAATGTAATCAACCACACTATTTTAATTCACATAAACAATAGTATGATCCTCGGTATTGATAGTGTTCGATGTGCGGTATTAAAACTGTTACTTTATATCATGAACTTTTGCAAAAATAACATCGCATATGATTTCGTTGCCAGAAACTACCAACACTCGAACAACCCCGGTTTAAACATATCTAACCTTGAACACCAACAGCGTTCCAACGTGCGATCTTGTCAGAACAACTAACTGACAGGGTCGTATCTCCACGGCCTGGCTTCCTCTGGACCATCCCCATTTGTTTTGAACAATGAACTGGAATGAAAGGCAAAAGTATTTCTCCTCAGACCAGAACAAACAGTTAACCTTCTAAATATCCATCAAATATAACATTTGAAAAAACCAGCATAGCATCAAATTTAACAAGGAATTATAATAAAAGAGCATTAGTTGAAGAATAACAAGGAAAGAGATACAATCATACAACAAAATTATTTGCTATTAAGAAAGTTCTTAGTATTTAAATATTGGTTTAATTGTATATTTAGCTCCTTTATTATAGCTAATTTGATACTTCAAATTTTACTTGTTACATTTAAGTCTCTATCACTTTAATTCTACTCAACTCTCAAATTCCTACTTTCTACTATACGTCGATTAAATAGTTCCGCACCTTCTACAGCTCAAAACTCACCAATCAAAGCATATAACATTTCACTCTAAAATAAAAATAAAAATATAAATTTACTCTTCCTCAAAACCTATTATTATATCCTACAAAAATCCTTCAAATTCTACCAATTTTTCACTATACTCAACAAATTATTGCAAATCCAAATCCATTATCTAAGCTTTATCTTTGCCTTAGTCATGTTATTATATATAAATTTAAATGTAGCTTACTTAATGATGAATGTGAATCATTTTCTCCTAAAGGCACGCTTTCCAAAGGAGTGACAAGTGAGCTCAGTGAAGCATCTCCACCTACACAACAGGAAATCACCCTTGAACCTAACTTGCATAGTAACAAAACAAAGGAAGGATTTTGATGACTAATTAACAAAAGAGAGAAAAAAGGGTGAAAGTGATGAATTAGATTACATGGTAACTGTGATATGTACATATGTAATTTCCAACCCTTTCTCAAGGTATATTTCTTTCTACTAAGACACCCTGCTTCCAACTCGAATGCTAAGTTGCTATCATCAACTTTCAACCGTTTGCCTCCATTGCTAGGTGGAGACTTGTTACTAGTTTCAGAGATATATTGAATCTGTGTATAGAAGAACCTGGTGTAAATAGAAACAAATGAAATAATATCTTCTCATATCGCTAGATGTTATGTTAATTGATAACCAAAGTTTTAAAAAAAGGTTTGCAAGTGTGGTCTCAGCTGCAGCATCAAGTATTTTGACGTCTTCAAAAACGCAATTTAAGCCGCATCAGCTATATTTAACACATCAGCTGCAATTCTCCGCAATATGAAGAATCTCTAAGCAACCGCGATTGAAAACCTTGTTGAAAACAAAGACTAGTACACTACCCTATATTTTTATAAAACTTTAGAAAATGCAATGTAAAAGAATGTATTAAGGAATATGAATATGATACACAAACAAGTCTACACTACCAATGTTCAAAACATTGGCACAAACTGGTTAAAATAGTAGAAATTCCAACTCCATGTTGAATATATGAAGAATATGAGTTGCATAGTAAATTTGAAGAATAAAAAAACATAACAAAAAATAGAGTAAATACTCGTTACAGTCCCAAAATGCATGACAAGGTATAGTTATAGTCTTTGAATATATTGAAACTTCAAAAAGATCTCTGAGTGTGTCTTACGTCAGTAATTTTATGGACCAAACTGACAAACAAACGACATATTCTAAGACCAAACTATCTATCTAAAAAAACACATTACAGTACCAAACTGACAAGCAAAAGACACACTCAGCTATATGTTTTTTGTAATTTCACATACTACAGTGACACCACATATTAAATCCTAAAAAGTTGTTTACTCAGAATTCAGAAATAAAATATAACATTAAAAAGAAGAAGAAGAAGAAGAAGAAGAAGAAATAGAAAGGAAACCTGATCAAAGCTCTTCTAGCTATAACTTCAGCGTGAGAATCATGAACAACATCACCATAAGGACGCAAAAGAGAACGTCCAATACACTTTGTTCCAGTTCCAAGTGCAACAACCTTCAACTCTTAAACCCCAAAATCAAAAAACTGAATTTCAGAACCCCAAATAAAAAGTTTACTTTTTTCTTTTAATTTTGATTAAAAAATTGAAATTTGTTAAATGGGTATTGAAATGGAAAGAGAAAAGAGTAAGAAGAGAACCATTGGAAGGAGAAGAGAGAAGAAAAGCAGCCAAAACAGTGACTTCACGACCTTGAGGTTTTCCTTTTTTTGGAAGAGAATTGTATAAAGAAATAACCTTTTCGGATACCCTTTGCCCCAAACTCATTCCCTCTGAAGAAGCCATGGATATGGCTTAGCAATAGCAGTGAATCTGTTGCACTGTGATGAACAAGACTCAAGTCAGAGAGGAGAGTGGTGAGTACAATGGACTGGGCTTCTACCATAGGCCCATAGTTGATAGCTTATTACTTTTTGGGCTTTCAGAACCGGGCCTCAATATTTTCAATGGCATTCTTATCTCCACCTCAGTTTTTATTACTCATACCCCTCCTATTTGTTGACCAATAATAAAAACCCCTTATTTAAAATATATTTTAATACCAAAAATACTCCTACCTAGTCACGTTAGAGGCAGACTTAGGTCATGCTCCTATATTTTATTTTATTTTAATTTATTTATATAAATAAATGTTAGTGGTTAATAATTAATTAGAAGAAGAAAAAATTGTTAGTGATAGAGATCAAATTCTACACCTCATATATTAAGGGCACGTTTCATGGTCAGGATAGATCTCATAAGGTAATCAAGTTTTTTAAAGACTATGTTTCTAACCTAATAAAGATTCAGAAATATTTTTTCATTTTTACATGTTTCCACTCAACTTGTCATGTTCCTCTCCTTCTCCCTCTGCACCGTGCTCTCCTCTCCATCCCCTCTCCACTGTCGCTCTCATCTCCCTCTCCACTGCCACCGTCGCCCTCTCCCAAAGTATCATTTTTCACTCTTTTCATATTTGCCTTAGTTTCCTTTGATTTTCTTATTGTGTTGATGAAATAATGTTTTGATTTTTTCTAATTTTATTATGTTTTCTGTTGTTAATATTGGGTTAATTTTATGGTTTATTTTGTATGGTTTGTTGAAACATGTAAGACAACATATTACTCTTTATGATACTTTATTGCTAGTTTCATTTTTAACACAATATGTTGGAAATTTTAATAATATATGTTTTTAGCATTTTTTTATTTTTCAAGTAAATATAATTACTTTATAAATTATTTACATTTTTTATCATTTTTTTTATTTATAAAAAATATATGAATGTTATTTTGAAAGAAAAATAAATTAAATAGATTATAAAGACAAATTTGTAATTTTATCACAATATAAATCATATCATTTGGTTATTTGTTGTGTATCAAATACTGAATCAGTTAATCTTATCAAGTTTGTTATAATGTTCACATCAAACACATGACACGATAACTCTTTATCATATTCATATTATATCTTGTCTCTATCATGTTCTTTATCTTATCATTGTCTCTATCCTATAATGTCCATGAAACGGACCCTAAATTCTTTTAACTCTGTGTTCATATCATTAGGCTACACCTTCAAGGACTTATGTTCTCTATATTAATTGTAGATTTTATTTTTCAAATGTTATAAAAAAAAATTAATTAGAAAATTATAACTCAAGTTATGATCAAAATAGTTGCATATGTTCATTTTAACGTCAATAAAAATTAATTATCATTAAAAAAAATAATTATTATGTTTAAGTATAATGGCTAAAATATAAAATCAATCATCGCAACAAATAATCATTTAGTTTTCACCGGAAAATCCATATATGTAGTTTTTATATTTTTTTATTTAAAACTCATTGAGTGACATTCACATTCTTGTCTGCAGATTGTTACATTTTTCTTTTGCTTTATTATTATTATTTTGTTTGGTACAAACTTTTGCTTTATTTTCTCTGAAAGAATGTGAAGATCACTCAACGTGCACTTATTATTTTTGTCTACTTATAAGCAAAATTATTTTTGTTTTCCTTATAAGCAACCTTTTGACTCTAAATAAAATAATTATTTATTAAAAAATTATATATATCAATTTTCAATGCATTGAATGCACAATTTTTGTCGAAGATTTGTTATTTTAAATTTATTAAACAATACTTTTAGAATATTTATTAGCATTTTCCAAATAATAATATTAAGTAATATGATATTATATCTAATGAAAAAACATCTTATAAAGATGTGTTGGATTGTAAAGGAGTCTAAGAAACTATCACATTGAGTTAAAAACAACCACACAAATAAATTTTATGTCTCATCACCAATGTCAAACAAATAAGATTTTAAAATCATCACGTTGACTTAAGAGTAACCACATAAATAAGTTAAATATCACATCTTGATCTAAAACTTTAAATTGAGTATTCGGATCCTCTCAAAATTGACGCATTATATTAAAAAAAAAAGTAGTTTTTAATTTGTTGGATACAATAACAACAATGATTTAAATGCTTAAGGATTATACAAGACTTTTACATCACATTTTTTAAGACATTAAGAATATGAGTATATATCCATCATTTAACTAATTCATAATCGATATATAATTTACCATTGACACTTAAATCTAACTGAATTTACTAACCAAAAAGACATCAAAATATATATATATATGTGAGTTACATTTATTTAGTCTTCTTATACAAACAACTAAATTAATGTGAGTATATATATGATTGAATTAGTCTTCAAATAGTGTTTTCAGATTGTATGGGCCAGCAATAGTTTGATTTCCACTCCACATAAATTGGGAAATAATCCTATTAGCCCTTTCAGTAGGATGAACAGCATCAAAGAACACATATTCAGAAGGATTCTCACACAAGTCATAATCTTTTAATCCTCTTTTACCTCCACAACTAAAATATCCTTTGTAAGGGCCACTACCACAGCATGCCACTCCTCCTTCTTTAAAACCTTTTCATCATCAAATCAAGCCACAAATATTATAATTATAAAGTGAGATCAAGTTATACTAATGTATACTATTACATCCTTAAAAAAATATATAGTGAATATAAAATTGTAATACAAAACTTCCCGTAAAATCTAAAGTTATATCATATAAATCATATCTATAAAATGTTACATTAAATTTAAAATTATTTAATATCAAAATTCCATTTTACATATATAATCTATTTAATCAACAATGGTAGGTAATTTTCAATCTAATAATGAGTTTTATAATACATGTATCTGGTTAAAAAATAATTATTGAATGGTATAACAATAATTAATAAAGCTATAAAATAAATATGCCAATACATACCATATTTTGAAGGGTTGGTTATTACTTCAAAAGATAAATCAAAGAAATTAAAATATGAATATTTAAATCCTTTGATCTGTTTCTTTAACTTGTGAAGTTCCACAACAAGCAAATTGTTATGCAATTTGGCAAGTGTTGAATACTCTTCCAAGCAAGAACCTTTAGTTCCATTTACAACTGCCTTGATGACTGGAAAACAACCTGTAGATGGCTGGTTAAGAACCCCAAATTTCCTCCCTCCCATCTCATGTATTCCCTGATGATAAAATTTGGAATGGATTGAATAGATAAACCATTAAAATGGTATACAAAATTAATTATATATACACATAGCCAAGTAAATCAACTTTAATATCGCGATTTTAAATTGCAGTATGAAACTGCAATTCAACGGTTTTAAAGATCTCTGCAACAGTATTAGCAGTGTAGCAACCGCAACTACGACTGCAATCGCAATTTCAAATAATTTTAAATATTTTAAAAATATAGAAGTAAAGTAAGTTTTACATACTTGGATCACAGTTGTAAGATTACCAACTACCATGTGTACATATTTTTCTTGAGTGTATTTTTCAGACAAATAAACTGAATAATCATTGCTTCCAATGTTAATCAAGTAAACAGCTCTGGCTAGCAGAGTTGTGGTTTCTTCATCTCCAAGTTTTTGCCTCAGTTCCTTTTTGACATTCTTGAAATAAGTCAATTGAGCCTTTAGATCAATCACCTAGAAAAATATCAAAATACCATATCATCAAACTCACTTAAACTCAAAATACCACATCATCCAATAATTTTTTACCAGAAATTTAAGCAACTCGATACTTTTTTTTCTTTCTAACGAGCCTAGCGACAGAATTCACACATTAAATGTGAGAAAGAAGAGTATTTCTTGTTCCAATTCACACCTAACATATCAAATGTCTTTGCAGTTACCAACTAAATTGTATTTATAAGTCATTGCACAACTCAATATTGTTGGATTCAAAATTACTATTGTAGATAATTTTATACATTATTTAGATATATTATAGAAATCATCTACATAATATTAATTTTTACCGGGAAAAAAGTTATTAAACAATGTATCAGTACTCTCAAATATTACAATTTTATCTTCCCTTCTATATATATATTATATGCAAATAGGATTAGTAGTAGAAAAAAAAATTAACAATTGCAGCAGCTTAAAATTAGCAACATAAAACAAACCAGTCCTTGATGAGTTTCTACTAAAGCCCCAGCACCTGCTGATGCAAAATTGATTCCATCAATATAATTTTGAGAACCAGGAAATAGATATGGTTGGATTAAAGGCACCTTAGCATACTCAGCTGCAACCAATATTTTTTATTAATCACAGTGACATTAATGACCAATTTACAACTATTCTCGAGAAGAAGTTATAAGAATAAGTTTTTACCACTAAGCTACTAATTAATTAAAAAATAATAATAATATTAATATTAATTCTTACCTATGAAATCAGGAATCACACGTCCATCAGAAAATCTACCATTTGGATACTTGAAGAATGTTTCCCCATATGGTGAGTAATTTGCCAGATTATCAAAAGAGGTATTGATGTAATTATTGTTTCCAACATCAAATAATGAATCTCCAAATACAAATAATGCAGTGTGTTCTTTTGGTAGGCATATATTACCAAGGCACCTTGTTGGAATTAGCATGCCATAACTTGCAAAGAAAATTAGGAAATAAATTTGGAATTTTTTTGTGGCCATCTAAGTTTCACATCAATTTTCATAAGATGTCAATTATTTAATGAGCATTATGTGTTTATAATTAAGGGTCATTGTTGACTCCATGGAAATAAACTTATAAACAAATCTAATAATATCCTTCTGATTCTAGCTATCATGATATAATATTATACATGTGAAGTATGAGGTTTGAATCTTCATTACTAGACCAATTCAAGCAAAATGACCTAAGAATTGTGTAAAAAGTCTAACTAAAAATAATTAAAATTTAGGTTAATTGTGATTTTAGTCCCTCTATTTTTTTTACCAATTCATAAAATTAATTCTCTTATTTTAATATCTAACAATTTTGGTCCCTCTCTATGATTTTTTAATTAAAAAATTGTGATTTGACATATTTTAAACGTTGTAACTTAAGAACTAATGATGCAAAATCAACTACATGCATTAATCATTTATATGTTATTAATTAAATTACAAAAATAAATAATTTCATAAGTTGAAACATTTTTAGAGTCTTTAATTGCAATTTCACAAGTATTAATCATTCATCATTGTATTATATATCACGACATTTAAAATATGTTAAATAATGTGGTGTTAGATTCATACAACATAAGTGTAGAGAAGTGAAGAATTATGAGCTCAAATCTGAACTCTTGCATATTAATATATTTGTCACTATCAAATGAGCTATACTTACGACACATTTGTTGTGATTATTATTTCAAAGTTAATTTTGAAAACAAAAATTGTTCGGGTGAAATAGAATTAAATTAATTTTTCACTTAATTTTTAAATAGTTTATTTTATCAAAGTAAAATAGGGTTGGCCCATTATTAAAGCTTAAAGCAAATTGTAAAGTAAAGTCTTGATAAAAAAAATAGATTCTTTTTTTATTATAAAAAGTAAAGGTCTTTTTAATACTAACAATATTTTACTATGATTTTATTTAAATTATACATTTTTTGTGTTTATGAGATGCAAAGTATTTTAATTAAATATGTCAATGGTTGTATCTTTTTATAATTGTGAGACCTTTTACTTGTCATACTACTCAAATATTTTTATATTTCGAAAACTTAAATATACATAAAAAAAGTTAATTAGTTTTTGAGAACTAAAATCCTTGTTTTACTAGCTTCGGTCTTGGGCCGACCCTGAAGCAAGAGTGTGTCTAATATAGGCCTCTCAAAAAATGGTTTTAAAATGGACCCTTACTATTTTTAATAAAATTAATTTTATAATAATAAAAAATAAAGAACAAATATAATTATTTTTTAAAAATTTACTAAAAATAGTGAGGTCTACCAATTATACAACACCTCAAAAGAAAACTTGTCGACAAACTATCAGTATCTATTTTTTTAATCATTTCTTAGTAATTTATAATTTTATTTTGCATAATCTTTTCAATAAAATTTAATTATTTAATTTAATTTTTCAAATTTAAAAATGTTATTTTATTTTTTAATTTTTCAAATTTGATCTTTATTCATCTATTTGATTTTTAGTTATTTTTGAATCAATTATATATATAAAGTAATTTCAGAATTTTTCAAATTTGCTAGATTAAAAAATCTCTTCTTATAAATAAATAAAAATTTGAGAATTAACATAAAAACATAATTAATTTATTAATTA
>JBBPBP010000004.1:54987891-55007517 GCA_037974735.1 Cicer chorassanicum
TATTGATTTTAGTCAATTGTGTGTTTGTATATGTGTGTTTATAAGAAATTAATTTGTATGCCTAAATTCTTTAAAAGAAATTATGACAAAAATTGTGTTCATTCTATTAGTTTCTTCTGTTACATTCATTCTATTAGTTATATATATATATTATTGATTGATATTTTACGGGGATACAAAAAGTTAGATTTCATAAATTACGCATTTTAATATGAGTCATTTTTTTTTATTTATTAACATAGATATTCTCACTTTTTACAACATGATTTATACACCTTTTTATTCTATGTAATTTTTTTTATTTGACTAAATGATATTCATTGATTTAAATTTGTAAAATACATCGATGCAATGTAATGTGATATTTGCTAAAAATATAAATAATAAATCTAGGAATAAATTTATAACACTAAAGTAGTAACTTAAAACGACAACATATCTATAAATATGAAAAAAAAATTCAAATGTTCAAAAAACACATATGTTTCTGGATCTATAAAGTTAATAGTCATTGATTGAAAGTTGTTACACATTAAAATTACCTTGTCCATCTGAACCACACAAACATAACACCAAAACGGAAAAACCAAAAAGCACCAAGTTAATAGTCATTGATTGAAAGTTGTTACACATTAAAATCACGTTCTCCATCTAAACCAAACAAATATAACACCAAAACGGAAAAATCAAAAAGCACGGCATAAGATGAAAAAACCAAAAAGCGCCACACTTAGATAATGAAATAAAAAAAATACAAAAAAAAAATTAAATTTGTGTAGAAACTATTTATTTAAATTAAAATAAATTGAAAAAAAATAATTTGAAGAGGTGATTTTAACTAAAAAATTATCTTAAATCATTCATTTCTAATTTTAATAAAGAAAAAAAAGAAAACTTATTATATAAAATTATATAAAATATATAATTTTTTATATATATTGTACAAAACACCACGAAAAATAGTTTTATATATATTCAAACCCGGGCAAGGTCTTGGAAATACACTAGTGTTATAGAAAAATGAGGAAGAAATACATGTATAATATACATTTTATATATACATTTATTTTAATTAAGGTCTTTTATGTCTAAGATTTATAGAATATCCTCACAAACTTAATTTTTTTTTTACTAATCTTCGTTCTTTTCGTAGGTGCTTAGTATTCACGTGTGATAAATTAGTGACGATAAGATAGGTGAGTTATGAGATATCTGGACTGGGCTTCAAGCATAAGCCCAAAAAGGTTGATAGCTTTTTGCTTTTGGACTTTCGAAACCGGCCCTTTACATTTTTCAATTGCAGTCCTATCCCCGCCCCACTTTTTTATACTCATACCCCTCTCCTTTATTATATATCTTTCAATACCAAAAATACTTTTGCATATATACATTATTAAAATAAGGATTTTGCTAACTAGTGCCGGAAACATATTGTTTAAACTTCTTCGTTAATTTACATAAATAAAATTCATTTTATTATTAAATCTAACGCAATTAATTATTTTTTAAACAAGTTCAACTAGCTCAACCTTTTATGAAAGGAGAAACATATATATATATAAATCGCATATCACATTGTTGGCGATAAATAACATGTTCAACTAGTTCATCTTCTCTCCATTTCTAGTTCTAATCAACTTGCAGATTGATAAACCTATTTTTATAGAATTTTAAAAGCGTATTATTTATCATCTATTTTATCTTATTTTATAGTTTTGATTTCAACTTCTTCTTATTTATTCATCTATTTATGATATTTGCATAATTGATCAAGAGATGATAAAATAATTCAATTTGGTCAAATGTACTAAGTTTTTAGTGCAAAAAACATCAAGTTTAATATTTCAATTTATGAGTACAAGAAGGAATTTTGTTGCACACATTGAATTTTATGATAACAAAATGTTGTCAAAGAAAAGGGGAAGGTTGTTGCTAAAGAAGGGGAAAGGTTCATACCAAAAACATAATCGAAAGAGTAGAAAAAAAAATTAGACAGAGAGAGAATAAGGAGAAACACTTTAGAAAGTTAGGAGTGCTTGGAGCTAGAGTAAAATGTAAAAAATATTGGAGCAAACAAATTAACACTTTTTAAAGGTTTTATTTCTTCTCCTATAATTGATATTGATGAACACTTCTATTATTTATTTTATTTTCTATATGTCAATGAGTAACTAAGCTCTCTTCTAGGATTTTTGGCGAATCTTGTGATTAAGATATCTTTTTACTATGTCTTAACTTTAAATTCTAGTTTTATTTTTAGATTTTTGTTGTTTATCTTAATTAAATTATTCTATTGCTTTATTTACATGTTTGAGATGACCAACATTTGCATGTCCTAATCAATCAATTGACTAGTGACCAACTACAATTACTTGCTAGATCTATAGGATAATTGAGATTAGGATTCTTGTATAATGAAACATAAATATTAATATTTCATTCATTCAACCTCTTGGTTCGTTATGTTTTCTCTTAATTATATTTTTTGCATGATAAATCAAAGAATTAATTTAAAGAAAAAAATATTACATTGAATGACGAATCTTTGTTAATATTGATGATTGAGAAAATAAATAAGAATTTATATAAAACTAGGACTTGAGGTATTGATATTACAAATGAAATCATGACCCTACGTTTACTTTCCATTAATTAAAAGTTGGGTTATTATATACTTTCTTTATAAGTTTTATGCTATCGTTACATTTTCGTTATCGTGAAGCAATAATAATTTTCATTAGTCTAAATAATATGAAATCTTTAATAATAATTTTCATTAGTCTAAACACTATTTTAAATCTCTTCAAAAGAAAACAATGTTTTCTTTAAAGTTTAATGTAGATGATGCTCCTCTTTTGATTTTCAAGTGATAAATGTTGAAATTTACAATTTGTCAAAAACTATTATCTTTTCTTTAAATGTCAAGTTATTTAAAAAAGTCAATTATTTAAGTATTATTATTGTTATTATTACTATTTTATGTCCACTTAGTTATTTAATAAAATAAAATAAATACTTCTCAAGTGATAATTCAGAGATATTATTTAAATCCAAGTGAGTGAATTAATGTCTCTAAAACTACCGTATAAAAGCTCTATTAGACAGCTATATATACAAACATGAAATTCGAAGTTTTGTTTATCGCAGCCACTGCAACCACAACAAACAACGTTGTTGTTTTCAACTAGGTTAAGGTTTGTTTCTCTTTTCATTCCCAAAAAATTTCTTCCTTTTAATTTCATTCCCAAAAAATTTCTTCCTTTTAATTTCATTCCCTCTTTTTGCTTCTCAGTTTCAACCCTATTCCCTCAATTCAATAATCATCATCTTGACAATACCATTTCATTGTTCAATTGTTTGCTCCATAAGAATCCTACCCCACCAGCCATTGAATTTGGCAAGATTTTAAGTTCCATTGTGAAGATTAAGCATTACTCAATTGCTATTTCCCTTTTTCTACAAATGGAACTTAGGGGAATCAACCCTGACATTGCAATTTGCAATCTCTTAATCAATTGTTTTTGCCAATTGGGTCATATCACTTTTGGTTTCTCTGTTTTCTCAAAGATTCTCAAAAGGGGTTATCACCCAGATACCATAAGCTTGACTACATTCATCAAGGGTCTCTGTCTTAAAGGTGAGGTTCATAAAGCATTGCACTTTCATGACAAGGTGGTAGCACAAGGATTTCAGTTGAATCAAGTTAGTTACGGGACCTTGATCAACGGGTTATGTAAAGTTGGAGAAACAAGAGCAGCTCTTGAGTTGCTGAGACGAGTTGATGGGAAATTGGTTCACCCAGATGTGGTAATGTACAACACGATTATTGATAGTATGTGCAAAGATAAACTTGTTAATGATGCATGTGATTTATATTCTGAAATGATTGTCAAGAGAATTTCTCCTGATGTTGTCACTTATAATGCACTAATTAGTGGCTTTTGTATCATGGGTCAATTAAAAGAAGCAATTGATTTGTTATATAAAATGACATTGGAAAACATCAACCCAGATGTGTATACTTTTAACATATTGGTCGATGCATTTTGTAAGGAACGGAAGTTGAAAGAAGCTAAAAGTGTGTTTCTTGTGATGATGAAAAATGACATAAAGCCGAATATTGTTACTTACAACTGTTTAATGGACGGATATTTCCAAGTTAATGAAGTGAACAAGGCTAAGAGTATACTCAACATTATGGCCCAAAAGGGAGTAACGTTAGGAGCTACAATATCATGATTAATGGACTTTGTAAGATTAAAATGGTGGATGAAGCCTTGAACCTCTTCAAAGAAATGCAGTCTAGAAAAATTGTTCCTGATGTAGTAACTTACAATTCCCTCATTGATGGTTTGTGCAAATCGGGGAGAATTACATATGCTTTGGAGCTTGTCGGTGAGATGCATGATAGGGGCCAACCACCTGATGTATATACTTACAATTCTATATTGGATGCTTTATGCAAAAGCCATGATATTGACAAGGCAATTGCATTATTGAAAAAATTTAAAGACCTGGGTATTCAACCAAGTATGTGCACGTATAATATTCTTCTCAATGGATTGTGTAAAAGTGGAAGAATAAAGGACTCACAAATGATTTTTGAAGATCTTTTGGTCAAAGGGTACAATCTAAATGTCTATACATATACTGTTATGATCCAAGGGTTTTATAACAAGGGCATGTTGGACGAAGCGTTGGATTTGTTCTCAAAAATGAAAGACAATGGCTGCATTCCAGCTGCTTTAACTTATGAAATAATTATTCATTCCCTCTTTGAAAAAGATGAAAATGAAAAAGCGGAGAAACTTCTTCGGGAAATGATTGGGAGAGGTCTTCTTTAAGATCGAAACTAGGTAAGATATTTTTCTATTTAAACACTATTATTTTGAATCAATGTTTCAACATTATTTTATCATTTCATTCAATTTTGTTAAGTGTGTTTATACTTCACAAATTGGTAGATTGGTGAGTTCCAACGTGAGAGAAATTTGTACAATATTAAAATTATTGTTGTCGTATGAATGTTGGGTTTTGTTTGTATTAGCTGTATTACATAGCCAATACCTTCAACAATAGTAAATATTTTGATGGTTAACTAAATGATAAAAATTTCATTTCAATATTCATTGAGACCAAGAGGATGAATCAGGTTGTCTTGGTGTAACTGATAGACCATAAGCTCTGGTTTATGATTATTCTTTTTGATTCATTGCTGGCATTCCTGATATACTGTTTTGGAATCTTTACAAATACAAATGTAGAATACATGTGAAATCTGATGGGGATCATGGATATAAGTTTGCTTGTTTAGGCCTAAAAGCAAGGTCCATAATATTTAGGGGAGAAGGGTTAGTTAGTTAGAGAAGTAGAACATTGTGAATACTGATTGTAAAATTCACAATACTAGGACTTACAGTTCTTTTTTCAACAGTTTTTTTTATCCCTTATCCTTTAAATGGGTTACATGTTAAATGAACATCATTTAGATTCACAGTATTTATAATTATTTTTCTTAACATAGTGAGAAGATGTAAGTGCTATTCTTTTTAAATACATACATCTATAGAGTTGATTTGTTACTTTAGCTGATTTTTAAGACCTGCTGTATCTCCTTAGATGAACCAAAACATGTAGCTGTTGTGCTAGAACAATTTGCAATAGGATTGAATGGTTTACTTGAGCCAAAAGAACATGCATGGTGACCAGAACACTGGTTAGTACATAGGCGAATTAGCAACACTGGTTAGTACACAGGCGAGTTAGAAACGGTAATAAGAATATACCAATTATGTGGTGTAGATATCTAGAAAACATTTTATGCATTTGAATTCATCTCAATTATGCTTGCTTAATTTAATGTATTAACAAGCAATCGAAATATGGAAGGCCTATCGCAGTGAGATCAAGTGGACCTCAATGTATAGATTATAATAAAAACCATATTAGAGGTGTAACTTGTATTCATTTGTTTCTGCTTTTCCTATTGATTTCTCTTTCTTTTTACAGAACGCCGAATGATTGCCAATGCATTTGTGGTAATCCTGACTTCTGTTGTTTGTCTCCTTTTCTGTCTAAGACTCTAAATATATCGAGAACTTAGTTCGGAGTCAGGACATACATCTTACAAGCATGTGAATCTAATTCGGCAGATATGTCTCCTGAAACTGATGATTGTGTTGAATGCTGCAATATTCAATATCAATAGTAAAAAACTCAAAGCATTATAGGTATCTTTAATGCTATGAATGCATGGCATTGTAAAGAACAAAATAAGTCAAACTATGTCTCTCACCTCCCATAAATCTCTTGCATCAACTGAAGTTCCTGGTTTCAGACCTAGATCAGACCATGATGCAGTTACTGTTACTTTCGATGAACTCCTATTCCATAAGACCACTGCCAGCTTGTAATAACTGAGAGGGCCTGCCCAAACCTGCACATGTGCTTCAAGAAGTGTTAGAATATAAGAAATCATCTTAGAATATCTTAATATTATGTTGGAGTATCTTGTAGTATTTGTTTCTGATCTTAGAGTATCTTAAATTATCTCGTAGTAGTTGTTTGTCTCCTTTAATGGATGATGCAATAAACATTTTTGAAGATCTTTTGGTCAAAGGCTGCAATCTTAACGCCTATACATATACAGTTTTGATCTATAGATTTTGTAACAAGGGCTTGTTGGATGAAGCTTTGGCCATGCTGTCAAAAATGAAAGATTATAGTTGCAATCCAGACGCTGTAGTTTATGAAATAATTATTTGTTCTCTGTTTGATAAAGATGAAAATGATAAGGCAGAGCAACTTCTTCGTGAAATGATCTCAAGAGGTCTACTGTAAGACTGAACTTTGGTAAGATGCTTTTCTATTTAAACATCGATATATTGTGTTTCAGTATAATTGTATCATTTCATTTTACGTAAATGCCTCATCTAATGGGAAATAGACTTTTATTACTGTTGTTTCTTTTGTTAAGTGTGTTTACCAAAACCTTTTTAGATCCTGTGTGTCTTGCATTTGTTTTTTTTCTTTCTAGATTGATATTAAATCACCTCATTGACAGTTCTATCACTCAATTGGACGAGACCATGGTGCATTATTCAAGATTGTGAAAAGGTTTTGACCCGCATTATTTGCAGATTTGGACGTTAGTATGCTTTTCTTCTTTTTATTACCTTTATCATGGGTGAGACTTTGAAGGATCCTGACTGTTATATAGACTAATTGCCATGGAGGAGTTGCCTTAACAATTGCTTTGATATCCAGCATATGTCAGCTTGTTCTATGTCTTAATTTGCTACTAAGCCAAATAGATGTGCCTAGGAAGTCCAATCATGCAAAAGAGAATAGCTGAGGTAGAATTCTATTAACTATATTAGAAAAATAAAGGTCATGTTCAATTTCAAGAACTTTATTTCCTGGTTTTGAGGAGAGCTCAATCACTGTTAAAACTGAAGCAAAGGTGTCCGTCCATTAATTAAAATATAGCTGTTAATTGTCTATTAGGATATGCGACTTTATATAATTTCATCAATCCATGAACATATAGACATAATTACTCCATTTTGAATAAACATGATAATAAGGTGTATTTTTGGAACAATCTATAGTAAAAATAAACAAAAGCTTTGTGTCTACAGGAATCATCATTTTTAAAGCAAATTTTGCGGATGAACGGTGTATCTTTGATGGGATTTATAACCCTTTTGACTTGAAGTTGAACAGTTAGCACCTAAAGGATCATGAAAAGTGGGGCTTGAGTTGGAACCAATGCCCTTTAAACTTAATTGGTTATTTTTTCTTGTGTTTGGCTACTAGTTCTGCATTTTTACTGTTGGATTCTGCAGAAAATAGGTTTGCATGCTCATTCCAAATGAAGTGCATTGTGTTATGAAAGTTGCACTTGATTTTGGTAAGTTGCTACATACATGCATGAAGGGAAATAAAAAAGATTCTACTTTTGTGTGAGTGGCGGTGCAGAAGTTAGTGAGGTATACATTTTTGAACCTTGCCTCTAAGGAAGGTGGAAGAGAGTTAATAAAAGGCTAAGAATGATCAATAAAGGCTAACCTACATTCATCACAACTTAGGAACACAAAACAAGTGATCAAATATGAATTCTGTTTTTGCTGCATAATTGGTTTTCTGCATATTGAGTGTGTATCAGACTTATATGAGCTGAAATTGATTTCTTAAAAGATCTTTTCATAGTGAAGAGAGATTAGTGTTGTTAGTCACTACCAATGTGTTTGAATTAATTCAACAAGTAAGATTCATCAAATGGAAACACGATTCACGCTTCAACTTTATATATCTTGTAGAAATTAATTAATGGAACATCTCTAATTTAATTTCTCTCATGTAGGAAGCAAATCTACTCCAGATCCTTCAAGTAAATCAGATTCTATCAAGTTTCTTTGGTCCAATAACATTTAGGAATAGCAAAAGTTTGCAAAAACATCCCAAAAGAAACATTGCAAGGCCTAAAAGTTGAAAATGCACATCTGTTGGAGCTGGATAGAAAGGTATGAGCCCTTATTGAATAGACTCATCAGAGATGTTGATGATTATTGTATCTTTGACTTCATTTACCCTAATGCAGGAAAATATTATCTACCATTTCAGAGTTCAAAACCGAAGAAAGGAGTTGGAGCTAGTGCGTGCACCTTTGCTAGTACCGAAAAATCGAGGCGGATTTTGAATCTTTAATGTATGAATTGTATCATTTTGAATTATCGATATGCTAATAGGCACGGTTTTTTTACCTTATCGTGTAAAAACATGCAAATGATAGCGATGTTTTATTTTAGTTTGTCTTCCAACATTCAAATCTCCATTTTGAAACAACGTTAAAGCCTCCAACAACGATAACATTTGAAAGCTTTTTTTCCTACCCCCAAGTCTTTTAAAAAATTCTTAAATTTTGTCTGGATTCATTAATCCGAACATGTATTTTACACGTTCAAATTGATCAATTTAGACATGTATTTGAGAACATCGAGGGGTGTAGGAAGAAAAACACATAACATTTATGTCTGTGTGCCTAAACTTTCCGTTTTGACAGTGATCGAGCTAAACCAGAAGACTATGAAATTCAATAAAACACTATTTTAAATTGACCATTTAAATTAATCTCTGTGGATACGATAATCTTATATACTACTACTTGGCAAATTCATACACTTGCGGAATTTTGCGCAACAAGTTTTTGGCGCCGTTGCCGGGGATTAAGAGAAAGACTATATTAACCATTGGTGATGCTGTAGTTGAGGTAGAAAAGGGAAAAGTGACTTTTAAGATGTGGTAAGAAAGAAGATGTTTTTAAAGTTTTAAATTCCTCTGAAAATTTTTCTCATATTTTTCTTCATATTTTGATAATGTGGTTGTTACTAAGGATTTTAGTGACTCTAAGATGCAAGACCCATTGGAAATATCTTATTTTGCAAGACCCTAGCATAATGGTGGGTGAAGATAAAATTATAATTTCACCATCTTCTGAAACTCATTCACCACATAGAAAAAGAAAAAATAATATGAACCACATGATTAGAAAATTAAGAAAGAGCAATGCTTTAAAGTTGAAATTTGTCCTTGGAAAACCGCCTGATTAATTCTCAAGCTACCGTTAGGCTTGAGACGTTAAACAAACGTTTCATGGAAGGCAAACTATATTTACTTTTTATTTTATTCTAGTTTGAAATTATTATTTTTGTTGATTATTTTTGTTTTTGAAAAATAAAAGCTTCAATTACAAGCACTTTATGGGAAGTCACTTTTATTTTCTCTCATTTATTTATTAATTTAGTCTACTATAGTATTCTGCTTTGAGGACCATGCTTATTGCTAGTGTGGAGGAGAAAATATATTTTGATGCTTGACCTCTTGTAGTGTTTGTGATGACATCTTTGCTGGCTTGTTTTACTTGAATTAAGTGTTTGAAGTTTATCCTATAAGCCATTATTGCGTTTGATTTTTAAGCAAGGCCTAATGATGAGCATGTTGTTAGGGCTAAATTGAAAGTTTGAAATTATGTGTGCTAGATAAAGAGGTTCCTTAGTTTTGACGCAAGAATTTTCTGTTGTGAATAAGTTGAGGTATCTTGAGATGGACCAAAATTGAAATAGTTAAGCTTAATTTGAAGTAAACTAAATCCTTAACATAGGCCAATTGAGGAGTAAAAACTTCATGAACTAAGGGACAAGAAAAAGAAGTAATTGACAACTTAGTCAGAATAATTAAATATATATCATTTCACTTATTAGCTTAGGGGTTACTCACACTAGCAGTCAAGTGAAAGGTAAGATGAAGTGTTGTTTCACTGAGTAGCTTCGAGATTACTTGCACTAATAGTCAAGCCAAAGGTGAAATGGTATCAACTTAAAGAAAAAAATAAAGTGTTGTTTCACTGAGTAGCTTAGGGATTACTTGCACTAATAGTCAAGCCAAATGTGAAATGATATTAAATTAAAAAGAAAAGAAAAAAATGTCGTAAATAAAAGGTTGAGTTGTCTAGTTAAATCAAAGAAAAATGTCCCTAGTACTTGAGAAAAATAAACCTCTGTGTTCTATGATAAGGATGAAACTTTATGAATAAGAAGAATTAAATGAATTGATTGAAGAAAGTCTTCAGACATTAATGCTAAGAAACAACGAGGTTAATCACACACACTTTGAACGAGAATTCATTTTACTTAGTTGGCATAGTGTAGAAGGTGTTTGATTTAGTCTAAACAATTTTGAAGGATTCTTGCTCAAATTAAAAAATTCAATGATGATGATCTTTATTCTTTAAACTTTGTCTTAGAATAAGACTTTGCTTGAGGACAAGCAAAGGTTGAGTGAGGGAGAATTGATAAACCTATTTTTATAATATTTTAAGAGGGTATTTACCCTCTATTTTATCTTATTTTATAGTTTTGATTTCAAATTATACTTGTGTATTCATTTATTAATTATATTTGCATAATTGATAATGAGATAATAAAATAATTTAAATTGGTCAAATCAACTAAGTTTTTAGTCCAAAAATATCAAGTTTAATATTCCAGCTTATGAGTGCAAGTAGGAATTTTGTTGCACACTTCAAGGAGATGAAATTTTATGATAACAAAAATGTTACCAAAGAAGGGGAAGGTTGTTGCCAAAGAAGGAGGAATGTTGTTGCATAAAATTAGAATCTTCTTGCTATTATAAAGAGGAGAAATCAGAAATAGAAAAGAGGAGCCACAAACTATAAACAAAATCGGAGAAGCAGAAACATTAGAGAAAGAGAAAATAAGGAAAAACAACTTGAAAATTTATGAGTGCTTGGAGCTAGAGTAAAGTGTCTCAAATTTTGGAGCAAAAAAATCATACTATTTGAGGGTTTTATTTATTTTTCCTTTAATGGATGAACACATATATTATTTACTTTATTTTCTATATGTCAATGAGTAACTAAGCTCTATGGTCTTCGGTGAATCTTGTGATTAAGATATCTTTTTACTATGTTTTAGTTTTAAATTCTAGTTTTATTTTTAGATTTTTGTTGTTTATCTCAATTAAATTATTTTATTGCTTTATTTACATGTTTGGGATGATCAACCTTTGCATGTCTTAATCAATTAATTAACTAGTGACCAGCTACAATTAATTGGTAGATCTATAGGATAATTGAGATTATGATTCTTGTATAGTGAAACATAGATACTAATATTTCAATCCCTCAACTTCTTAGTTCTATATGCTTTCTCTTAATTATATTTTTTGTATGATCAATCAAAGAATTAATTTAGGGAAAAGAATATTACATTGAATGACAAATCTTTGTTAATAGTTTTAAAGAGGGATTGATAATAGAGAAAATAAATAAGAATTCATATAAAACTAGGACTTGAGGTATTGATATTACAAGTGAAACTATGACCTTAAGTTTACTTTCTATTAATAGTTGTTAATTAATCTCTGTAGATACAATAATCTTATATACTACTACTTGACAAATCTATACACTTGAGAAATTTTGCACAACACGTATATATTGACAAAGCTCGTCGATTCTAAAGAATTTCATCTTATATTATCCAAGTTGGCAGTTATTAACATGTATTGGATAATGTAATTCAATTAGCTTAGTTTTTTTTTTTTTGAGTTATCTTCTATTGTATTCTAAGTCTGCAGCATGTACAATATAATATTTTGGCTAAGTTGAAATGGATGAGTTAACCAAATTGCACACTTTTCCTAACAAATAAATCTTTTATTTTTTATTAAAATTTTAAATTGAGAAAAAAATTCAAAGTGTATTTTATCTTATTCTTTTAGTCTTGTATTATAACTTATAAGTGTCACATTTGAAATATTTATTTATCTCATATTATTTATTATTTTAAATAACATAGTAAGTATTTTTTACTACCATATTATTATTTATTGTAACTCAATGCATTAGCTAAATAATTTTTTTGTGGTCAAATTATCGAAGTATACTCTATTAACTACATACCAGTACTATAATAATAAGAATATTTTAATAAATAAAATTAATTTTACCATTAAAATTAATTCACTTGATCAATAAATTTTTAGGCTTAAATACATTTTCTATCACTTAACTTATTTTAAAAGTTCAATTTAGTCCATAACTTTAAATAATGTCAAATTTGTATTTTAAGCTATGTCTAGTAATGCAATTTGGTCCCTTATGTCTACTATGTTAGTCAAATTGAACTTTATACATAAATTAAGTAATTAATCTGAACTTTCAACATTAGGCAAGGACCAAACTAAACTTTTTTTAGTTACATTTTTATTAATCAAATTCAACATTACATCAACACATAATACAACAATGTTATTTTCTTCTTAAATCAATACATAAAACAACAATGTCACAACAATTTATTTACCTAAACACCATTACATATCAAAATACAAATTACAACATCAAATAAAACATCAATACAATGAAAAACACTAAATTTTCTTTCATTTTATTCTACTTTTGTACCCATTTTCAAGTGCAACAATGTTTTTATTTTGACTGAATATTTTATGACTCCGTTCAACAATTTGAAGGGCTTGCTCATCAATTTTATGAGCTTATTTAGCAATTTTCAGCTTATGCTCATTTAGTTGTTGCCTTTGTTTAAGTGTTTGCATGAGAATGTCAAACCTCCTTTATTTGTATAATGAATCTTTATCAAATGTTACTACTTCATAGAACCAGCCAAATAAATCATATATAGAAGCTTTTAATGGTTGTGAATAAAGTAAAATAAATTAGTGTTCAGTAAAAATTCAGAGAAAAAAATGAAGAATAAAAATGGAAAATATACCTTAAAATTTCCAAAAGCTTTTGCCAAGATTAATTTGGCCTACGAACTCCTATATCATCTCTACACCAATACTTGGGTGGTACTTTGAGCCAAAAAACCCCTTCTCTCCTTATTAAATATAGGAGACTTAGTCAATTTATTTGTTTTAAGTTTGTTAGTAAGAATAACTACTTCAGCTAGATTAGTTAGAGCAGTTACATCATTTTTCCCACATATAAATATCTTGTATTGAATCATTATATTTTTCAATGAGAATAGAGGTAATTCAGTAATTTGCCACGTGTTAAACACAATAGTAATATAGTATCAGATGACAAAACTCATTAAAAAAAAATTTACTCCTCACTCATTCGCCTATCATCATCCTCGCGTCCCACTTTTTCATCGTGTCTATCTTCTTCCTCGTTCTTAGGGTTCTAAACAGAACCTCTCCATGGTTGAAGAACCACCCACAAATCCTCCAACCAAACACGATTTTCCTCCTCAGGATCCGACTCTTAACCCTCGAAATCCTTATTACCTCCATCTTGGCGAAAACTCTGGCTCCGTTCTCGTCGCATCGCCGTTGAACGACAACAACTACTATAACTGGAGCAAATGCATGAAACGTGCATTATCATCCAAGAACAAACATTCTTTCATTAATGGTTCCCTTTCTCAACCCTTTTCCACCGATCCCGATTTTGAATTGTGGGATCGCTGCAATAATATGGTTCTCTCATGGATTACACGAACCCTAGCTCCTCACATCGCACAAAGCGTCATTTGTTTTGACAACGCCACTGATTTGTGGAAAGATCTTCAAGAACGATTCACCAAGGGCAACCATTTTAGGGTTTCCGATTTGCTCAAAGATTTGCATTCCATCAAACAAGGTGATCGTACCATCTCTTCTTACTTTACTGATTTGAAAATATTATGGGATGAGTTGGAATTTCTACGCCCCATCCCTGTTTGTTCTTGTTCCCCTTGTTGTTCGTGTTCACTGAGCACTGTTGTGGCCACATACAAACACAATGAATACATCATTTGCTTCTTAAAAGGGCTCAACGATAACTACAGCACTGCCAGAACTCAGATACTACTCATGGACCCATTACCCTCCTTAAGCAAAACATATTCACTTGTGGTCCAACAAGATCCTTCCTCAAATCCCAACCAACAAGACTCCACTGCCTTTACCATTAGTTTTGGTAATTCTTCACACACGAAACCTTCATCCACTCAAGGCAAAGGGAAAGGTCGTGGTCAATCACGACATAATATGGTTTGCACTCATTGCAAAAAGACCAATCATACCGTAGACACTTGTTATTTCAAGCATGGATTCCCCCCGGGTTACAAATCCTCTGTACAACAGCCTTCAGAGACTTCTGATATCAAGAAATCTCAACATACACACAATCTCGATGCTGATATTTCACCTCTTACATGTGAAGATTATCAACAATTAGTTTCACTACTCAAAGCTTCTAAGGTAACTTCCTCAAATTCTATTTCAACCAACAAGGAGAACAGTCCTTCTCCTAACACTCAAATTGTTTCAAGTATCTCCAAATCAGGTACCTATAACTCCTCTCCCAATTTTTGGATTTTAGATTATGGTGCCTTTAACCATGTTTGCCCTAATATTAACTGCTTTAGTACTATTCAATCTATTAAACATGTCTCTGTTTTGTTTCCAAATGGCATGAATCTCTTTGCATATTTTTCTGGCACCATTTTCTTTACACCAACATTTTTTTTAACTAATGTTTTATTCATTCCTCAATTTAGATTTAGCCTAATTTCTATTTCTAAATTGACTAGAAATCTCAATTGTCAGTTGGTCTTCTCACATGATTTTTGTGCGATTCAGGATATGGTTACCAAGAAGATGATTGGGAATGTGGAGCTTCATAATAATCTCTACATCCATAATCACTCACCTTCTAGACATTCTTTTCCTAATAGCTTTTATACCATTTCAAATCCTATATTTGCTAATAATGTAAATATTGGTTCTTGTAATTTTTTTGATCTTTGGCACTTTCGATTAGGCCACCCATCCTTTAATGTTTACAGCACTATGTCTAAACAATTTCCTTACATTTATATTAATAAAGATTTAGTTTGCAACTTTTTTCATTTGGCTAAACAATGTAAATTGTCTTTTTCTTCAAGTACTACTAAGTCTTTACATGCTTTTGATCTTGTACACATGGATATATGGGGCCCTATTAATAAAATTTCTTAGAATGCTTTTCTTATTTATTTTCTTTCCATTGTAGATGATTTTACACGCCACACATGAGTTTTTCTTATGAAAACTAAATCTGAAACAATAACCTATATTAATGATTTTATTTCCTATGTTTCCAATCAATTTTCATGTACCATCAAAACTATTAGAAGTGATAATGGCTTAGAATTTCTCATGCTTGAGTTTTATTCTTCCTTAGTTATTATTCATCATACTTCATGTGTTGAAACTCTTGAACAAAACTCTATTGTAGAACGCAAACATCGTCATATCTTAAATGTAATGCGTGCTTTTTTATTCCATGCTCATTTGCCTAAATGCTTTTGCTCTCATGCTTTAAAACATGTTGTTTACATCATTAATCGAATTTGCACTCCTGTATTGAATCTTAAAACTCCTTATGAAATGTTATACAATATCCCTCCAACCTTTACTGAATTAAAGGTCTTTGGTTGCTTGGCATATGCTGCTACTTTAACTCATGCCCGCACCAAATTAGACCCCCGTGCAAGACAATGCATCTTCTTGGGTCTTAAGATTGGCACAAAAGGTTATATTTTATTTGATTTACATACTGTGCTACCTTTATCTTTAGAAATGTTATCTTTTATGAATCTATTTTTCCTTATCCTCAAAATCATGCTTCTGCCACTGTTTTAGACCACGACACTAACACCGATGATGTCCTTATTTTTGATAAATCTGTTGTGATGCATCCCCTGCCCCATAATTCCAATTTTGCTCCCGCTCTGCAATCTGATATTTGCCATACTGTTCCCCCTTCCCATGATTCTACTTGCATACATGATTCTATTGTTCATCATACTACTGTTGACAATGACTCTTTAAGAAGATCTGCTAGGTATCGCCACCCCCTGCATACTTAAATGATTTTCAATGTAATGATGTTTTGCATCAATTAATCTGCCCTTATTACATTCCTTATCTACTATTTTATCTTATCATAAATTTTCTCCATCTCATTTTAAGTACATCAATGCTATCACTGTTAGTCATGAACCATCTCATTATAAACATGCTATTAAACATGATGTATGGATTAAAGCCATGGAGACTGAACTAGATGCTTTAAATAATAACAACACTTGGGTGATAACTGAGTTACCATAAGGCAAAAAGCCCATTGGCTGCAAATGGGTATATAAAATCAAACACAAACTTGATGGTAGCATTGAAAGGTATAAGGCTCGATTAGTTGCCAAGGGTTTTCACCAAAGTGAAGGTATAGACTATTTTGACACCTATTCTCCAGTTGCCAAACTAACCACTATAAGATTACTACTTGCCTTAGCTTCTTCTAATAATTGGTTTTTACGTCAATTGGATGTGCATAATGCATTCTTACATGGGGACTTGGATGAGGAGGTTTATATGAACCTACCTTCGGGTATGTCCACTACTCATCCAAACCATGTATGCAAACTTTTAAAATCACTTTATGAACTTAAACAATCTAGTAGACAATGGTTTGCTAAACTGTCCAATGCCTTACTTTCTAAAGGATATATTCAATCTTCCTCCGATAACTCTTTATTCATTAAAAGAGTTCATCAATCTTTCACTGCCCTCCTTATTTACGTTGATGATATTATTATTGCGGGTAATGACATCAACGAATGCACATATATTAAATCATTCATCAACTCCAAATTCAAGATACATGACCTAGGGGACTTGAAGTACTTCCTTGGTTTGGAAGTATCACGATCAAAGTTAGGAATCCATATTGGCCAACGCAAATATGTTCTGGATTTGCTGCACAATGTTGGCCTGCTCGCCTCTAAACCAGCTTCTACACCTATTTTAAAAGGCACCAGACTCACTTCCACTGCTGGAACCCCCCTTTCCAATCCTTCTCTGTACCGACACCTAGTGGGACAACTCATCTACCTTACAAACACAAGACCAGATATTAGTTTTTCAGTTCAACAATTAAGCCAACATATGTGTTATCCAACTGACATTCATCTTGAAGCTACCACACGTGTACTCAAATATTTCAAATCATCTCCTGCGAATGGTATTTTTATGTCTGCCTCTTCTTGCATCCAACTCAAAGCATGCTCTGATTCTGACAGGGCCACGTGCTCAGAAATCCGTAAATCTATCAGTGGCTATTGCATTTTTCTTGGTGATTCTTTAATATCCTGGAAGTCCAAGAAACATGCCACAGTTTCTAGAAGTTCATCGGAAGCAGAGTATCGGGCCATGGCCTCCGCTGTATGTGAAATACAGTGGCTGACTTATCTCCTTCAAGACCTCCACTCTGATTTTACAGCACCAGCTCTTTTATATTGTGACAGTCAATTTGCCAGACACATTGCAACCAACTCTTCATTTCACGAAAGTACCAAGCATATAGAACTTGAATGCCACCTCGTCCGCGAGAAACTCCAGTAGAAGTTGTTTCATCCGCTGCCTGTCAGTTCTGCCCAGCAATTGGCAGACGTCTTCACCAAAGGTTTCGATCCCAAACCATTTCAGAATTTTTGTTCCAAGCTAGGCTTAATGAACCTATGTGCTCCAGCTTGAGGGAGGCTATTAGATATAGTAGACTTAGTCAATTTATTTGTTTTTAGTTTGTTAGTAAGAGTAACTACTTCAGTTAGATTAGTTACAACAGTTACATCCTTTTTTCCACATATAAATATCTTGTATTGAATCATTATATTTTTCAATGAGAATAGAGGTAATTCAGTAATTTGCCACATGTTAAACACAATAGTAATACTCCTAGATTTGATGATGAAGAAAAAGACTTATTCTTTCAAGATTTTCATATTTATAAGATCGTGGGGAAGAAGACGAATTGAATTTGTTCACCATATTCATATATTTTGCAGAAACAGTAAAAAAATTGAAAAAAATTGAGATTTTGTAAATCATAAATTAATTTGAGAAAAAAGAAATGAAGTGGAAATTTTTTTCCACAATTATATGCAGTTTATATATCACATCACCAAAATTTAACACCATTTACTACTAATTTAACAAAAGGGGCCAAATTATCTTAAATTTACAAATGTTAAAGAACCAATTTAACTAATTTTAAAGTTAAAAAACTTAATTGAATTTTTAAAATAAGTTAAAGGCTAACTGATATTTAATTCAATTTTTTAAGAAGTATGTGTCTTTAAGACTGAGTGGGGACTACCCATGTATAAATTGGACTAAGAAAGACGTGAATTACACATGCAACTTTAATGTGAAGTTTAATTCTTTAATTAATTGGACAATACCTTCTTTTTTTATCAGTAATTGGACTGCACGTTTGATTTAAGAAAGAAAGAAAGGTGGAAAGTGCAAGAAAGCATTCTTGGCATCTTTCTCATCTCAAAATCACAACATTTCCAACGTAATTTAGCTGTCCTCCAACGACACTTTTCTTTTTGGATGGTCAATTAGTAATTATAATTAATCAATAATTAATATTATGAATAAAATAATATAACTTTCTTAATTAAATTATATAAAAAAAATATACTTATATCTAAATTTTTCTTAGAATATCATTCCTTGTATTCATATCAGTATTTGGTACCGTACTTGTACTGTGCATCATAACTTTTAATTTTATGGTTATTTGTGATTTTGATTTTTCACCGGATTTTGGTTTTAATTCTTTGAAATTTTCTTATAAATTTTATCTGTGTAATTATATTTTCATTATTTTAGTTTTTAATATGTAATATTATTTTTGCACCTAAGTTAGGTGACGTGACATTCGATATGATAAGTCATTTTAATGTGTATGATACAAAGTTGTCACATCGTCATTTCATATAGTAGTAATTGTAATAGAATGAATATTGCAGTTAGTTTAAGTTAAGGTTGAAAGAGTTGAATAAGTAAAAGGACTTGATTTAATAACTTAATTAATTAATAATAACATTTGTTTATCCCAAAAAAACATGGGTGTCATCGTAAAATAATATATTTTTTTGTCAATTTTATTTATTTTTTCTTCTCAAAAGTTTTTTTTAAGTTGTTTTTTTTTTATCTTTATTATCAATTTTATTCATAAAACATTATTTCATCTTAAAACGT
>JBBPBP010000004.1:55023185-55052236 GCA_037974735.1 Cicer chorassanicum
AAAAAAAATTAAAAAAAAAAAAATCTATAGTATTTAACATACATATTTATACTATAATTATGTCAACAAAAGCTAGATTAAAAAACAACACATTTATAATTTATCTCTTCCTAATACATAAATAGGTAAAAAAAAACATTTCAAAGAAAAAATCTTCAAAAACCTGCTAACTTAGGGAGAGAACGCCAGCTTCCATGACCACCATTTTTCTTAATAAAATTAACAAGAACTTCATCTTCTTCAGTTGTCCAAGGACCTTTCTTCAACCCCAATTTGTCACAACAAGGTGTCCTTCCCATTTTTTTTTCCTTCTTCAATTTTCAACAACACCCTTTTAAAAAATGCTAGAAAGGGTCTTAAAATTTGACAACTTTAGAACAATCACACTTTATTAATTTGTTTGTATTGGTAAAAAAAAGAGCATGGAGGACACATAGAAATTGTGAAAGTGAGGATGACATAAAAAAGGAAGGATTATAAATGTTGAGAAATAAAGTGTGTGTTATGTTTATCTATGTGAGTGTGAAGCTATTTGAGGAGTAATTGATTCATACGGCGTTGTGTAAGGACTGTAACTTGTGTAAGCGTGTTTCAAGCTGGCTTTCTGCATTTAATGTGTGCAGTAATCTTCAAATATTTAAACCAAACATATTGTAAACGATATCAATATCATTTATACGAGGAAGTCTTGCATTTTTTTTATCAGAAAAAATTTTAAATAATATATATTTTTAAAATACTTAAATGATTTTTCTTTTTGTACTAAAAATAGTATGTCCAAATAGTTGTGTTCAATTATATATTTCTTATTTACACTCCCTCTTGATTTAAATATAAATGTCAAAATCTATTTGGTTTAAGATCAAATAGACATCTTTTTTATTGATGACCAAATATTTGATTTTTGTTTTTGTTGAAGTCAAGATGAAATATGTTACGTAGACTCATGCTCTAAGTGTAACCCACTAATTTTATTAATATTATTATTAGTAGTAGTATTAATATTGTTATTATTATGAAACAAAACAAAAATGAACAAAGTGTTTTATTGAGTTTGGCCCATATGGAGGAAAAATAAAAGGGATTTGAAATCCCTATTTTATAACAGATAAAGGCAGTTGCACAACATCAAGAGAAGGAAAAAAAAATTGACTTCCGGTGGTGATAACTTGTGTGTAGCAAACTTGCTCTGTTTGATCTACAATTTTAGTATGTTACTCCTACCACTGAGTTTTTTTATTTTAATTTACAGTCTTGTTAGTTTTATTTTCTCTGAGAATTACTTTAGAATACTCACTCTAGTGGAAGGTTATAAGGTTGTTGTTATTGCTGATTGATGTTCCCTATTGTTATTCGAAAAACTCTGGTGTACCAATTAATTATTATAGTGGAAGTTTTTACTGTACTAGGTCCCGTAGTTTTTATTCTCTCAAATTTGAGGGAAGTTTTCCACGTTAAACATCGTGTTTGTCTCATATTTAATTTTATGCCAATTATTATTGCTCTTGGAATTGTATGTCATTTATATGCACAGCTGGGAGAAAAATATTCCACATTATTGAGATAGTTATCTCTAATTATCTCTGATTTTTCTTAACAAAGTGGTATCTAGAGCTCGGTTGATTTGATTTGTGCATTTAAATGGAGGAGGAAAATAAAGGTCTGAATATGATTATACTCAACTATTCTAATTACACACTTTGAAAGACTCTCATGGAAGACATGTTATACAGAAAAAAAAATTGTACGACCCTATGGAGGGTGACACTGCTAAACCCACAGATAAATCTGATGCTGACTAGAAGAAGATGAATAGAAATGCAGTGGCGTTGATCAGACAATGGTTGGATCTGAGTGTATATCCACATGTTGACACTGAAATAGATGTTAACAAAATGTGGGAGAAATTAAAAGAGTTGTATGAACAAAAAAAATGTGCAAAAAAAGCATCCTTGATTCGGAAACGGGTGAATATGAAATACAAAGATGGGGATTAAATGGCAGAGCATATTATTATTTTTCAGAATACAGCGAATCAGTTGACAACGGTAGATATTAAATTAGATGATGGGTTGCAAGCTTTGTTATAGTTGAGTTCCTTGCTTGATAATTGGGAAGTCTTTGTTGTGGTGTTGACCAGTTCAGCTCCAAGTGGAAAGCTGAAAATGTCAACAGTTAAAGAGAGCATGTTGAATGAAGAAGCTTGAAGAAAGGAACGTGGTTTGATTGGTTCTTTCTCAATGTCCGAAGCACTAGTTATAGAGTCACGGAGGATAAGTCAATCTAGAAAATTCCATAGACGCGACAACTCTGAAAGTCGTAGCAAGTCAAGAAAGGAACGTGGTTTGATTGGTTCTTTCTCAATGTCCGAAGCACTAGTTATAGAGTCACGGAGGATAAGTCAATCTAGAAAATTCCATAGACGCGACAACTCTGAAAGTCGTAGCAAGTCAAGAAGCAAGTCGGTGACTAGAAAAGAAGTGATATGTTATCATCTGTTAGTAATGTTTACATTGTTTGTGATGATAATCTCATAAACCTTGCATCTTAGTATTCAACTTGGATTATTGATTCGGGTGCCTCATAGACGTGATTTATTTTCAACTTATAGTGTTGGTGAATTTGGCATGGTAAAAATAGGAGATGAAGGAATATGTAAAATTATCGGTATGAGAGATTTTGGGTTGAAACTGGGATTGGTTGCAAGTTTTAATTGAAGAATGTCAGACATGTTCCTGATATTCGTCTCAATTTGATATCGGTGAAAGCCTTGGATATTGAGGGTTATCACACTTACTTTGGTAGTGGTAGTATATGTAAAATCACAAAAGGGTCCCTAGTGGTTGCAAAGGGGCAAAGTTCCACTTCTCTCTATAGGATGCCTACAAAGCTATGCAAGGAAGAAGTGAATGCAATTGAAGGCGCCTCTTCTGATTTATGGCATATGCACCTCAGCCACTTGAGTGAGAAATGACTCAACATACTTGCAAAGAAAATTTTTCTTCCTGTGAAATGTATGTCTCTAAAAACTTGCACTCGTTGTTTTGTTGGAAAACAACATAGAGTTTCTTTTTATAATACTAGTCCTTATAGGAGGCAAAATATTCTTGATTTAGTTCATACTGATGTATGTATGATGGATAGTAAATCTCTTGGCGGTGCATCATATTTTGTTACTTTTATCGCAACCATTTCTTTCCTTTGAAATATAAAGACCAGGTACTTGGAGTCTTCAAGCATTTTCATGCAAGTGTTGAAAGAGAAAAAGGAAGGAAATTGAAATGTGTTCGATCAGATAACAGTGGTGAATATAAAGGTTCATTTGAAGAGTATTGTAGAGAACATGGCATCAGACTTGAGTAAACAGTTCTAAAGACACCTCAACATAATGGTGTTGCAGAGAGAATGAATCATACGATTAATGATAGAATCAGATGTATGATTTCTCATACGAAATTATCGAAATCCTTTTGGGGTGAAGCAATGAAAACTGTAGTGGATTTGATCAATCTTTCTCCTTCTATTCCACTTGATGGTGTTGTTCCAAATAGAATGCGGACAGGAAAAGATGTCTGTTATCGTCATTTGAGAGTTTTTGGCTGCAGATATTTTGTTCACGTTCCAAGAGATGAGAGGTCCAAGCTTAATAGTAAATGCAAACAGTGTGTATTCATCGGTTATGATGATGAAGAATTTGGTTATAGATTGTGGGATCCGGTTGACAAGAAAATTATCATAAGTCGAGATGTTATATTTCTTGAAGACCAGACTATTGAAGATTTTGATAAAGCTGAGAAACATAAACCAAATTCCAAAAGTTACATTGATGTTGCGCCTAAGCCTCTTACAAAAACTTTTGTTGATGGGGGAGATATACAAGTAGATGATGAGAATGTAATTGATGATCACGTACCTTGAAGTGGTTGAAGGTCATGCAAGAAGAGATGAATTCCTTGCATGAGAATCACACATTTGATTTGGTGAAGTTGCCTAAGGGCAGAAAAGCCCTCGAGAACAAATGGGTATATAAGATAAAGGCATAAGAGAAAAGTTATCAACCAAGATACAAAGCAAGATTGGTTGTGAAATGTTTTAATAAGAGAAAAGGAATTGACTTTGATGAAATTTTTTCACATGTGGTGAAGATGTCCTCTATCCAAGTTGTGCTTGGGTTAGCAGCTAATTTGAACCTAGAAGTTGAACAACTTTGATGTGAAAACTGCATTCCTTCATGGTGATTTGGAGGAAGAGATCTATATGGAGCAACCAGAGAATTTTGAAGTCAAAAGTAAAGAGCAACTTGCGTGTAAATTGAAGTAAAGCTTGTATGGACTCAAGCAAGCACCTCGACAATGGTACAAGAAATTTTATTCTTTCATGGAGAAACATGGGTACGGTAAAACTACTTCTGACCATTGTGTATTTGTCAAGAAATTCTCTGATGGTGATTATATTATTCTCTTGTTATATGTGGATGACATGTTGGTTGTTGGTCATGACGCTAAAAAGATTAAATCTCTAAAGAAAGATTTGAACAAGTCTCTTGCAATGAAAGACTTGGGTCCTGCAAAGCAAATTATAGGCATGAGAATTACTCGTGACATGAAGAATAATAAATTGTGGTTGTCTTAACACAGTTACATTGAGAAAGTGTTAGAGAGGTTCAACATGAGCAATTACAAACCGGTTAGTACTCCACTTGCTACTCATTTCAAATTAAACTCTTATCAATGTCCTATAAGTGAGAAAGATAAAGAAGAGATGAAGAAAATTCGTTATGCATATGTAGTTGGTAGTTTGATGTATGTTATGGTATGCACAAGGCCAAATATTGCTCATGCGGTTGGAGTTGTCAGTCGGTTTCTCTCCAATTATAGTAAAGATCATTGACAAGCAATGAAGTGGCTTCTTAGATACCTGAGAGGCACTTGCAAAGTATGTTTATGCTATAGAGGTGGTGAACATGTGTTGGATGGTTACATAGATGCAGATATGGCATGTGATCTTGATTCTAGAAAATCTACTTCTGGTTATATGATTACGTTTGCAGGGAGAGTTGTGTCTTGGCAATCAAGATTACAAAAGTGTGTTGCTTTATCCACTACTGAAGTTGAATACATTGCAGCAACTAAAACTTCCAAATAACTCTTGTAGATGAAGAAGTTCATGCATGAGTTAGGCCTAAAGCAAGACAAGTTTGTGTTATTCTGCAACATTCAGAGTGCGATCCATCTCAGCAAGAATCCGACTTTTCCCAACAAAATGGTCTTATTATTTTTATGCAACAATTCAGTAATAATTTAAATGGTTAATAAAATTTAAATATGTGATTAATTACTTTAATATATGTTTAGTTATGTGGTAAGATAATAAAATTATGGTAACCACTATGACTATATAATAGCTATAGTGTTAAACTTCAGAAAATATTGTGTTTAACCGTAGTTCTATCAATTTTATTGCAAAACCAAGCATGTATTTATAGTGTATTTGGAAAGCAACACTTATGTGTCTGTTTTCCATGTCAAGGAAGAAGGCACAATTAGCCGTTTCGAACTCATTGCACGTTTATAAACATCTATTTTGTTTCCAAACCTATGTTTGTTTATGCAATGTCATAGTGTGATTTATGCATTTGGAAGCAATATTAGGTGCGTTTGTTTCAGATTTTTTCATGAAAAAATCTATTTTTTTAAACCAAAAATCATTTTGTAGAGTTTGAAGGGTGTTTGTTTTAGATTTTTTAAAAATCATTCTGTTAAAAAAATCATTTTTTGGCTAAAAATGAAAAACTAAAAATAGTAGCTTCTCAAATTCGCTACTGCAATAGATGAGAAAGAAAGATGTCAAAAATTTTAAAAACACGGAACTTAACCCAATGATAAGAGAAAATGATATAATTACCCTTGCCCCTTTTTGAAAAATCCAAAATTACCCTCCATCAATTTTTAATGGGTTTTCTCTGTACTGCATTAGTTTCACGCACTCAATTGTGATTGTTTTTCTAGCTCTCATATAGGTTTTTCATCAAGTAAATTTCTTTCTCCTTTTCAATTTTTCCACATAGTTTTTTTTTTATTGTTTATACGCCTTTTATTTGAATCATTTTATTTTTACATCATTCATATATTGATACTATTTTATTTTATTTTGCTTTTTGTGTTTATTTATTATTTTTTGACGAGTACTTAAGTTACATTAATCAATTTTAAAATGTGTATAAGAAATGGATTAAACTTATAAATTTTGTAGGGTATTATAAAAGTCATGTCCTTTATGGTAATTTTGTAGTTTAAAAAATCACTTTTATAAAATTGTATACAAACAGATTAAAATTCATTTTAAAAAAAATCATTTTTATGATAGTTAACAAACGGAAATAAAAAAAATCATTTTTAGACAAATCTCTACAAAATATTCTCTAAATTTTTTAAACTAAAAATCTTTTTTATTTAAGTTCAAACAAACGCACTCATTGTTCGTTAAAAAGTAAAATCAAACACGCCATAAATGATTAATAAATATAATAAAATATAATATAATATCGCAATTCATTAACTACTTGTTGAACTTAATTAGCCATAATTTTAAATATTAGTAATCATAATTTTCATATTTTCAAATATACATAATATACATGATTTTCAAGAATTTAAATATACATATCATCTATTAATCTGTATTTAATTATACAGCTAAAAATATGATTAACAACTTTAAAATCGTGACTAATTATAATTAATAGATGATCAATAAATTGTGATACATTTTTATATCCATTAACTGTAGACATAACATAATTAATTAATAAGTATTCAAATTGCGTTAACTACTCAAATTATTATGGAATTTTGTGTCAAAACAACACAACATTGATCCGAGTGGAACATGAATTAAAACCATTAAATAATGTTTCAATTTTGATATTGTATTTTATTTTAACTTAAAATAAATAATGGTCAAATTCCATTCATGTGGCTTAGACCCACTTCGACTTGCCGGTTAAGTAAATCAGATAAAAATAATACAGAAAAATACGAGTTTATCTTTTTTTTGACTCAACCAATTATGTGCTAGATTGGGTTAGTTTGGCTCATGGATTGTCGCTTACATTGACACATCTTCCCTTATGTAGGCCTACCTGCCTCAATCAGAATTATTACAGGGTTGGAATGTATATAAAACTGATTTTCATATATTTATATATTTTTTTAGAATAATTAAAATTATCTTCAAAATTAATTTTAATTTTAATTTAAAGTTTGAATTTGAAGCTTTTACATCTACTGGTTGATTTTTCATTTTGAATTTATTGTCCTATTCTCTTTAATATGAATATTTTTAAAATAAATTAATTTATATTAGTAATACAATCGTTGATTTAAACTATATACAAAAAACAAATAAAAGTAAATTAAATTATATTGATAATTGAAATAATGTTCTTTACATTAATGATTACATAATGTTATACAACTATATAGATAAACAACTAGAAATAACTAGTTAGTATAACTAACTGATCAATTTAATTGGCTAATCAATTAAGATATATCAAATATCCTCTCAAACTATAACATGTTTAATACACTTCGAGCTTATAAAATCTCAATAAATAAATGTCAAAATTTTATCAGCTAAGATAATTTAAAATGTCGAAAATTCATCGGCTAAAAGAAATTTAAACGCAAAAAATTCATCAACGTAATAATATGAATTTTGTGTTTGATTCTCTGTATTATGGATAAAACAACCAATTAAGCTTTTTGTTTTCGAAGAAGAATATCACAAATTTTTTAAGGAATTCTTCTTTATTTAGAATAAGAAATATCAAATGCAGTCTTTTCTTTATCAAGATCTTTGTCCCTGTTTTCTTTTTTTCTTTCTTTCTAGATCCTTCATCCAAAATATATATTTTTTAACCAGTTGACTACAACTTCTGATATTGTTGATGAAAATTTCTTTGTAATCTTATACAATGTATTTACTACACTTCTTCGAGATCTTCATGTGCTTCTTGAATCCAATCTAATAAACTTCATGGTTTCCAAATAGCATGAATCAATTCTTCTCTATCTTTGTCTTTATCGTTAAAAACAATGAAGATTTGCATTTGATTAAGAAATTTTTCTTGTGTGCCTCCACTGAGGCTTGATACTTCAAGTTTCTATATGTTGGGACTAGAAACATAACTGCAAGATGAACATGTGTTTCTTAGAGATGAAGATCAATCAAAACAAAAAATATAAAAATTTAGAATCGATAGGAAACTTCAAGACTCAAAGAGAAAGTAGAAGAGTAGAAAATAATTCAATGAAACTTTGATGAAAAAAAAATCAAAAAAAAAGTTAAAAATATAGTGGAATAATTACACTTTCATATCATATTACGATTCTTGACATAAGTACTTGATTAAAGATAAATGAAAAAAAATAAATTAAATAATATTGATAATTGAGATAATATTATTTACATCAAGGATTATATTGACTTATATAGTCAATTAAATAGTAATACATTTTGTTGTTTAATATTAATACATTTTACCTTTAACTATTATGATCATCTTTGTCATCGTTAAAAAATTAAGGTAAGAATATTTTTTAAACAATGACACTAAATATATATAATTAGTTAACATTTTCTTATATTTAAAGTTACATAATACATACAATTTCTTCTTATAATTGAGGCGAATGAAATCCTACTTCACTAGTTGAGTCTCACACACTTCATTTGTTGCCAAATCATATTGATATTAATGTAAACGTTGAAAAACTAGTTTTATAATGAATAACCATATCTAGTAAAAATTTAGAATTTTATTGGATCACTTCACTTTTTAAACTTCACTTTAATATTAGTAGTATGACATGTTAAAATGGAGAAATCACATTAAAAGTCAACGTAAAATAATTTATGATTTTAATATATATCCATTAAACTAATTTGTAAAAATATAAGAATATTGAAATATAATAACTAAATTTGTCTCTAAAATGTTCAATGCAAACTACTATTGTATAGTAAAATACTTGTGTATTTGTACATATTGCACCAAGTTATATTAATTTGATAATTCTACAAAGTTGATTGTGAAATGTCTTAGTATATATATATTTTTTTAAATTTAATTAATATATTTTACATTAAAATTTTATATATTAAAATGCTATAATTTTTATTTTTTTATTTTTAGAAAGTCGCATCACAGTTCTGCGACCACATAAAAGATGATTTTATTTTATTTTGTACAGTATGAGATCACATTCCTCTGTAAAATTGATTTTAGGATGTTTGGATGATGTCGAGTATAATTAATTACATTTTTAGAATTGATTCTAAATTGAAGTTAATATTTATAGCTTTTGAGTCAAAATATAATTTTTATACTAAAAATTATTGTTTAAGTCACTTTTATCTAAACATATACACATATAAATCACTTATATTAAATTTATATTTTAATTAAAATAAATTTAAAAAATCAATTTTAATCACAACAAAACTAAATTAATCATATGCATAAATAATTACATACTTTTAGATATAAATAATAAAATAAAAATTTTAAATAAATTAATAAATATCAATATTATTAAATTTGATATATAATATTATCTAATGATAAAATAAAAAATATGAAAAGCAGAATTGAAGAACCAATTGAATCGTTGTCTGAAAAAATTGCACAAAGAGGTAAGGTGTGTGCATTGAATGGTCATTTGAAGATTTTGATTTGCACAGAAATGGTATGGGAGAGAAAAAGTGGTGCAGTGAATATGATAGTGACTGCATTAATGACTGATTCATAAATAAAATGAAAAATAATAATATTGTGAGGATTGGATTGGAGCAATTAATTGAAGATCGACACACAGTGACGTGCATATCAGATTATGTGAAAAGGGAAATTATTAAGACTCAGCTGAAATGAAAGCATTAATGTGGGGGGGGTGCATTTAATAACATAGCAGTGTACGGACACACTCAGAAGAAACGACTTCTTTTTTGGCCGCAAGAAGTTAATATGGAAAAACTTATTCTACTTCTCTCTCACTCTTTTTTTCCACTCCCTACTTCTCTTTTTCTTCTCACACAAAAAGACAAAAGGTGTGAGATGAGAAACATAAAGATAATGAAGATTTTTTTTATCTATGTTCTCTTTTCAATTTTTTTAATATATCTTATTTTAATATTAATATTTATTAAAATATTTTTTTTAAAAGAAAAATTGTAAATGGAGATGTGAGTATCTAACATAAATTTTGTTTTTTTTTTGTCTTACGAGATTACATTTTGAGATGCGACTATATATATTTTTTTGTTTTAACAAATAAAAATATATTAAATATACATGGTCGTGAGGATGCAATATTTTGAAGACAAAAAATATCATGTTAGGTGATCGCGTCATCGCTTTGTGATATCTTGAAGGTAAAAAGAATAGAATATTTTTATATATTAGTTTTAAAGTGGGATATATTAGATAATATTTGATATATTATGGTGTACTATAATGTATAAGAGTGTGTTGATCAAAGTTTTTATATCGAAAAGTAGGGCCGTCTCAACATTTTTGGAGGTCCTCTTCGAATTTAAAAATTGAACTCTTAGAATCACAAAATTCTACTATCAAATTCAAGATTCTAACATTTGATGGTGGATGGTGGCTCTTGGTAAGATGCATTCACGTGCAAAATAAAATATTTTAACATTTGATGGTGGGTGATGGCTCTTAGTAGGATGCAGCCACAGACTCACGTGCAAATATAAAGTTATATAGTATTCAATGTACAAAATTAAGATATCAATGCAATTTTTCAAAAGTTAGGTATACTGTAACAAAAATTGGGACTCCCCTTAATTGAGGGTCCTATGTCAATGTTCTGGTTGCACAAGTTGATAGTCGGCCCTGTCGAGTAGCATAAATAAAAATGAAATTTGAAAGTTATTATAAATATGAAGAGATAGTTTGTGTTTTTTTTTTATTGCAACAACTTTAGTGTTTTGAAGTAATATCGGGGCTTTAGGTAACCATGTGTCGCGAGTTTGCAAATTTTCCGCGCAAAAATTGTAGTTAAGGGAGTTGGTAATTTTTTCATATAAAAATTGTCTAAAAATCGTATTAGACATAAAGTAGCAAACTACAATAAATTTGTTAATTGTCTTTTGTTATTATTTTGCTTCTTGTGTGCATTGCCGCCTTACCGGCTATGAGTAGACAGACCAACTGCATAGAGCCCAATTTTTTAAATTAATTTTCTAAAACAATTATAGGTCCCAAAAAAATAGCTTTTTTTTCACTCCAAGTCTTCTCAAATGTCAATAATTAAAAAACAGAAACAACTTTTATGAATAAGAAAAAAGTCTAGATTTTTTTACAAAGAAATCAAATTTTCAATGTTATTTACAATTTAAATAAAGAAATGTTATTTTTTTAGTGTTTAGTGATTTTTTTATTAGGAATTAATTTTTAAGATTAGAATATGACCTCTAAAATGTTTGAAACGACCATGCTTGTGTGGATCTGCTTTCGTTGGTGTGGAGATTTTATATCTTTATGTAACACATGAACATATTTCATGTAACACATAAATATGTAGTAATTGATTATTGATGATTGTTCATGTATATCTTCATGTAACATATGAAGATGTAGTTATTAGTTGTTGGTTTTTGTCCATCTACATTTTTGTTAACACATGAGCATATTTCATATAACACGTAAAATGTACTCATTGGTGGTTGTTGATCTACTTCTTCGTTTTAGTTTGTTGTTAGTTTACATCTTGATGTAACACGTGAATATGTGGTTCTTTTGGTTATAAACTAAATTGCATTTCTTTCTAATTGTTTTCTTCTATTTCATATTGTTCATAAGTATGAGTACAAACCAGACTTTGACATTACTTATGAGTTTTTGTGTATTTGTATTTGTTAAAATACAGGAGTATATTTTATGAGGAGAAAACCCTCTAATCCTAAATATGTACATAGAAAATTCTCTTTATAAAATTTTAAAGATATTTAAGTATATTATTCTCAACATCAAGATAACACCTTACTCTCTGTTGCAACTCCTTGAAAAAACACTAATGACAAAAAGGTTAATATTGAAATACATAATGTCTAAGGTAAGTTAAAGTTCTAAAGTTAAATGAGGTTTTAGAACCCAAAAAATCATAAACGGGCTTCTCATACCTTGTATCCTCCCTACCAACATTATCTTTCCACGTTTTATTTTTCTTTCTCCTCAATTTTTTTTTAAAAAACTTATTGAAGAGAGAAAAATAATCGATGAAAGAGATAAGGAGTGGAGAGGTAATGTTGGTGGAGTAAACATGAGTTTTTATGTACCACTTACACATTTTGTTTTGTGACTAATTTTTATTGGACGAAGAGTACACAATTTTTCAAAGTCGACCTAAGTCTTTCAAATTTTTATTAGTGTTCAAATTTTTATCTACGCATATATTAAAGGATATTTTTTGTCTGATATTACCACTCTAATTAATTTTATTATCTCAAATTATTTAAATAACTGGTTTTTCTCACATATTCAATTTTTTCAAGTGTCATCTCGGTAGAGTTTCGTCTCTTGTGATCTACTTGGTAGACGTTACCAGATAAATTTATTAGTAAAAAATTAAGAAAAACCAAAAATGTAAAAAAAATTATCGTTTGATTGCAACTTCGAATAAAATATTTTCATCAATAAAAATTATCAAGACATGACTTGTAAATAAAATTTATGATGAATTTTTTACAAATAATTTCATTGATTTTAATTTATATAAGAAAAAAATTATATTATTGCATTTAAATTTAATATATTAACTTAATATATATACCCTTCATAGAAATTAAGTTACTTTAGCCATAACATTTCGGTTGGGTGTTTTGTCAAATGACTCATTTTATTAGCAGCATATTGTGAATAAGAGGAGGGGTTTAAGACTACCACTAAATTAAGTATCAGATCAATCTTACAATTTACTTGTTAACCTTTGGTAATGTCATAGGCCACTTATTAACCTATGGTTGGTTTAGTAATCTCAATCATCACCTATCATCAATATGAACACCAACAAATATTTATTTTTCAGAGATGAATGAAATTAAAGATTATAAATCTTACATTATTCTCGACTAATTGTAGGTGGAACACATTAATTTAGTTGTTAGTTTTAGTTGTTATGATTAAGATTTTAATTTGATTATTTTTCATCAACTTATAAAATGTTTATGTATATTATTAACGCATTTTTTGTTTTTTTTTTTATCATTATATCTGATATTACTATTTTTATTTTAATTTGAATAAATTTTTTCAGTAAAAGAAAAATATGTAAGTGGTGCCAATGCTATAAAACCAAGACATTAGAACACCAACTTTATCAGCAGTCAATGAATGGACTTCGTTAACGTGTAGTTTGCGTTCCTCACGTATAATACAAAATTATTAAAGTGAATTTTGTACTCAATTTTACTTTTGTGTTACTTTGAATTTGCCATTCAATTTTGTTCTCACAATTTTATCTCTTTTTTACTCTTAATTTTATATTTAATTTACTCTCAATTTTTATTGCACAATTTTATCTCTTTTGAACTTCAACTACCAATGCTTTTTAGTTTTTACTTAATTTTTTGTTTTATTATTTCAAAATCAATTTTTTCAAACCTCCAGAACAATCATGAAGTAATAATTAGTGTCACTTTAATTAATAATAATTTTTTCTTTCTCCATTATATTTTTAAATTTCTTGCATATTATTTAAAAAGTTAAATATAATTTTAGTCTCTATAAAATTTCAATATTTTAATTTTAGTCTTTGTAAAATAAAATATAATTTTTTGTTGATACAAAATTATCCAGCAAACCATTTTAGTCCATAATGAAACGAAATATATTTAATTGTCCTTCAATGTTTAGACACAAATAAAGAAATTTCTAAAAAAATTCTTTGCTAACATGTTTAGAAAATTATAAAAAAATTCTTTCATAAAAATTTATAATTTTTTATCTTAGGATTAATTAAAGATGAATTTTTTAAATGTAAAAAACTTAAGATACAAATAAAGAAAATTAGATTTAAAAATTAAATTATAAGCTATTTTTTAGAGAAATTTTTAAAAAATTTGTAAACATACTTGCAAAATTTCATTAAAAATTATATATTGACTTAATAGTAGGGACTAAAACTACATGCATGATAATTTTTTAGGGACTAAAATTGAAATCTTAAAATTTTATAAGATATTAAAAATATATTTATATGAGGGCTAAATTCTAGGCCTATTATAGATTTTAACTTTTAAGGTTGCCTCTTTGCAGCTAGGGGTGAGAATAGGTCAGACTAGACCAAACTTTGAAAGGCCTAAGCCTGGTCTGTGATTACTTTTTTTCGGCTTTAGTTTGGCCTACGACATATCATAACTTTTTTTTTCGGCATGACCTTTTTAATAGCCTAAAAGCCTATTTCACATTAAAGCATTTAAATAGTATATTTTATATTTTTTTAAATAGGCTAAACTAGGCCTTTATATATAACCAAATCTAAAAAAATCATAACTAGTAAGTATGCAACAACCTTCCAAAACAATAAAGAAACAAAATGAACTTATAATTAGCAAATTTAAAATAACAAATACTAATATTAATAAATAATAATAAAAAATAACAATGTTAATATATATGTATATATAGGCCAACCTATTAAGCATAATATGTTTTTTTATGAACCAAGCTATTAATAGGCCAGGCCATAGGCCCCTGGCGGGCGGGCGGCCTAGCCTATTTCCACCTTTATTTGCAGTTGAGAGGCACGATGCTCAAATTTGGGAGAACTCAGAACTGAGCGTTTGAGTATTAGCACAAGCATGGATTTTTCAATAGTTAAAGTTCGAGTGAAAAACCATAAATGTTTTATTTTGATTTGATTTCACTTGGCTTATAACAAAATATGAAGAAAAAAAATATGTATCTAGACATAACATAAACAAAATATAGTATTTTTTTCTAGGATTTTGTTACAGAGGAGTATTTATCTTTGACCACAATTCACAACCATATATAAAGGGAAGATGCATCACTCTATTAATGACCTGATATGTTGCCATTATTTTCTTTGTCTACATTTTATATTGTCCATTCGCAAGTTTTGCTTGATGTATCATCGCCATGACAACTTTTTTTTTCACCTTTTTTTCATCGTTCTTGTTTAAAGGTTATTTTTTCAATGCACTTTATGTTAACCGATAAATTATTTGTTTGTGCATTCCTTTTGAAGTTAAAAGCAAAGAACATGTCGATTATTGTTGAGGACATAAAGTAAAATTAGCCACGTTAATGTATGTAGGGGATCCCAAACCCTATCAATGGTAGAGTAACCAACAATATGCAATCTACTTTAGTGGTACTGATTACGGTTAACGAATTGCAAGTTTATTGATTGTAGGATAAGGATATATCATCTTAGTTGCTTAACATGCTCAATATGTGATTGTGCGTTGATATGCTTGGTTGAATGTCCATGTGATTCAGAAAGAAAAAAATGTCCATGTGATAAGCATGGACCATGCTTCTGGCCTAGAAATATCATTATGAAAAGGATAATGAAATGGAGTTATTATGTTAGTTTGAAGTAGATGCTAGATTCATAGACTAGTGAATTGATAATTGAATCAGTGATGGATGCACATGCATACCATATGCGCTGCTGTGGTCTGTTCCTATGGAAGAGGACATACAAGATTAGTAGTGATTGGATGAGTACGAAATATGGAGTGGAGACACAATTGATGAATCATAGGGATATCAACTATTGTGGGACAAGAGCATGGATTCAACCTCCAAAATTGAACAAACAAATAGTCAGGTGAATGTAAATAGTCTGAAATTCATGTGAAAGACAATCGATAATAGATTCAAGATGATCTCAATGTTAAACAAAATCCCTAACGGATATTATGGTATTTAAGATGGCTTATAATCGCAGTTTTCACAATGAGTCATTTATCTGATAATCTTTGGTCTTGCATCCTATCAAAGTTGCCTCAAAAATTATCAAAATACATGATCAGACGCAATCAAGCATTTGCATTTTGGTAACAAGTCCATGCATATCCTCGTGCAATTATTGTTGGTATTGGGGTTCTAACAACAAAACGCACCAAACCAAAACCCAGAGCAAACACAAACTAAGCAAGATCTTCAACGACAGACCAAATAGCAAAGGAAGAGAAATTCATAACAAGAAAAATTATCCCTAAACAATTTATTTTATTAAAAAAACTACAGATCTAATAACATGCAGTAAGATCTGTAATTGTAATTAACGGAAACAACAACTGGCCCCACCAAACTATATGGCAGTTAAAAGCCAATATTGAACTCTCTGGAGGTTCTAATGTCTTCAGGGCTCTCATCCAGAAATTTTTCATTTAAAAAAGAAAAAAAACACTTTAAAAAGGTTCCAACAATTCCCCAATTTCCATAGTGCATCCTCTCATGCCAAGGCCATATGCGTCCTCTCATGTTTCAGAGCTCTTAACCAGAAATTGAAAAAAGAAAGAAAGAAAAGAAACACTTAACAAAGGGTCCAACAATACTCCAAATTCCATAATGCTTTCTCTCATGCCAGGGCATAAGCACTTGCTTGAGTGACGTTACATTAACCTGTAGAAAATGCACACGCGTATTAGCAACAGCAATGGCAACTACACAATTGAATCACAGTACACTTCTAGAGAACGCAATTCTAATTAGGACTCAGGATCCAGATTGTCCTCTATAAAAAGGAAAAAAAGGTCTTCTTACTCACCATATTGTGAAAACAACCCTTGTATTACCACTGTCACCGGCAATAAAATGCTTGATCAATGTGTGGCGGAATTTGCTTTATTTCAGTGCCAAGTTCTTGTTCAATCCTATATCTGAACAAAAGATGGAATACATGAGCAACCCACAGCAATCTCTGAAATTCATTCAACAAACACTAACTAAATTACATACAAATTAAAGCGGTCCTCATAAGTGATCAAATTCACCGCTAAACCAAGGTGGCCAAACCTCCCTGAACGACCAACCTATCAAAAGCATAACATCCATTAGAACATGTACACATACTTGGGACAACGTAAAATAATTGGGTAGAAAGTGAGCAGAGATCAAACATACCCTGTGCAAATAAGTCTCTGAGTTCTTGGGAAAATCAAAATTAATAACAACATTAACTGCTTGGATGTCTATTCCCCTAGTAAAAAGATCTGTAAATGTTTCACACAAAGGGAGAAAAATGAAAAAAGAAAATTATTAGGACAATATATATCTAAATATAAAATATCACCATCAGTTTAATTACATATAATAAACTAAAGATTCCTTAATATATATACACTATAATTTTATGTATCATCAGTACATAGTTAACTACAATAAACCAATCTAAATAATACAACTATTGAATACTGAATTGATTTAGAAAACAAAAGAAATTAAGATAATATGTCTCAGGACCCCATAAAATTAAGTATTGAAACAGCCATACTGTACGTTAAATAATATTCCAAGCAACTGAAAAACAACTCACTGTGCTCATTTATAAGAGGTTGCTAAAGTGTCGGCAACATACCAGTACAGACAAGATTTCGGCATGCACCATTGCGGAAATCATGGAATACTCTGTTACGATGGTCTTGCAACATCTTTGCGTGAATATAGAAACATGAATACCCAAGTTCTGTGATTTTCTTGGCAAGGAGTTCAACCCGATTCACTGAATTGCAGAAGATAATTGACTGGTTTATTTGCAGCTGTAACAGAAACTACAATTATTAACATCATAATATTAAGAGCTGGCATATAAGAAAATCAAGAGAACAAAGAAAAATCAAACCTTAGAAAAGAGAGTATTTAAGCAGTGGACTTTCTGTCTCTCTTCCACAAATGCATAAAATTGTGTAATACCCTTGAGAGTTAGCTCATCCATAAGGTTAATGACATATGGTTTATGAAGATACCTATCTTTGAAGTCCTTCACAGTAACAGGATATGTTGCTGAAAACATCAGAATTTGACGGTTTGTAGGAAGAAAATGAATAAGCTGCTGTATGGAAGGTTGGAACTCTGGGGAGAGAAGCTTATCAGCCTGAGAAACACATAAAAGCTATGTAAAACTGCAAAATGGTGACAATAACTACTAACTACTGAAGACATTAATCTAAACAATGCCGTAACAAACAAGCACAGGGAAATGGATACTTAAAACAAAAATGAGAAACCAGTAAACAGAGGCATTTGCTTCCACTATCTAATCGTAGCAAATCAGACATAAATGCAAAGAAACATAGCGGTACGTTAAATCATACTTGTCTAATTAAATACAATTATGTTTCCAACACCCATTTTCCTATACCTCTAAATATTTGATTGTTTTGCACATTGTTCATGTTTCTCATCAGGGTTCTAAAAATTAATGAATTTCATGTGTAATATATTTACCTCATCCATGACAAGCATAGAGCAATCTTTAAGAACACAAACACCCTTCTTAGCAAGGTCCAATATCCTTCCTGGGGTTCCAACTAGTAAATGGACCGGTTGATATAAACGCATTATATCATCTTTTAGGCTGGTACCACCTGTTGTAACCATAACTTGGATTTTCAAATGCTTTCCAAGCTCTTTACACACTTGAGATGTTTGCAAAGCCAACTCTCGTGTTGGGACCAAGATAACAACTGTGTCATAGAGAAATGCAAACAATATTATCAAAACATGGGCAGAGCATATCATTATGCTTATTCAAAACCACAACCATGAAAAAAAATTAGGATATAAATCTTATAAATAAATAACCATCTCCAAAATATTATTAATAATTTATGATTTTCAACTATATTTGGCAAAAATCTATCTGCATAGCTTTCATTTCTAAATAACTTTCTCAAGAGAAACAACAATTCATCAACAAGGTATCAGCTTGGTAGAGAAATTTTCAAAATTTTGTTATTAAAACATACGTGATACCTAAAGCCCAATCACAATATTCTTAACATTAAATGTGAAAGACGTTATGAATTGACCATACTACTGTGGTCAGACAAAGGCCAAAAGACTCAAAACTAAAGATGCACTTTAAGCATTTTAGAGGAGAAACGAAAAAAGCCAAAGTGAAGACATAATATAACCAATCTGATGCTCTTTGAAGTCCATACACTAGCAGAACCTTACCTGTCACAAGTTTCTGATAGAAACTGGTACCAAACAGTATATGATTGAACAATACAAGACTTTATTGGTAACAATTCTGGAGAATTAGTCACATCCAGAATGTTGCTATACACACATTACAATAGATATAGGAAGATTACAAGGAAATACAAGAACTATTTTCCACTAAAATGTTTGAGATCTCGGTCTCTCCCTCCAAGAATTAGAGAGCTTGGTCTCTCCCAATCAATATCCAATCCCCAAATAGTTGTCTTCTGACTTTTTCCATCAGATTCCTTATTTATTTAATTATTCAATAACTACCTAAAAACATAACTGCTGCCTAATAATGTAATATATGCAGCATCATAATAATTATAATAAGTCAAACAGTTTCATTTTCTTTTCTTTTTTAAATAGCAGGATACTGCTCAGAATCAGTATCACTATCAGGCTACCAGAACACCTAATAAAACTGATATGTTGTTATATAAAAGTCCTTTCAATTAGATTTCTTAGAATCTTGTAAAGGGCCAAAGGCAAGAGAATGTCAAACCTTGAATAACATTATTATCCTGATCAATTTTTTCCAATGCAGGAATACAAAAAGCAGCTGTTTTGCCAGTTCCATTTTTAGCCCTAGCAAGAATGTCACTGCCGGTAAGAGCAATTGGGATGCTTTCTTCTTGGATGGGGGAAGGTCTTTCAAAACCCTTCTCATATATTCCCATGAGCAGTTCACGTTTCAAAAAGTAATCCTCAAATTCATTTCCTTTTGTCGCTGTCACATCCTGAGAACAAAAAGAATGCAGAGCAACAAAATGAATATTACAAATCAGAACTAGAAGTTAATAATGACAGCCCTATAAATCAAAGCAGCTAAAATGACTAATCCATGAGTGTTATCATTTATTAGGCCTTTTGAAGAAGATAAAAAAATGAGGCAGCTAACGTTTCACAGCCTTCATTGAAACTAATCCATGAATGAGATATCATGCAATAAAAAACTAATCTGATAGATTTGTTACATGAGAGTTAGAATTAATTAGGTAGTAATTGGGGACTAGGGCGATTAGAGAAATAAAGCATGTTGCCTATGGATAAGGAAGAGAGTGGGAAGAAGAGGTATCTTGTCATCTACAAAAGTTAGAGCCTTAAGGGGAATTTTTCCCTAATTCTTCTAATAAAGACACTATTTTCAATCAACTAGTATCAGAGTAGTCTCTGATCAGGATGAGAGAATTTGGGGTTGGTAAAAGAAAAAATGGAGTTGCAATTGGAAGTCGTGGACCCCATCTTACAAGATTTTGTGGTGAGGAGTTGAAACACAAATTATTTGCTGAGAAAGTTTGAAGAAATGTGGAAGGATAGGTTGGGGTGCCGCAACAATTAACATAGTGTAAACAGAAGAAAACATGAGAAAAGGTAAATGTTGATCACAACAGGGATGGAGAAGAATCAAGCTTGGTCGACAGGAAAAGGAAAAAAAATTAAAAACTAATCACAACAGGGAGGCAGAAAAATCAAGATTGGTTGATGGGCCATGAATCAGCCAGTAATGTGGAGGAAATGCCTGGAAGCGATCTGGAAAACAAATCAGTGGCATATCAAGCTGAGTTGAATCAACCCATGTCTTGGGTGGAGACAAATTGACGACTAGAGGAGATGGAGATCCCAGATCGTTCCATATCTAGGACTGTTTAGGGAGAATTTTCACTCAAGACATGTTCAATATCATTTCAGGTGTCTCAACTAGCTTTTAGATGTATTGAACGGAAGTCAGCCACAACCTAAAACAGAGGGCAAAAAGTGAGGGAAAACAAATGTCTTTTGGGTCACCTCATTAGAATGAAACAGAACTGGGTACTTGACAGAGGCCAATGCCGTAGAGCTTGAATTTTTGGCGAGTCCATTGCCACCACTTGACACGAAGATGGCCAGAGAGGATGATGGATCATCAGCTGGGAGGGTAAGTTGGGCTCTTGGCATACTGGCTGAGCTTCCACTGCTAGAACAACAAGAACTGAGCTAGTGCTTTGTATCAAGGGCAAAGGATATCCCTCGCAGATGAGAGTGCAACAACCAGAAACAGCATGAAGGAGAAAGGAATATATGGTTGGATCAAATGCTTAATTTACCTGATGGGCCCAACCAAAAACTGAGAACAGCCCTTTGGAAAGAAATACAGGCCCAAGACCAAATTTGTGTAGATAATTGGGATACTGTACAAGAAAATGAATTATTGGGTTTAGTGCACCAAACCCAACAAGCTGAGAAGGTGGAGTAATCAGGGAATGAGCGGTTTCACAAAATTCAGAACATTGTTGGAAGCAATGTTGTCAATTTTGGATCGCGGAAAATAGCAGTTTGTTTAAATCCTGCTACATTGTAGTGCTATAGCACTGCAATAGCGGACTATTTGACAACGCTTTGTACTAAACAGTGCTTCGGAGAGCAATAATCATTTGTTCAAATTCTGCTATGCTATAGCAGCTATTTGGCAACACTGGTTGGTAGACCGGTAATTAAAATCGCAATTTATCCAAATAAATATATATAGAATAATTAGTACTATTTATTAACTAATTAAGACTATAAAAAGTTTTTTTCTAAAAAAAGAACGATAAGTAGTTAATACTATATATACAACTTCTATTATTCTATGTTGTTAATCTCGGATAGCGGAGCGGCAGACTACAAAACTGGGATACCATTATAGCAGAAAGCGGGAAAGCCGCTATTCTAATGTTTTAATATATTTAAATTTATTAAATAATTAATACTATACATATATATAAAATAAGTTATATTAAAATATACCATAAAAAAAGTTGTATTCAAATATTATTTTAAGTAATTTTAATATATATATAATTTTCTTTTCTGTTTCAGGTTTTTTATTTATTAGACATGTTAGTGTATTTCTTAAATATTTTTATTTTGGTTTAATTTGAAGTGTTTTTTTACAATTTGTTTAGGTAGGGCCGAGTGAGCAACCTCCTCTGTCCAATTGCTTAGCCCATTATTGGGTTTTTACACTTGTACTATCAGAAACATTTATTATACATTAAAAAAATAGTTGGTCCATTTTGGTTTATTATAGGCCCATTTTATGAAACTCAAACCCTAAAACTGAGATGTCCCTAAAATGAAACATCACATTCCCCATCTTCTCTCACCGCCGCCTACTGTGACTGTTGTGCCCCTGCATCTCTTCGGCCTCATCCTTCATTTCTTCTTATATCTTCTTTCTTAATTCTTCTTTGCGTGTGAAGGTGGTGGCCGGAAAATCTTTTTACTAAAGAAATACAGCCTCAAATTGGCTATTCAGCCACGATTGCAGCACTATAACTACATAGCTGTTATTTTTATATTTACGGTACTATTGTAATTATAAATGTTTTAAAAATTGTTGATAAATAACAAACACCACATTGGTTTGAAATTGTGGTTAGGGGCATTGGCCATTGAAGTCGCTGCAATGCGAATTGCGGCGTGAAATAATTTATATTAGCACCAAACACAAAAACAATGTTCTAGAATTATTGTAATCAATGGAATACAAAGTAATTACTTATTAACAGAAGATTTGAATAAATACTAGGTTAACATAATTCATCTGAAAAAAAATTCTCTAACATTCTATCCATCTAAATCTTAATATAAACTATTAATTAGCTAAATACATGTAAACTAATTATTAACGCAGAAACCAAACCAACCAAAGTTTACTCTCCCTTGTCTTGATTACTCTCCAATTTTTCCTCCCGCAACCAAATTTACTCTCCCTCTTACTTACTGGATGATCCCCCCCCCATCCTTCCACTCACCAATTGATTTTTTCAACATCCCTAACTCCCTCTCCTCATTTTATTTCCCCCCATTTCATCTCCCCCACCTCACACACAGACCTCAATCCCTTGCCCGCCCCCTCCTCTAAATTTGTAAGTTTGTTCTATCAGCCTAATTGCACTCTAAATAATTGTTAAAAAACGATCTCAAATGCCTAATGTGGTACATGGCGCTCAAAGGCGTGAATCAATCAACAAATTGCCAGTTAAATTATATGACAAGAACAATCTTGACCAAATATTTATAATAAATTAGTGTATGAAATGACAACACGATACTGGTAAATATATACAAAAATAAAATACTACCCAATCAGAAATATAAGAATTAAAGTATAGTTCCCCAAGGTTCTAAAACAAGATAAATGATTAAAATAAAATGCATTTAACCGGTAACTTGAAGTATTAGATGACAGTATTCATAAACATTAACATACCTCTGTTCTATAGCGTGTATCAGGTGGTGGAATCTTTAGTCTGGCCTTCCATTCTTGAGAACTAATAAAGGAAAACCAAAAAAAAGTTGAGGATAATAAGAGAATCATTTCTTTCCTTTTGAAAGAACAGAGCTACTAAAATGAATATCCAGATGTTAACTAGATTTTACATTGAATCAATTTCCAAACTATAACAAACTCATAATAACATCACTCCATATAATAAAACATTTGAAATAAAAAAATGAGGCAACACCCAAGATTGTGGACAATATCAACTCAGTTTTTAAAAGCATACAAAAGATTGCAAGTGTTTTTATACAACAGGTTAAGCTAAGAAACAAGTGATTCATAAATCAAAGCACCAAAACCATGGTCTTCTACGAAATAGTAACCAAAGGAGATTTACTGCTCAACTTTTCATTTCTATGATCACTTAAGAACCTGACAACAACATACATGTTCCAATCACTTAACTAAAATAGCAAGATAGTTTGGTATAAAATACAGCAGGAACTGGTTTGTGGTATGGAGCTTCTCCCAATACATGATACGACACAGGCTACATTCATGGACTTTACATGATGCGGAAGATTGACGAAACAAGTCATAATTGTAAGGAGTTAGATAAGTAGCTTTTTTTCCTTGGGTACGAGAGGTACAATCATTGTAACCCATGGAGAATATTCTTTTTTGTGAGCTGACAATATTAGGAGCACATGACAGTGTAAGAGGGGTAGGGATTCTCTCCATTTCTCAAAAGAAATGGAGAGTTCTATAACTATAGTTGTGTATATATAGGCACATAGTTCTAGAACATGTAACACATATTAAGCATTTATGACCACAAAACTATAGTAATGGAGTTCTTCATATCTTTTGAAAAATGGAGACGATCTCAACTAATGGAATGACTTTCGCCTAATGTTTTATTTTGATCATATCTATTTATTTTTACTTTTAAAAAAATATATCATTTTAGAGAAAGTGTTATAAAAAGCTTTAAATACAAATAATAAAAGTCTAACAAACATAACTAAATGCAACAGGAAATTTATTTTTTCTGAAAAGAAAAAGGAAAGTGGCATAAAACATTGCCGACTTTTTCCATCACTAGGGCTCTTTATTTGTTTTCATTATTATTTTACTATTTTATGAGATTATGTGCATTTCCAGGGTTTTTTTTCCTTCCAACCCTCCCCCACTTTGGGTGTTTCTTCTTATGTGCCGCAGTAAATCCTTTATCTTCTACATGTCTCCTCTTTCTCTTCTACATAAGTAATTTCATTCTCTTTTAAGTTTGAAATGCTGATTGGAGCGATTTGGTTCACAAACAACCCGTGTTTTGGAAGAAATGCTAGATTCGGGTGAATAATGTATGCAAAAACTCAATTTAAGATGCATTTATCGATTGCATTAGTTAAAAGTGTTCACAGCATAAATAACGCAAAACTCAAAAAGTAAACTACAAAAACAGGCAACGACATTTATTACCCATACCAAGAAGATATATGTAATTTACCCCAAAAGAACGACACATAAAAGTCAAAATTAAGATGCATTTATCAATTGCACTAGTTAAAGTGTTATCAAGCATAAATAAATCAAAAGTACACTCGTGAATTTTTGCAAGCAAAAAAAGGACAACCCAATTGATTACCAAAACCAAGAAGATTGATGTAAATTTCCCCCAAAAAAATATAGATAGGTCAAAACTGAATATGCATTTATCAATTGCATTACTGGAAGTGTCAACATGCATAAATAAGTCAACACTCAAAAAGTACACTCATGAATCATCGCAAACAAAAAAGGACAACATCATTGATTATCAAAACAAAGATTGATGTAAATTATTACTTTCCCCCAACAAGCAACAACATAAATAAGTCATAATTTAAAATGCATTTATCAATAGCATTATTTAAAGTGTTAACAAGCATAAATTAGTCAAAACAAGAAAAAAGTACACTAATGATTTATCACAACCAAAATAATGGACAACGGCATTGATTACCAAAACCAACAAGATTGATGTGAATTACCCCAAAAAACAAGTGATTTCGTTTCCTTTTGGGATGAATTGTCAGCTTGATATGATAGCAGGGAAAAAAATATGGTGTCGTCCAACCACACAACAAGTCACGCAAAAAGCAGAAAAAAGCTTCATGCATTTTTATTTTGAAAAGGGCACAGGCAGCAACACATGTAGAGTAAAGATCATCACCAAAACTTCATGACCAGGCTAGATGAACAAAGGGCTCGCTCCAATCTCTAATCCAGAGGCTAGAGTGACCAGAAAAATGATCAATTCTAGCCAGAGGGATCAGCTGTAACAGCAGCCACTATTCAAGCCACAAAAGCTGTCCTATTGTGCATGGAAATTGGAATAGCCATACCGAAAAAGGCTCAATGCTCCACTTCAACTCTGAGGCAGCACCGTTGTGGCCAATGCCATTATAAGTTTCTTTTAAAAAATTAATATTGCTTTTTACTATTTTCCATTATCTAATACACTAATGAAATTTCAAAGCTAATAATAATCAAGCCAAGGAAACCACATAGACACAACACAAACAAAACATCTTTAACCTATACACAAACCTATTGTTACTTAGCACCGAACTAAAATGTCACTGTCCAACACCAACACGGAACCGAACATGTAGTAATATTCAATTACTTCTTTTTTTTCAAATTTTTATCGACATGTCAGTGGCCAGTATCTGTGTCCATGTATGTTCTTCATAACACTTAACAACTCACTAACTCATAACTAAACACATGGATAACATATAATTTCATCTGAACCAAAACCATACCCCTAACCCTAATCATGAAACTTCTTCAAAAAGAACCCTAATCATGAAACGCATGCCAAACAGAAATAACTATAAGAAAGAAAGAAAAAAAAAAACAAACCTAGGGTCAGCGACTTCAGATTGCACGGTCTTCTCAACCTCATCAACAACGTTGTTAGATTCTGAACCACCCAGCTGCGCCCTCCTCAGCCACTGTTGCTGCTGCTGCTGCTGTTGCTGTTGTTGCTGTTGCTGTTGCACCATTTGTCTCTGCACATAGTATTGTTGTTGTTGCTGCTGTTGTTGTTGCTGCTGTTGGTGCTGTTGTTGTTGGTTATGATGTTGATAAGATGGCCTGTGCTGAAACTGATTGTTCATGTTCGGGTTCTGGTTCGGATTCTGGTTCGTGTTTTGGTTGAGATTCAAGTTAAGGTTCGGATTGGAACCTCCACGTCCGGGACCGATCCCAGGAGGTGGATATCTCGCTCTGTTGTTGTTCATCTCACCGTAGCAAAAACCCTAACAAACTAAAACCTAAAAAACAAAACAACGAAGGAAAGTATAAAAAGAATTTCAATGTACAAAAATGGTAAAAAAGAATTAGGGTTCGGTGTAGAGAGAGATTGTTTTGTTATCTTCGGAGAAAGAAAATCTGTGAGGGAAATTGTGTGCAGGAGCGTGTTTTATATTGTACAGATCTAAGTGAAGGAGAAGAGAGAAATTGAGAGTAAATTTATGACGGCGAGAGAAATGAAATGGGAGGGAGAAGGAAGAACGAAATAGGTTTTGATTCGTGTTGGGTTTGGTTTTTTTTTTTCTTCTCGCGCTTGGGATTTTGTGTTTGGATTATGGCTTGAAGTTTGAAAGAAGAAGGAACAGAAAAAATTAATAACGAAGGTGTTGTTGTTCAAGTTCTTCTAGGGCGTAGAAACTCTTCTCATTATTTGTATTATGGCCCCACTTTTTCTAAATATTCTCTAAAGTAACCCGATTTTCTTCTCTTTCTTCCGTCATCTAATCAAACCTTTCTTGCTTTTTAGCCACAAGAATCGTTTATGTTTTTTTACCAGAAGAATCGATTATGTTTAACAACTTAAAAAAACATATTGTACACACTATTTCTGTAAAATGTTTTATGTTTTATTTAGTTGAGAAATCACAATTGCTTTTAAGTATGACTTTTTTTAAAAAAAAATATTATAATTTGATAATTATAATTAATTAATAATATACATTTTTTTTACTTTGATGTATATAAATTAAATAAAAAATAATAGAAACCTTAACAAAATCTATAAAATAATCTTAATTATTATTTCCTATATATTAATAATATTTAGTTTTTTTTATTATAAATCTCATATTTATGAAAAAACTTAGAAATAGCGACATCAACTATCAATAATATTTTTTAAGTTGTAATCGCAAGAAAATCTAGCACATTCTCTTTTAATCTCTTTTTTGTTTTTCTTTTTTGTTTTTAAATCACTCAAGAAAGTTGAAATCAATTGATAGATGATTAGGGGTCAATAATTTTTTTGTATAATCACATTTCTGATAGTTTTCTTTTTCGTAATTATATCGTTTTACTGCGATATTTTTTTTATTATTCGTTTTGGTGCGACGTTTTGAATTTTCATTTTGTTGCACTGACCGTTTGGTTCATATTAACATATTAGTTTCTATTTTAGAGGTGTTAGAGGTATGATATAAGCATTTCTCGTCAAGAAAAATGAACGAATATCATTTTTAATAGGAAAGTAAAAAAAGTTTCATATTTTTACTATGCACTTGTGACTTTAAGAGTGAAAAGCTTTCAACCAAATGTAGATGATACACTCCATAAGACTTTTAATATGCTTGAAAGTTATAAGGCTTGCGCCTTGTGTCATATAAAATATAACTCATGTACATGCATTTAAAAAGTACTAAAACATATGTTTCAATTATTTTCTCTCTTATCCCTATTATTTTATATTTACATTATCTTGCTTTTATTTTGGTTCATATTATAATATGTTATCAAAACAATATTTCATTGGAGTGATGATTTAATCAATTTAAATATTATATTATAAGAATTCGTCTTCTCACTATCTTTAGACTAATCGGGTTCATGAAGTTGTTATATTATTTCTCATAGCTTTTAGTTTATTTTTCTCATCTCAATCTTTTTTATTTATTGCATCAAATTTTGGCTTAAGATTTTGTTTAAGTTGTACAATTATCATGTACTACATACTTGTGTATTCTTGATAAATTTGGTAAGAATTTAACACTAAATCATCCATATAGGATATAGGATTGAAAAGGCATAATTTTATTTGGTCATCATTTATAAAGATAAGTAATAGGCTTCTTTGAAAACTTAGAATTTAATATTAAACAATTTTTTTACTCTTAAAAACATCTTGTAAGATTGCATAAAATATAGTTTTTATGAGGTGATTGTTTAAGAAGATTTGTTATATAACTCTTAAATAACTATACCACAATTGAAATCGTTGAGATTCATTTGATTATAGTATGATTTAAAATAAAAGAAAAATAATATATATTCATCGGATATACTATTGAAGTAGCAAAAATGAGAAAATTAATTTTAATAATATTTAAAAAATTAGTCACGATTGTGATTGATAAAAAGAGATTGTTGATTATAAATGTGAAATGACACATAATAAATAGAACTTTATTTCTATTAGTGCATGATACAACTATTTATGTGTACAAGGTAATAAAATTT
>JBBPBP010000004.1:55052884-55063604 GCA_037974735.1 Cicer chorassanicum
ATTTTCTGTACGAAAATTATTTATTTAATATTAATTTTACGTATAATACGAATCTGGACTACTATATTTAGGAGATGATTTGAGCTGTTGAATTATTTTCATTTTTCATAGTGTAATTTTAGATGAACGTGTAAAATATTTTTCTTATATTTGAATAAAATATGTAAAGTTTTATTAGTTGAATAATAATGTATGCTCCCAATTTTTTATCTACAAAAGGTGTGTTAAATATATGCATGGTAGAATTTCTATTATATAATTTTTATTGAATAATAAAATCTATAAGTTGTGTTTCATCCTATAAGATTCAAATGGATTAAATATTTGAAGCGTGTATCAATGTAAACTAATAGTTTACATATCATAATAAGTTTGTTGATTGGTGTAATATTGTAAATTAATAGTTTACATATCATAATAAGTTTGTTGATTGGTTGAGATGTGTTGGACTGATTGGGTCATCTTAAATTTATTATGATACGAAAAAAAATTGAAATTTCATGTATACATTTATTGAAGAGTCAAAAGTGTGAGTACAAGTTTTCCTATAATAGACTTTAGTGTTTTGATGTATGTCAAAACTAGGTTTTATAAAGATGACTTTGTGTGTCTTTGTTGATCTTATAATTATTAATATAGATTAAAGGTCTTAAGTCAAAAAATTTATTTTGAAAATTTTATTTTATCATTTATAACATTAGGTATAAATTATAAACATTTTTTAAAGTCATTATGCAGGTGAGAAGACTCACCTGATATGTGAATCGAGTTACTAAACTCTTTGGTTTGACTTATGAATAATATGAATCGTCAATTCATGCACTTCAGAGTTGAAATATTGGATTTTTGAACCACTTATTAATCATCTCACACTTTGTGTCAATCAACTTACACGAAAGTCAAAATTCTAATTTGTTGGTTCAAAATCAATTATTTCACTTGTTTTGTTATGTTTTTTATTAATTGAAGTTTGTCTAATAAATACCATCGTGTTCCATCATTTCAAACTAAACATTTTCATTCATTCTTCATCATTCATCTCTTCAAGAAACAATTTAAGATAAAAAAAACTTTTTATGATTCCCTTTTATGGTGAGATTGAAATTTTGAGAGATAAACATCAAAGGTGTGGATATCCTTTCTTCGAATGATGTTCCAATTCAATTGGCTACACATTTATATGATTGCAGTGAATGATCTTTTCAAGGTAATACATATTCGACCGGGGGTACGGGTTATTTCAAACAATTTGATTGTGTCACATCTATAGATATTTTTCTATTTTATATTATTAAATTGAACGTTGTGAGTTTGATTGCAATTTCATCCATTTAGTTTTAGTGATATTATATTTGTGTTATTTTTGATATATTTTATGAATTAAAATGAATGAATATATTTTTTTAGTAAGAAATATGTCTATATTGAGATATATTAGATGCAAGTTTAAATTATATATCACTCAATAAAACACACAACAAACAATATCGGTCCAAAGGTAAGGCCTTAATAAAAAGGTCTCATATTATATTATTTTCAAAACTAAAATTAATAAATCTTATCTAAGTATCTCTATAAATATTAAATTGATTGTTTTTATTATGAATTAAAAAAAAATTACATGAAATCGGTTACATCAATTTAATAAATAATTTTATATTTTAAAACGTTTAAAAAACAAAATTTGATTTTTTTAATAGTTTTACTAAAATACTATTATTACTTTAAAATGCCTCATTTTAAAATTCATCTTAAACTTCATTATGTGTTGGGCCAACCTGACGATACATGAGAAAAAGTTTGAGATTTTTGAGTTATAAATTATAAATACAATATGATATAATATAATATGATATAATTGTCTCATAAATATGATATGATGGGATTATTTTTTAAGACCCATTGCTTTGGTAAACTTCAAATTTAAGGTGTTTTTTTTTTAATATAATATAATATAATATGATATAATTGTCTCATAAATATGATATGATGGGATTTATTTTTTAAGACCCATTGCTTTGGTAAACTTCAAATTTAAGGTGTTTTTTTTTTGTATGGTTTTTGGATTAGAGATTGACTATCAGTGCTACCAAAATCATATATAAACACCAAAGATGTTTCTTTAAAGGAAGACATGTCTCATAATGCAAATGCATTACTTCAGAGGATGCCTAACTTTTGGGCAAAAAGTCATTTGGTGGTAACTTGGCTCTAAAGATTGGCATTAAGAATACTTTTTACACTCTTGATTGAGATTTTCTAATTTAAATGTTACAGACTTATGAGTTCAACAATACTTTTTGTATTGGATATCTTCAATTGTTAAATCAGCTACGCTTTCCTTGCTGATGAATGGTAAGGTTGTGGGGTATTTTAATCGCACTAGAGGAGTGCGAGGAAGTGATCATCTATCTCCTAATTTGTATTGCCGAAAATGTTCTCAATAGGAGCATTTCATGATTGGTTGATACTGATAAATTGATGAATATAATAGGCCTTAGAGGTCTAGCTATTCCTAGTCATGTTTTTTTTGGTGATGATATCGTGGTTTTTTGTAAAGGGACAATTATAAATGCTCGGTTAATTAAGGATGTTTTCCATGAGTATGGTCTTAAATTTAGTCAATGGTGATGGGGAATAAACACAGAAACACAATAACAAGTGATACGCAACGGATATAAAATTCCCCCAACTTGCAAGAACCCGTGAGGAGCAACAACAAATATATGGCAGCAAATTAATCAAAATAAAAGATTGTAAAGAACACCGATATTTTAACGTGGAAAACCCCTCAATGCAAGAGTAAAAACCACGGGTCGTCCAAACCAAAGAAATAGTTCCACTATAATCAAATAAGGGTACAAGAGAGTCTCAAAAAGATGCATCAAGTGTGCCTACAACCAGCCAAAATAACAAAGCACTAGAGTTTACAAATGAAAAGCAAGAAGAAGAAAAAACACCAAAAAACCTGCTGCTGTGTGAGCTCGATTCCTCCCACTCCAGAAGTTTTTTCGCCGATCCGACCGATGAAAACGAAGCCCTGAATGTTGCGAACCTACTGTCCAAATTTCAGCCCGATCTAACGGTTAACGAATGCGCAATTGATGTTTTTCTGAGACTGATTTAACAAAATCGGGAATAGGGTTTACTCTTCTCTTTTCTCTTTTGGTGGCTGCCTTTTCTCTCAAAATAGTCTCTCTCCTTTAACCCTAATTAGACCACTCTCCACTTAAATAAGTGAGACACATGGACTACAACATTTGGGCTTTTCTCCACATAGGAAGGGAGCCCAATACCCAACACATCTCCCCCTCGCAACTATGTGGAGATAATCGCCAAACCGGCGATATCACAAAAAGTTTAGAACTTCCCTCTTGGTAATGCTTTAGTCATCATATCAGAACCATTATAATCAGTATGAACTTTAGCCAACTCCAACAGCTTAGCTTCCAAAACATCACGTATCCAATGATACCTTACATCAATGTGTTTGGACCTGCTATGAAATGTAGAATTCTTACCAAGATGAATAGCACTTTGACTATCGACAAATAATACATATTTATCCTGAATAAACCCAAGCTCCTGCAAGAATTTTTTCAACCAGATCAACTCTTTGCATGCTTCGGTAATGGCAATGAACTCTGCCTCAGTTGTAGACAATGCTACACATTTCTGTAATCTCGACTGCCAACCCACAGCTCCATCTGCAAATTTAATCATGTAGCCTGAAGTTGACTTTCTTGAGTCAATATCTCCAGCCATATCTGAGTCGGAGTACCCCAACAAAATAGGTTTGTCACCTCCAAAACAAAGCCTCATACATGTAGTACCACGAAGATACCTCAAAATCCATTTTACAGCATTCCAATGCTCTCTACCTGAATTTGACAAAAATCTACTGACTGTACCAACAGCATGCGCAATATCTGGTCTTGTACACACCATTGCATACATCAAACTACCCACAGCAGAAGAATAAGGAACTCGTTCCATGTATCTTTTGTCATCTTCACTAGAAGGACTTTGTTTAGAACTCAACTTAAAATGAGCAGCAAGAGGAGTACTTACAGCCTTAGAGTTTTCCATTTGAAACTTTTGCAACACTCTCTCAATATAGTGTTCTTGTGACATCCAAAGTTTCTTCTCCTTTCTGTCACGCATGATTCTTATGCCAAGAATCTGTTTAGCTGCTCCCATGTCTTTCATGGCAAATGACTCGCCCAACTGCTTCTTTAACCTGTCAATCTTGGAAATATTTTTCCCAACAATAAGCATGTCATCGACATATAATAACAGGATAATGAAATCATCGTTAGAAAATTTTCTAACAAATACACAATGGTCAGAAGTAGTCTTCATGTATCCTTGGTCACACATAACAGACTCAAACTTTTTGTACCACTGCCTTGGAGCTTGCTTCAAACCGTATAGACTCTTTCTTAGTCTACACACATAGTCTTCCTTGCCTTCAACAAGAAAACCATCAAGTTGCTTCATGTAAATCTCTTCCTCCAAATCACCATGAAGGAAAGCCGTTTTTACATCCATTTGCTCTACCTCTAAGTCAAGAGTAGCTGCCAAACTCAACACGGTTCTAATTGATGACATTTTTACCACAGGTGAGAAAATCTCATTAAAATCAACACCCTTTCTTTGACGGAAACCTTTCACCACTAATCTGGCTTTATACCTCGGAGACTTTGAGGTACTCTCAAGTTTCACTCTATAGATCCACCTGTTTTCCAAAGCTCTTTTGCCTTTTGGCAACTTCACCAAATCATAAGTGTGATTATCATGCAAGGATTTCATCTCATCATGCATTGCATCCAACCACTTTTGACTTTCTTCACTCTCCATGGCCTCTCGAAAACACTCAGGTTCCCCTTCATCAGTCAAATTCACATACTCATCAGAAACATACCTTGTAGATGGTTGTCTCTGCCTCTTAGACCTCCTGAGTTAGGTTAGAGATGATTCAGAAGCATCATTAAGATTCTCATCGTGTGACAACTCATGATCTTCACTAGTTGGAATATTTACCTCATCTGCAAGTCGATGATCATCAACACAATCATGTGGCTCATCATTCTGATCATTACCATCAGTAGTATCCAAATCAGGAGCAGGTGACCGAACTGGATCACCATCAGATAAGACGTTATCTCTCTCAGGTATAGTCTTCTCCACCTTATCAATGTCTTCAATAGTTTGGTCTTCCATGAACACTACATCACGACTTCTAATAACCTTTTTGTTTATAGGATCGTATAACTTGTAGCCAAATTCATCTTCACCATAACCCAGGAAGATACAATGCCTTGACTTTGCATCCAACTTGGATCTTTCATCCTTCGGAACATGCACAAAAGCCTTGCAACCAACGACTCTCAAGTGATCATACTTGACATTCTTCCCAAACCATACATTGTTTGGTACCTCACTATTCAAAGCGATAGTAGGAGTAAGATTAATAACATGCACCGCCGTGTACAGTGCCTCACCCCAATAATGTTTAGGCAACTTAGCTTCAGAGAGCATACACCTCACTCTCTCAACAAGTGTTCGATTCATCCTCTCTGCTAAACCATTCAGCTGAGGAGTTTTAGGAGGAGTCTTTTCATGTGCTATACCCTGTTGTTTGCAATAGACATCAAAGGGTCTGCAATACTCACCACCGTTGTCAGTACGAACACGTTTCAGCTTCTTGCATGTCTGCCTCTCAACCAAAGCATGAAATTGTTTGAATTTCTCCAACACTTGGTCTTTTGTCTTCAGAACATAAACCCATATTTTCCTGGAACAATCATCAATAAAAGTAACAAAATAAAGTGCACCACTAAAAGATTTTACCTTTAAAGGGCCACAGACGTCAGAATGCACCAACTGAAGCAACTCTGACTTTCTAGAGGGAGGATGCCTTTTGAAGGATACTCTAGTTTGTTTACCAATTATGCAGTGAGAACATTTCTCCAAATCTACATTCTTTAATCCTGGAAGCACATCCTTTCTAGCTAAGCAATTTAACCCCTTTTCACTGATATGACTAAGCCTTCGGTGCCACAAAGATGATTCCATATCCACGACATTCACACTGTCTTTTGCAACTAAAGCTTTTGTCCAATACAGTTTACTAATTTTCTCCCCTCTAGCCACAACCAAGTTACCTTTACTGAGTTTCCACTTTCCAGAAGCAAAATGATTATCAAAACCACTTTCATCAAGCATATGCACGGAGATCAAATTGAAGCGAACATCTGGAGCATGTTTGACTCCTTTAAGCAACAATTGCATTCCCATGTTGGTTTGCAAGCATACATCACCAACAACAATTACCTTAGATACACCATCATTACCCATCTTCAAAACTCCAAAATCACCTGAAGTATAAGATGTGAAGAACTCCTTCCTCGGTGTAACATGTAGTGTAGCACCACTATCAATTATCCACATGTTCTCATCAGATACAAGATTAATTGACTCATAGTCACGGAGAATAACAAGATCATCACTAGTAGCAGTAGTAACACGGTCATCATCACTATCATCATCACGACCCCTTTGTTTCTGCTTACCTTTCTTGCCGTTGTTCTCCTTTTTCCACAAAAAACAATTCTTCTGTATGTGCCCTGTTTTATGACAAAAATGACACTCCACATTTTTGTATCTAGACTTGGACTTGCTTCTGCTGTTTTCTCTACCACCCTTCGGTTCTTTTTTCTGACTTCTCCCCCTATTTTCAGTGACAAGAACTTGAGATTGAGATGAAGAACCTTGTGCCTTCCTTCTGATCTCCTCATTCAAAACACCACCCTTAGCCGTTTCCAAAGAAACAACGCCATTAGGAGCTGAACTCGTTATAGAAACCCGAAATGTCTCCCAAGACTCTGGTAAAGATAACAGTAAAAATAGTTCCAATAGCTCATCATCAAACTTGGTACCCATTCCAGACAATTGATCAAGGAGCCCCTGAAATTCACTCAAGTGGTCCGAAATAGACGTTCCCTCCTTATACTTCAAACTTATGAAACTATTCAGTAAGAATAATTTATTATTCCCTGATTTAGAGGCAAACAAAGTCTTTATATTATCCCACATAGTTTTTGCATTTGTCTCATTAGCAATATGATTATAAACATTATCTTCTACATATTGCCTAACAAAACCACATACCTGTTGATGTTCAAATTCCCAGTCTTCCTTAGATTTAGTATCCGGCTTTTTAGAACCAAAAATAGGAAGATGCATATTCTTCACAAATAACAAATCTTTCATCTTGCCCTTCCACAAATGGTAATTAGTACCATTCAAGCATACCATCTTTATATTCATATTTGCCTCCATCCTTCAAGCAAGTCAAATAACCCTTTAACCAAGAGCTCTGATGCCACTCTGATGGGAATAAACACAGAAACACAATAACAAGTGATACGCAGCGGATATAAAATCCCCCCAACTTGCAAGAACCCGTGAGGAGCAACAACAAATATATGACAACAAATTAATCAAAATAAAAGATTGTAAAGAACACCGATATTTTAACGTGGAAAACCCCTCAATGCAAGAGTAAAAACCACGGGTCGTCCAGACCAAAAAAATAGCTCCACTATAATCAAATAAGGGTACAAGAGAGTCTCAAAAAGATGCACCAAGTGTGCCTACAACCAGCCAAAATAACAAAGCACTAAAGCTTACAAATGAAAAGCAAGAAGAAGAAAAAACACCAAAAAATCTGCTGCTGTGCGAGCTCAATTCCTCCCACTCCAAAAGTCGTTTCGCCGATCCGACCGTTGAAAACGAAGCCCTGAATGTTGCGAACCTACTGTCCAAATTTCAGCCCGATCCAACGGTTAACGAATGCGCAATTGATGTTTTTCTGAGACTGATTTAACAAAATCGGGAATAGGGTTTACTCTTCTCTTTTCTCTTTTGGTGGCTGCCTTTTCTCTCAAAATAGTCTCTCTCCTTTAACCCTAATTAGACCACTCTCCACTTAAATAAGTGAGACACGTGGACTACAATATTTGGGCTTTTCTCCACATAGGAAGGGAGCCCAATACCCAACAAATGGATCAGTCCTAAAAAATGCAAGATTATGTCAGGTGCTATTAATTATTCAGACTCCACTCTATTGTTAATATTCTCGGTTATTCTATGGGATATTTACCTTTTGATTATTTGGGAGTTCCCATTTCTGAAGTAAGCCAAGCCAATGCTCTGTCATATTTAGCCAATAGTTGATAAAATAAAGTCCAAACTGTGTACTTGGAAGGGTCACCTATTGTCTATGATGGAGATAATTCAACTTGTCAATTCAATAGTGTTTGGTATATTGATCCACAACTTTAGAAAGTTGGATACTTTTGGCTTGTGAATTTCATTAAAAAGTTGGATACTTGTACTATAAATTTTGTTTGGACAAGTAGCATTGATGGCCACAAGATGATCACTTACTCTTAGCACAAAACTCGTGCTTCCCTTGCTGAAGGAGGCTAGGAATAAGAAACATCTCAAGTATTAATATAGCAGATTGTTTGAAGTTTTGTTGGGTTAACATTAATTCCAACTCACAATGAATCAATCTTAAAGGACATATTTTTTAGATGTAGTAAATCAGTTAAACACCATATATCATCTTCCATCTAGTACAACATGAAGAATGTGTATGAACGCATCAAAACCATCACAACTTCCAAAATTGGTAATGGATATTCTATTAACTTTTGGTTAGATAATTGACTTGGTTACAAGATTTTTGATTTCTTGCAAATTCCGAATGAGGATGTTCCTTTTCTCAAGAGCAAGGTTATTGAACTAATCTTAGTGGATTATTCCTAATGACATTGAGTTGAGATATCCAACTCTTGCTGATGACACAAAAAGTACTAATATTCCTATAGTTCATAGTCCTAATTGTATCGTTTGGAACACTACTACTTCGGGTATGCAAACATTCAAATATACTTATAAGGATCAAGTTAGTCATCAAAATGTTATGTCTTAGGCAAATTCTGATTTGGAGTTCCATTGTTCCTCTTGCAAAATCCTTGGTTCTTTGAAGAATTATTCAAAATGTAGTTGCAACAAATGATGTTTTGATAAAATAGGTATTCCTTGGATCTCTTGTTGTAGTATGTGTGGTCATAATTTGGACAGTGCTCACCATCTTTTCTTATAATGTTCTTTTGCTAAACAGTTTTGGACTTGGGTTGAGTTAGTTCTTGATTGCACGGTAAATATCACCTCTCCCTTGACGTTGTTAGATACTTGTAGCATGTATTGAAGATCACAAACTAAGGATGTTTTGTCTTCGCTTATTATTAATATTTTTTTTGAAGTATTTGGTTATGTAGAAAGAATATTATTTTTGAAGACAAGCATATGCATTTGCAACACGTCATTAATAATATAAAAGTAAATGTTTACTTGTTGGGTATTATTTGTAAAGGTCGTAGGAGATCTTCTATGCATGACTTGTAGTAGGAAAGTCAACGAGGCAGGGCGATCACGAGTAGTAGTCTCCGTTATCCTCCGCGTTTGATAAAAATAGTACAAATATTCGTTTTGTACCCGCTTGACAATTTTTTTTTTTTGGCGAATATCATCTCCTCATGAGTACCCATGGATATCCCCAAATATTTTTCTATAAAATAACAAAAAAATTAAACAAAATTAACTTTTTGAACACCATTTTTTATCCATATAAGAAAAATATGCATTTCTTTATGAATTTTTCTTATCATTTATTTATTAGCTTATGAAAGTGGGTGTGAGAGAGACAACTTGTGTTGTGAGTTTGAGATTGAAGCACATTTTTAAGATTTTGTATTTAAACAAATATAAATATGAGATTAATTATGTATATTTATTGCAAGTACATATATTCATGGACATACGTAACTCATTATCTGCTCTCTTGCTGTTAATTGACGAGCAATCAAATTATCCATTTATTTTATTCACGAATACCTATTAAATTATTCGTCTCGTATTTGTTGTGGATTTTATCTGCGTGTGCTGATTTTTTGCCATCCCAAACTTTCGGGTCCTCAAACATTTCAACATTACTTGTCATGCATCAAAAGTTCCATTCATTAAAGAAGTGAGATGACATTCTCCTCATTTGTCTTGGATAAAATGCAATACTGATGAAACCTCTAGAGGTTTCCTTGGTAGTTCGGTTTACGGGAGACTATTCAGGGACCATTATAAATTATTTCTAGATGGATTTGCAACTAATTTAAGTTTTTCAACTACTCTTCATTCATGCTAAATTGATTGTAGTGACGTTGACTATTAAATAAATAGTTAATAAGGGTTGAACTAATATTTAGTTGAAGTGTGATTTGAAAATCATTGTTCAAGCTTTTAATAACAACTATTATTAACTTGTACTAACTAATTTATCGGTACAACTATTACCCTCTCTATAAATTAGTTAGTGTAAGTTATTTTATAACTGATTTTATTTAGTAGGATTCAGTACCCTATATTAAAAAAAAATTATTCTATAACATTAAAACACTTTCATATTTTTGTTTTTATCCATAACTTGATGTCGGTTCTACTCAATTATTGCACTATTTTTCATTTCTATTTTTTCTTTTTTTTTGTTGGTTTTATTCCATTGACTTTTTTAATGAGATATTTTTAATGTGGCAGTTGAGCATGTAAGATAGCTAACTATGTGATAGTTTTGCATAATATTTATTACATAAAA
>JBBPBP010000004.1:55078109-55095872 GCA_037974735.1 Cicer chorassanicum
TATTATCATCTATATGTATATTTTTAAAAATTATTAATTTAAGATTGAATTAATAATTATTTTTATATTTATAGCATAATATTTCTAACTTTTATTTTTGGTTATAGCTCAATTATTTAATTTTTAATAAAGGATTACCAATATATTGACCTCAGTTCTAAAAAAAATACCTCTATCACATTGATTTATGTGCATATCATAATAACATTTACACATCTAAACAAAATTTATTTCAATTAGTATATAAATAAAATTTATGTAAGTTCATAAATAAATATTGTAAAACGATAATCTATCCCGTGTTTGGCACGAACTACATAATAGTTTTTTAAATTTAGTTTCTTAAAATTGTATCCATTAAATTTATTCATTCTTAAATTTTTTCACATTTAATACCCAAATAAAATATTTTACATTAATATATACAAAAATAATTATTCACAATTATTAAGAATATAGTATCTAATATCAATTAATTTTTTGAGTAAAGAAATTTAACTGTATTATCTAACATGTCATTCAAAATAACCAGTTTACAAATAAATAAAGAAAGATATTGTGAAATGAAATCTCAATTAATTAAAAGATATTGGCTTAATTTTATTCTATTTAATTTAATGATATTTGAAGTCTTATCTCTATGTATGTGTGAATTTGATTTTTCCCATACATTCTCCTCCCATGTTCAAAATTATTGGACTTAGGGCGTTAGTGTTGACAGCGATTTCAACAAATGTACTGAATCGTTGTAAATAATAACAAAATGGTAAAACTATTGAGCGTCAAAATCAAATATTGCATTATACTATAAAATAATTTTTAATTATTCAATTGAACAAAAGATCTCCGATATGATTAGAAGTTTTTTTGATTAATAAGATAAAAAGTATCGACTTTATAATAATAAAAATGTGAGATGAATTTCACTATGAACCTTTTTTTTTTAAATAGTCAATGTTAATAATTAGTTGCTAATTTGGTTAGAGGGAGAAATTGAACCCATGACTTCCTTGTCACTCCAACTCCCCCAAACCAACCTAACTATAGAATTCATTCAAAAAGTTGCTACTAATTTTGAAGAGTTTTCAATCTTAATCTCTTAGCGAATTACAAAATAATCAATTATCAAAAAATATTTCGGTTTTAAGTGTATGTATCTATTTCTAGATTATAAAGTAAAAAATTCTTAATCTCAAAGCACTCAAATTGTCCAATCTTATTTCAAACTTTAAACCGTAAGTCAGTTTAAAGTTGACCATGCGATTAAAAGCATTAAGAACAAAGATTAAAAACAAAACTTAATTGAATTCATCTAAATAATTTGAAATCAAATTAAACTCTAAAGGATTTCATCAAGTTAAATTCATCTATAACAATAGAGAGTTTAGCTACTAATTTTTAACAAATAAAAGTAAAAAATATGAAAGTATTACACATGAAAGATCAAGAATGAAAGTAAAAACCTAGTTTCCCAAGTTGGAACCTTCAAGTTTGAGCTCCAAAGTTGCCCAACAAGTCTCTTTAGCCTCCAAAAATCAGAACCCTTGCAAAATATGATTTTTTTTATCTTAAATAGGGCTTTAGGACGCGTGCTAACGCATTTCCGTGACCCTGGGCGCATGACGCTGCATCTGGACACATTGCTTTGGATAGAAGAATGTGACATCAAATGCACTACGACACATGGATGGGCACAATGCACTGAAGTCTGGAGCAATACGCTGCAATCTGGGTGTAATGCACTTCTTTTGAGCGCATTGCTCTACAATTTGGGCGCAATGCGCTGCAATGTTAAATAAGCACATTTGATCTTCCAACATTGCTCTCTGATTTGACTTGCACTTTCCATCATTTTACAGTCCGAATTGGATTTTAGTGTCTTCATGAAAGTTGTAGCTATGGATGTTAGCTTTCATTTGCGACTGATTTGAATCCATTTGGTTATCTACAACTCCATATATGATTAAAATATCTCACAAATGTCGTATTGCTCTTTCACCAAAACTCGAAAATGTGCTAAATCAGTAAAACAATGAAAAACTACGCAAAATGATTGGTTAATCAATAAAATGACTCATAAAAATCTTATTTAATCGAATAACCATTTATTCAAGTTAACTCTTAAGCGAAAATTAAAATGAAAGAGACAAACTAAATAATTGACTAAAAATATTCTAAAAACTGCATTAGACGATGAGTCATCATGTGTAGATATAAATGGTGAGTGGCCTAATTGATAGACTATTGATTCTATATTAGATTTTTATATTGAGCCTAATTCTTTCTCACAAAATCAACTTGTAAGGTGAGAATTGTGTCTCTTATAAAGTCATATTCAAATTATATGTCATCCAATGTGAGACTCTTAACAGAAACTCTCAACTCTTAAGACTAGACATATGAAGCGTGACTCGAGTGATCTGATAGCGGTGAACTCACAACAAGTGGTCCAATGGATCTTAAATAGGTTTTGATATTACCTTATAGCAATGTCATTGTCTTTATGGTTACGTTTAAACGTGTGCTTGACACATTTAATTATAATAAGGGAGGGAGGGAAATTGTTTTAAAAGATTTTATTAAGTTGAGGCTTTTTTATCCAATATCTTGTGTATTTCAAAGTTTTCAATTCAAGAACTAATCACTTTCAGTGTGTAGTTGTGGCTGACCAAGCATTCCCATAATATACTAGGATTCACCTACAAGCACTCGAATAAGAGACTTGTTTGAAAATCAATCTTCTCATCGCTTATTCCAATGGATGTTATTTCTTTGTGTCTCACAATAAATATTATTTTAATTAAAAATTTGTTTTAAAATAAATATTATTTTCAATTTTTATTATTTTCAATTTTTATTATAACTGTAATTATTATTTTTAATTGTACATTCAATTATTACTATTTAAAATATTAATTAAATTTTACATTTATAATAATAAAAAATAGATCAATAATTAAAAATGATAATTTGGTAAAACAACTATTCTCTTTCTTTTATTAATAATAGTAATTTCTTTTAGAAAAAACATTTTAAATAATGCATTACTCAACCTCATTCACATCACCATAAACAATGCGTTACCATTCTTAGAATATGAATTATACTATTTTAACATTTTGGTTAAGATAATGAATATACCATGCTAAGGGGACACCATTGTGTGTATGTAAGGTTGACAATGATTAATTTAGTGAACCATAATTAGCTTGTAGAATTCTAAGGCTAACCTCTCACATTATTCAATTCATTGATGCAATGAATTGTGTTTGGCATAATGACGAGATGGATTTCCTTCTCCATCATCATCTTGATTGTATTTGTTGCAACCTCTTTCATCTTGGAAATTGACCTTGTAAGTCTTTCATATTCACAACATATGTTTTTCTCTCTAAAATGTGTATTTGTTATAGATAATATTATTATTATATTATATGCTTTTGTTTTCCTATTCAGTTAATATGTCGCATAATTAAGGAAGAGGGGGTTAAAGGTGTTAAAAATTGATGTGAGCATTTTAATTAAACTAATTAATTATTCTAATCCAGAGTTGATACAATTTATTTAGATACTTTTTTGTGTGGTTGTGACTGTTAATTAGTATTGGTAACCTAGAAGTTGAAGGATGATTTCAAATTAATTAGCATTACTTTTTGAAGCACCATATTATTGATTATATATATGAGCTCATCAAAAGAGAATATATATCATCTTGAAATTCTTCTGGCAGCTATTCTTATTAAATGTTATATAATAATTCTGCATTTTGTATTAGTAATACTTTTCTTAGATAGTTGAACTAGAAGGAAAAAGTGAAAGGGATTTGAGATTGATATTAATGTTAAAACCTCTAAAATATTAAATATTAAAAGGAAACACAGATTATTAAAAGAATAGTATTAAGAAATAAAATATTAACATTTTAAATGCAGTAAAATAGCACAATGGCATGAATTGGGACACCAAAAAAGTATCATGTAGGAGGTCCTTTTCCCTACTACTAACAAAATTTTCTTATTCTAACAAATTAATCCCTAACAATTTTCTATATAAAATACATTAGTATAATTCAGAAGAGACTTTTTTCCTTGTCTTTTTTATGTGGTTTGGGACACAATATTATGTGTATTAATTTGTTTTATATTTTGCGTTAAAATTTAAATGTGTCAAATCCATATTTATACTTAATAAGTTTTAATATTTATCATTCAAGTAAAGGAAGTTGAATCTAATAAAAAGAGCTAGACTCTCGCAACATAGTGAATTAAAGTTTGAATTCTGATAGAGAAATATCTATATTTAATGTTTTGATATGTCTCAAACCAAATTATTCTCGATGTAAAAAACCCATGAAAAAAGAATATTGATCATTCAAAAAAAACTTTAACTAACTAAATTAAAGTAATACTAATTGAGATGGATACAAACATAATAGAAAACTGTTTTTCGTCAAGAATTCTTCTATAAGATCAATATTTTATTTAAAATGGTTAATCTAAGTACACATTGAGATTGGTTAATGAATATTATTATTTTTTCTTTCAGTCCAAAATAACAAGCACAACAATTTTCAAGTCAATTGAAGTTAACAACAACAACAAACAACAATCTGAATATCCACTAAACTGCAACAATAAAACCTCATCATCACCACCACCACCAATCTGTCCATCTTCCTATCCAACAACATTTGAACTTAATGATGACTCACCACCACCATCATGTCCAGATTATTTCAAATGGATCTATGAAGATCTTAAACCATGGGAAAAAACAGGAATCACTAGAGAAATGGTTGATAGAGGACAAAACATGTCACATTTTAAGCTTATAGTTGTGAATGGAAAAGCATATGTTGAAAAATACTCAAAATCTTTTCAAACAAGGGATGTTTTCACTATTTGGGGAATTTTACAACTTTTAAGGTTGTACCCTGGAAAAATACCTGATTTGGAGCTTATGTTTCAATGTGGTGATAAGAGTGTGGTACATAAGAGAAATTTTGAAGTGTCACCTCCACCTGTTTTTCATTATTGTGGAGATCAAAATACTTATGATATTGTTTTTCCTGATTGGACTTTCTGGGGTTGGTAAAGCTTCTATTCCCTTTTCATTCAAATTAAATACTATTCACACTTATCTTCAATATAAAAGGAAACACAACTTATACTTTTACATTTTTTTTTCTTGTTAGGGCTGAGCTCAACATAAGACCATGGGAAACAACATTAAACAATATACAACAAGGCAACAAGAATGTCAAATGGAAGGATAGGATACCTTATGCATTTTGGAAGGGCAATCCTTCAGTGTCTTACATTAGAAAAGAACTTGGCAAGTGTAATGCCTCTAATGAACATGATTGGAATGCTCGAATATATGGTGTAGTAAGTACATAATCTTATTCCTTTCTTTTATTTAGAGTAACTATGTCAAATTTGTCTGAATCTGAACCTCACAGTTATGTGAGTTAATTATGATGAAATTTACTATCTCTTATAAGACAAAAAAAACTGTCATTTTTGAAGACGAAATTAATATTTTTTTTTTATCTTTCAGCAATGGAAAGAAGAGAAATCGAAAAATTTCGAAGATACAAAACTAGAAAATCAATGTACATATAGGTATGTAAATAAATCTTTTCATGCACTTTGTGTGATTTTTTTTAAAATTTTTGTATTTCATTTTTGAATTTGTTACATATGATATTTGAGATTTTACTTACTAAGTATGAAATTTGTGTCATGTTTGATGTTAAGGTACAAGATTTATGCAGAAGGGGCTACATGGTCAGTGAGTGAAAAGTACATAATAGCATGTGACTCTATGACTATGTTCATAGAACCTAGGTACTATGACTTCTTTTCAAGAAGCATGCTACCTTTGCAACACTATTGGCCTATTAGTATCAGAAACATGTGTGAAGAGATTAAGTTTGCAGTGGATTGGGGAAATGCTCACCTTGATAGTGTAATCATCTTCTTCCTCAATTTCCCTCTAATTGATTTCTATTTATACTTAAAAACAAATTGATGTTAAGTTATAATTATGTTAGTTTACTAAAGAAAACAACACTATCTAAATTATATAAACAATTTTAATTTGCAGGCAAAGGCAATTGGAGAAGGAGGAACAAACTACATCATAGACAATTTAAAAATGAAGTTAGTTTATGACTATATGTTTCATCTATTAAATAGTTATGCAAGCCTCTTGAAATTCAAACCAACAATTCCAAAAGAAGCAATTGAGATTTGTTCTGAAAGCATGGCATGTTCTTTACGTGGTGTAAGGAAACATTTCATGGTTGAGTCTATGGTAATGTCACCAAGTGACACACCTCCATGTACAATGCCTTCTCCTTATACAACTCAAACTCTCCATCAATTTCTACAAGAAAAGGAGAATCTAATAGGACAAGTGAAGACTAGAGCAATCAATAAATAGCTATAGTGGCTTTTGTTGTAGATTTAGATATAGTTCACACAAAAACACACACACACTTTTTTAAGCAAATTTGCATGTAATTTATAATAATTAGTCTTAGTGTAACAAATTAAGCATTTTTAAGTTTAATTATTATTATTTTAATTGGAAGAGTATTTCTTTAGTCGGTTAAGAATCTTTAACTACATTTCGGAAATTTATATTGTTATATTTGAATAAAGAACAAAGTTGTCAACTTTTTAGAAACATTACATGTGTTTTGGTCCTTCAACATCAAATGTTTAAAGCAATTTCTTAGAGGTTGGTTTCACCAAAATTTCCAATAATGGTTGTCAAATCTTTCCCTTCTCCTTTGATTATTTACTTGACCAAACACAACAATTGTTCACTAAGACAACAAAACCTTACATAGTATTTCTTTATAATAAGGTGATATGTATATAATATATAAGACAATGCCATCAATATAATTAATACAATATCAATTTTAATCAATTCTATATGTCATGACATATTCTTAACAAGTTGCAATGTTCCAATGGCTTGATTGATTTTCTTAACTGTGTAACTCTGTTTTATTTCCGGCGGGTATGATTTTGGCTTTTAAATTTTATATCCATTATTATATTACAACAAATGAAAACTCAAAAGTATCCTTCTCAAGAATTCAACGTGCTTTCGCCTAAACATCACCATACAAAATCAACATTTAATTGTACCAAAAATAAAAATAAATATTATCCATAAAACTTAATTCAACTGAAATGTCGATATTATTAGACGGAATATTATATATTGAATTCGAATCTAAGATTTCGCAATTGATGCAAATTTCATTACTATTATATTTAAAGACAAAAGAAAATCAACATTTAAAAGTACATTTAAAACTCTATCTATACTATTTGTCTACACGCCACCCATCACAAAGGTCCGAATTCTCGAGAAGATTAATTATTTTTTAGATATCAAAGAGAATTATTATATTTTTTATAATAATTATTTTTATTAAAAAAAGAATTATTATCGAAAACATATTAACTTATTAATATAATTTAAATTATAGAGAGATTAGATTTCAAAATATAAGAATCAAATTAAAATCTATTATAAAAAAAATTCTTAAATTAATCAGGTGTAATCAAATAGAAAATGTACATGCCAATAAATCACTAATGTAAAAATTAATTAATTGATAAATAATTAATCAAAAAATAAAAAATTACACTATTTTTAAACTCAAGTTATGTGTGCGCGGGTCCAAAAGATACGGTTACTATTTTGGAATTTTGAATTAATAATAAGATAATATGATCCCTTCATAAAGAGAAAAATATATTTATCATAAAAAGAAGAGTAAAATGCATTTTTAATTGATCAATAAAAGATGAATATAATTAGATATAAAACCAATTAATTATATAACCAAAAAAATTGTCGGGAACCATTTCCTTATCCTTATATAATAAGAGAATATAATAACAATAAGAAATTCACACAGAAGCAAGTCTTAAATTTAAATAAAAAACATGTTTAACATTTTATTTATACTTTGTACTATTATTACTATATTTTATGTATGCACATACACAGAATCAGACATCACACTAAACTAAACATAGTAATGTTGTGTGGTACAATTATTAATTATTTATTTGAGTAAAGAAACAAGTGGTACCAATTGTAGTTGTGACATTGTTGCATTGAACACTCTGAAACCACATTTTTCACACTCTCTTTCTTTCTTTCAACGTCAATGTAAGTATGCTGCTACTTTACTTTCTCAGAAATTTCATTTCTCTATTCTCTTTTTATTTTATTTCTAACATTCACTAATTAATCTCTCTCTCTCTCTCTCTCTCTCTTCGGAAGTCTCAATCATCAAACCTCAAAATCCCAGGTTTGTTTCTTCTTTTTTTCTTTTTCCTTTTTTTTTTGATTATTTTTTTCTAGGAATATGTTATTTCAAGTTGGATTTTTTATGAGAAGGGTTTTGATTTTTGTGTTTTTTTAATTGGAGGGTTGTAACTGATTTTTAGCCTAAAAAATCATAAATTTCTTCTTTAAATCTGTTACTGGGATTGGATTTTAGGTCTTTCAGAAGCAGAACATTGATCACTCTATCTCTTTGTGTGTGTGTGTTTTCCCTTTTTTTCTAGAAACATTTAATGGAAAATTTGGATGAGTTTCTTCAGAAAAAGTTGTTTCTTTTTACTAGGTCAAAACTGTTTTGATTTTTTTTTTTTAATTCAAACTAATATTTAATAATATTGGATAAGTAATTATCTCATATGAATGCACGTTGTTTCAGGTCATTTTTTTTTAAATATTAGAGGAATGTGAATAAAGAATCATTTTTTTTTGTGTGAAATATATATATATTTTTATTCTTATTCTTTGAAGATCCTTGTCACATGTGACCTAATGAACTTTATAACAAGGAGCTCATGCATTTTATCCTTTTCTTATTTTGTTCCTTTTTGAAAATTACTTTTTATGTTAATTGAATAGAATAAAAGCAAGGTTTGGTTTGATTTTATTAGAGAGGAGAAATGTGGGAGTAGTAGATTGAAACTTTTTGAATCTTACTCTTTCTTACTTGAGCTTTAAGAATTACTTCCTTTCTATGATAAAATCATGTTTATCTCCTTTTTTTTTCCCTCTTCTTTCTTTTCACTTTAGGTGGGTGAACTATGTATGGTATAACCTTATTTATGACAAGAACCAAGTGAACAATAATTTAGTTTTCCTATTGCTTTCCTTCACATAGGAACACATGAATTTTAAAATTTTGTGCATTTACCTAGATTTTTTTTATGTTGACCTCCTTGGCCAATTTTGACAATTGAAAAAACAAAAAAGAAAAAATAAATGTTACTTGGAACATTTCTTGCTTTTCTTAATAAATATTACTAGGAACATTACCTAGGTAATATTTATTTTTTGGGGGAACTTACAAGTTTTTTAATTGGATATTTGTGTGGTCAATGTGATAATGTTATAGTTAGTTATGCCTCCTTCTGGTGTGTTGTTGTCTTTTCTTTGTTGCAGACAATTTGTCTGTCAACAAAATCTGATTTTGAAGCTTATGTGTATCGCAGTATCACTACTATACTTCTGAATGTTATTGAAAAACATAAACAAATTGCTGGAATAATGATATGCTTTTTATCTTAATAATTTTGAGCAAAACTCTTACTATTTCAAGGTTTAATTTTCATATAGTGATGTGTTTGAACAATCATTGAAGCATTTGCTGCAACTGAAAATCTTTACTTGCTACAATAACGTAGCTCTATTTTTGGTTAGATATATATATATATATATTAGAAATTTGTTTCAATGATGTTTCTTTTAAGCATTTTCTACAACTGAAAATCTTTATGGTTTGGAAGATAGATATATGTTGGAAATTTGTATATGAGACTAGCAATCACGAATTGTATATATATATTTCTTTCTTTTCAGGTATAACATCTCTCTTCCAAGTTTTCTTAGAAGCTGATTATTGGCAATGAGCAATCTCAAGCTAGGTGTGGAAGTTGTCGGTGCTCATGACCTTATGCCGAAAGATGGGGAGGGATCGTCTAGTGTTTTTGTGGAACTTCATTTTGACGATCAGAAGTTTCGGACAACTACTAAAGAAAAAGATCTGAATCCTGTTTGGAACGAGAAATTTTACTTCATCATTGCCGATCAAAGCAAATTACAGAGCCTCCCGCTTGAGGCCTCCGTCTACCACCATAATAACAAAAGCAATAATTCCAAAGTCTTCCTTGGTAAGGTCCGTCTCACGGAAACCTCGTTTGTCCCATATTCCGATGCTGTTGTATTGCACTACCCTCTGGAAAAGAAATTTGCCTTTTCACGCGTAAAAGGAGAGCTCGGTTTGAAGGTGTATGTTACTGAAGACCCTTCTTTAAGATCTCCCAATCTTGTTCCTGATGAGGAACCTTCTATGGAATCAGATCAGCAACAACCATCGGTGTCATTGACAGATTCAATCCTGAACATGTTTTCTCGTAAGAAAAATGTGTCGTCAAGGAACACATTTCATAGCATTCTTGATTCGAATAATAAAGAACATCAATCTTCTCCGGAAGATGCAAAGAAGAATGTGGAACATGGGATGCATGAGATGAAATCTGTACTTCCTCCAAAAATCATACATGCGTATGCGGATTCTTTGTCTCCAATTGATTATGCTCTCAAAGAGACAAGCCCTTCTCTTGGAGGGGGACAAGTAATTGGTGGGCGAGTTATTCGTGGGAACAGGCCATCCAGCACCTATGACCTTGTTGAACCGATGCGTTACCTTTTTGTACGAGTTACAAGAGCTCGTGACCTTCCATCGAAGGGTGTGAGTGGGAGCCTTAATCCGTATGTCGAGGTAAAAACTGGAAATTTCAAAGGAACTACAAAGTTTTTTGAGAAAACTCAGGAACCTGAATGGAATGAGGTGTTTGCCTTTGCAAGCGAGAATCTACAGTCAACAACGGTTGAAGTTGAGGTCAAAGACAAAGGTACATTACTAGATGAAACTGTTGGTACCGTGAGGTTTGTTCTCCGTAATGTTCCTACACGGGTTCCACCGGATAGTCCATTGGCTCCAGAATGGCATCAGATTGACAAGAACGGGAAAAAGAAAAAAGGGGAGTTGATGCTTGCTGTATGGTTTGGCACACAAGCCGATGAAGCTTTTCCTGATGCTTGGCATTCTGATACACTCTTTCCCGGAGACAACTCTTCAGTTTCTCATCATCAGACGCGATCAAAAGTTTACCATTCACCAAGGTTATGGTATGTTCGGGTTAGAGTGATCGAGGCACAAGACTTAATTCTGTCTGAGAAAGCTAAAATCTCGGATGCCTATGTTAAGGTACAGACCGGTAGCCAGATCTTGAAGACAAAACCAGTTCAATCGAGGACCAAAAACATGCGTTGGGATCAGGAGCTGATGTTTGTTGCTGCTGAACCATTTGACGAGCCTTTGATCCTTTCGGTTGAAAACCGTATTGGTCCCAACAAGGACGAGACAATTGGGGTGGCTGTTATTCCTTTGACCAAAGTTGATAAGCGTGCTGACGATAGAATTATCCGTACTAGATGGTATAACCTTGAACAATCCTTGTCATCTGCGATGGATGGGGAACAAGGGACGCCGAATGATATGTTTTCTAGTAGACTTCACCTCAGTGTTTGTCTTGATGGTGGGTACCATGTTTTCGATGAGTCGACTTATCACAGTAGTGATCTTAGACCCACATCGAGGCAGCTCTGGAAGAAGCCAATCGGCGTCTTAGAACTCGGCATTCTAAATGTTGATGCACTTCATCCAACGAAAGCCAGGGATGGAAGAGGGACGTCAGATGCTTACTGTGTGGCAAAATATGGGCGAAAATGGGTTCGCACTCGAACGATGAGTGATAACCTAAACCCAAAATACAATGAGCAGTACACATGGGAAGTTTTTGATCCAGCTACAGTTCTCACTGTAGGAGTGTTTGATAATGGTCAACTTAATGGTCCGGATAACAACGATGTGCTAATTGGTAAAGTTCGAGTCCGAATATCAACCCTCGAAACCAGCCGACTTTATACAAATTCTTATCCTTTACTGATGCTTCATCCTTCAGGTGTCAAAAAGATGGGTGAACTGCACTTGGCCATTAGATTTTCTTGCTACTCAATGGTTGATTTGATGCATTTGTATTTTAAGCCTCATTTGCCAAAAATGCACTATAAAAGGCCACTTAATGTAATAGAACAGGAAATGCTTCGACAGCAGGCTGTCAACGTTGTTGCTGCTCGCCTTAGTAGGGCGGAACCCCCACTTAGAAAGGAGGTTGTCGAGTACATGTCCGACACAAACTCTCATCTTTGGAGCATGAGACGTAGCAAGGCAAACTTCTACCGTCTGATGACAGTTTTTTCAGGTTTTCTTTCGGTAGGAAGATGGCTAGGAGAAGTTTCCACTTGGAAGCATCCTATCACAACAGTACTGGTGCACGTCGTTTTTCTGATGCTTGTGTGTTTCCCTGAACTTATTATGCCAACAGTGTTTCTATACGTGTTTGTTATCGGGATGTGGAACTGGAGATTCCGCCCGAGATACCCTCCTCACATGAACACCAGACTCTCTTACACAGATGGAGTGACCCTAGACGAGCTTGACGAAGAATTTGACACATTTCCTTCCACAAAGAGCCCTGATATAGTGCGGTGGAGGTATGATCGGTTAAGAAGTGTGGCTGGAAGGGTTCAAAGCGTCGTTGGAGATTTAGCTACTCAAGGGGAGAGGATCCAAGCACTTGTGAGCTGGCGCGATCCTCGCGCCAGTTCCATGTTCATGGTATTTTGCTTTGTGACTGCTATTGTGTTGTATATGACACCTTTCCAGATGCCTATTCTTTTAGGTGGATTTTACTTTATGAGACACCCGATGTTTCGGAGTAAGGTACCGCCAGCACCGGTTAACTTCTACCGCAGGTTGCCTGCCCTCACAGATAGCATGCTGTAAATGGACTCTGCTGTGTATGGTTCTTGAAATTTACCTGCTGACAGTGACAATGTTTGAATCTGGCATTGAGTTTTTGTTGGCAGTGATTGTAAAATCCTTGGAGCAATTTTATCATGTCTTTGTTTATTTTAGTGTTGAATACAATTGGTGCAGATGTATGTATATACATGCTGTGGAAAATTGAAGTGTAGTTTTTTATGCTTACCAACTTTTCCTATAGCATTTCATCTTATGCCATTAGAAACTATGCACAATGAAAAATAAACTCGGCTGAACTTTTCATGTAAAACTTACAGGTTTTTGGGAAGGAAAAGAGAATGATAACGAAAGGATCCTTTCAGATGAATTTTATTTAATAATTTTGCTTCTTTATTTATTTAAATAATAATATAAATCTCTTTTAATTTGAAAAAAATCTTTTTATTTGTTCATTTATTCTAAACACCCCTTTATCCACATATTCCATTTGTTAAAATACTCTATCAGTGTCGCATGTTTCAATTCTCCATAGGATATATATTTTTTTAAAATACAGTTTTGTTTGGTAACTATTCAGCTTTTAAAAATCGGTTTTGATTATAATTTTGTTTGTAGTAACTTGTTATTTTGTTCACCCCTACCTTCATGGGGTATGTTAAGTCTCCCATTTCTTCTCATTCAAGTTTTTATACCGTAAATAACTTTCAACTAAGACATCATCTTTTCATCTTAAATTTACGTAACAAAAAAAATTATGCTTTTGTATAGTCCTTTGTATGTAAATTTACTATTTCTCCTTCCAAATAATCACTAAAATTATGTTTTTGTATTGTTTAGACTTCATTGTTTTTCTTTTAATTTTCTTCATATATGGATCGTATTTTTTTGTCTTAACCTTATATTTTTAAGGAAAACTAGTCTTAATAATTTCGATTTTGATTAAAAAAATAAGTAAAATTTGATTATGGATTTTTCTAACCAAGACTCATTCTCCCATAAATTCGTCTATAATTGAAATTTAAGCTCAACCATATATGAATCCTTTTAACAATGAAGAATAAATAATTTTCTCAATTTTTTTGTTTAAATTAAAATTAACTGATTTTGAACAGAGCCTTACAACTTTTAAAATAAACTAATTTTGCATAGCAATGTCAAACTTTAGAAAATGATTCTTTTTTTTTAATGAATTTACACTATTTTATTTGCTATAAGTTTTATATTATTAACTTTATCACAATAATAAATTAGAAGATGAAGAAATAATAATAAATATGACAATGCATACCTTAATCAATTTTTTGTAAGATGAATAACATTGAATTTTTTTTTGAGTTATTTCGGCAAGGAATTAAAGAAACTTGGTACTATATTCACCAAGAAGAAGATATACGTGAAGCTGTGAACTAATGGGTGAGAGAGTAGTGAGTGAGTGAGGTAGTTATTTTATATTACATAAGGATACAAAAATAATAAAAATAAAATAATAAGGTTATAAACGAAAGAAAATGTAAAATGATATAAGCTATAAGTTCAAACGCTACTTGAAATAACATCTCACAATAAACTACAAGCTGATAAAAAAAGCTTGTTTACCAAACACATCTCTTTTAATCCAACAAACTTATAAGCTAGTCTAATAATCTATAAACTAGCTTATTGACGTTACCACACAGTGCCATATATATATATTAACCCAAAAAATTAAAATAACTAATTATTACTAAGTTGTCTTGTAGATAAATTAATTAACAATCCTAAGCAACGGCGTTAAAAACTTGACAACTTCTTGACATGTGTGCCAAATCGTTCAAGTAATAAAGTGATAAGTAAAATCATCTCCACATGGATTAATACTAATTTTATTACGCAACAAAGTAAATAACACTTAGGTAAGTAAAATGTTTACGATTAATTTATAAAATCGAACAAACGTAAAATTAAATATGAGAAAAATGATTAGGGATTCAAATCACATTTTTTTCACCATGTAGTTATTGATTTACTATTTTAGCAATCTAACCTATTTGATTACATCAAATTAACCAATTAGACTAAGACCAATTCATTGGCTCAAAATTCCTTTTTTATAACAATGAATCCTAATTCCTTAGGTGATCAAGTTTGTTACTCAAAGAATATACAAACATTAATTTTTCAGACACATGTTAATAGTTTGTATTCCTATAACAGTATTGAAACATGAACATATATTTTAGTTTAGGTTATTATAGTCTATTCTTCAATAACGAAATAATACATAGGTTCAATTTTATGGTGTTCAAGCACATAAAAGCATGAAGAACAAAACTATATGAATAATCAAATACATTTGGATTGCATAAATAACATATGAAACCCAAAATTACATAGGTTTAAGAAGGTTCGTCTAATCTCTAATCACTAAGCAAATTAGCTACTCATATTGTTTGGTAACAGATACATAGAGAAAAAGAAATTACACATAAAGGTTGAACTAAGTTTCCTTTCAAATGTAACAGCCTCCTCCTTGGAATCGAAAAATCAGAACCCTAACAAAATTCTACTTTTTGACTTAAATAATAGTCTGGGAACGCGTACCACCGCATTGCGCTGGGTATCAGCGCAATGTGCAACAACTAAATTTATTGTGATGCGCTAAGTGCGTTGCTCCCCTGTTGCGCCCAGAGACAGTGAGATGCGTCAAGATGTGCACTGCAGTGCAATTATTGGCGCAATGCGCTCTTGGCCCTTCCTAATGCACTACAGCTTCAATAAAACTGCAATTTTGTGCATCTAAGATCAAATTTTGCTAGCATTAACCATTTGTAACTTCCCCGATGTACGTTTTTACTGAAATTGAATTGTAACATCAAAACAAAAAGAGAAAACTTCAAGAGTTTTTCTGATTAGAAAGGGTTAGTACCAAAACATTCAAAGATAATCCAAGACAATTCAAATTCTTTTTCATCTTCAAATAACTATAAAACTAACTAGAAAGAATGAAACTTGAAACAAAAGTTTTTAAGAAAGTGATTAAAAAAACAAGAGTTGATGAAGACTCATTAATATAATACATATAACCATATGAATCATAAGTTGTGTACCTTTTGATTTCATGAGAAATATCAAGTACGAGTAAATTAGGATTTGTAGAGAATGAATGGTGAACTACCCTCATTTCCGTATAAAGTTTTCAGCATTAGGTTAACTATTTAATGAGCCAACACACAATTATATAGCTAAATAGATGAGAGAATTGACCTCTCATTGTGCTTAATAGAATATTCTAATGTATCACAGTCCATTCAGAATTAGTGTCTAATAACAGTTGATCATAACTTATTTTATTAATAATTTATATTAATTGATTGTGTCAATTCATAATAATTAATTAAATAATTAATATAACATCCCTTCACTTAGATGACAATAATTAATCACTAAAAGAATATGAATTTTAATACTAAAATATCAATTATGGTCTAATCACTTGTCAACCAACAAAAAGTAAGCTTCAATGTTGTATAAATTGTATGCGATATGAAAAAAAAAACATACATGTAGAAAACTTACCTTTTATACAATAGTAATAAATTTAAAGTGACATATTTAAGTTGACGAGAAATATATTATTAACAATGACTCAAACATTTGCAAAAAAACCATAAAAAACTTCCACTAACTCATCACACCAAAAGACTTAACCGAACTAATATAGATTACACCAAAATAAAAGTATGTGGTTAGTAACTCGCTCAATGAATTTGAAATTTCATAAATGTCATACAATATCCACATAGGTCTAAGGACAAAATATACATATAGGCATAACCCATTATACAAGTTATTACATTTTATTCAGCAAAAAAAAAATATTACATTTAGTCAAAATCAATAAATGCTCCATAATACTTCACATTCAATTAATTTAAATTTTAACAAAAGAGTGACTATGAAAATTCACAAAAAATTAGGAAATACAAATATCTCTAATTGGGTTAACATAGACACTTATGAAATAATATTATAGATTAATGTGGCCACAAGAATGTCAATAATAAACAAGAATTGCACAATATATTAGTATATCAACAACATAGTATCATACTCTATAGAACTATTGACATTATACTTGTACTTCTATATTTGAATCCTCACAAAATATGGAATATTGGTAAAAGGAGAAACCCAATTTCAATGCATGCTAAAATTTTCTTGTGCATTTTCCAACAAAGCATTCAATTATGATGCATACTAATATTAAAGTAATTTTTATATAAATTTCAGTATAACAAAATGAGACTAATTTTAAAGTCTTTTAGAATATGTCATATATAATACGACGCACAAAAATATATGACAATATAAAATTTACAATTATGGACACGTGCACTCCTATTCATCCGACATATATAAACTAGATTCTTATTAGAGGCTTCTAGTTCTAAAATACTCTAATAATAATATCATATTTAAGAGTGGTCGTGAAATTTATCATTAGAGATTCACCAACTCAACAACATATTGTTTACATCAAGCAGAATATAGCAGAACAATTAATACAAATGGTCATAAGTCAATGCATACATAATTTATCAATCACATAACCATTTTATCATGTTTTAGTTTTCATAGTTAACCACACATTTCTACATTTAGAATTAAGGAGATTATAACTCTTCACTTAATAATTCATAATATAGAATCTCCTATTACACAAAAATCTCATAAATTTTAAAAATAAAGTAACATTTACAAAAAAAAAAAATATTTATTTAACAATTTAAGATAATTGACATGTACGATTATTCCACTTAATAGAAGAAAATATCACA
>JBBPBP010000004.1:55104858-55115707 GCA_037974735.1 Cicer chorassanicum
TACATACCTTTAAAGAGAATCTCTTATTTATCATCATCTAATGTAAAAAATATAATAATAATATACAAATATTATGTCACAAAAAATTCTAATATTGATAAGCTACTCGAACTATAATTGATATAAGCATAAAATCACAAGTAGATTACCAATATAGTATGTTTATTATAAATTATATAATATACTAAAATTATATAAACAGTGACACACCGATATAGTATGTTTATTATCAATATAATATATATTGATTATAAATAAAATATATTTAATTGTTTAATTTATACAAAAATATGTATAATTGTATTCACAATAGGTGGAATTACAATTGTAAAAATCAATAATAATTATGTATAAAAGGATATGATAAATTGATATCATGCATAACAAATATATTTTTATCACTGTCATAATCAAACAAGAATAATACATGCTTAAAACTATTTTAAATTAGTATATCATAAATATGACTTTTAAAAAATCAATAATATATAATTGCACATATTATAATATATAAATAATTTCAACGTTACCCTTTAAATGAAATTTCGTTAAGAAAAAGTTAAAAAATCTCTCCTCTCGATCATTGCATATGTTCATCAAACCTCTAAGAACGATTGTCACTGGTCTGAAGTGATGTCTATGAAGTATAAATACCTCATAGCTTCAGTTTTAATGAATCAATCCTACTACCAAACTTAGAACAAACTTTGAACATTTTTCTGAAATATTTCCAAAACATAAAGGTTAACTTTTTCTGAAAACGGATAAAGGATTTTTTAACTTTTTCTTAACGGAACTCCACTTAAAGGGTAACGCTGAAATTATTTAAAGACATAAAAGACCAAATCGGGAAAAAAGAAGATAAATGATCAAATCGTTAACTGAAATTAAATTAAGGGAGCCTATATTATATTATGAGTTTAATAACTATATATGCTCCGTCATCCAATATATTGTCGCATCATTTAATAAAAATGATAAATCATGTGTTTTGAACTCATTAAATGATATGTGATGACATTATTAGATTTGTGTAAAAAAAATTGTTTTAATTGAAATTTTAGTCCCTTATTTTTATCAATTCATGAAATTGGTCATCCTATTTGAAAATTTGACAGTTTTGGTTCTTATCATATTTTTTTGGCTTAATTGCAGTTTTAGTCCCCTTATTTTTACTGATTCACGAAATTGGTCTCTCTATTTTAAAAATCGACAGTTTTGGTCCCTTCCTCTGATTTTTAACTAAAAAATAATGACCTGAGATAGTTTAAATAATGTGACATATGATACGACGATGTAGAATGATTAATGCCCATGAAATTGGAATAAAACGCTTTAAAAGTTTAGATTTCAACTTTGGAAATTTTTATATTTTTAATTTAATTAATAACATATGAATAATTAATGCATCTAGATGGTTCTATATCATATAATTATATGTCACGTCATTAAAAATACGTCAAATCGTCATTTTTTGGTTCAAAAATCTGAGTGAGAGACCAAAACTGTCTACTTTTAAAATAGGATGACCAATTCTGTCAATTGGTAATAATAGAGGGATCAAAACTACATTAAGCCTATTTTTTTAATTAAAAAATGGTGATGTGACATATTTTAAATAACGTGGCATATAATACAATGATGTAGAATGATTAACACTCATGAAATTGCAAAAAACTCTTTAAAAACTTAATTTTCAACTTCAATTTTTTTTTTGTAATTTAATTAATGACATATGAATAATTAATGTATTTAGATGGTTCTATATCATAAAATTGTATGTCACGTCAATTAAAATATATCAAATCGTCATTTTTTAGTTCAAAAATTTGAATGAAAAAGCAAAATTAGGGACCAATTCCATAAATTAATTAAAATAAACAGAACAAAACTGTAATTAAAATAAATTTTTACGACAACTATGTATATAAATTAAAATTTTATTTTTTTATTGTACATAGATGCAGGCCAATGATTCTAAAAATCATCAAAACATAAATACCAAATTATGAGATATTCCATGGACTCATAGCCCATCCAAACACGTCAAGGCACCAAAAGTTATTTAATAATCATATGAAGACAGTTACTCCCTTTTCATGAACATTTCTTGTGGTTTTCAACTGTAGCTATTTCAATTAATTAGGACCTTAAAAATATTATTGTGCATAGATCTTAGATCCCATGAAAAAGAGTGAGGTAACTTCTTTCACCGTTCCTCTCATTTTTCCTTAAGATTAACTAAACAATGATACATCATCAAAGTTCAAGCCTAAGTTAATAGCGGCGGTTAGAAAATATCAAAAAACTGTTTTCATTATTTTTTAAAATATATTTTCATTAACTGACGTTTCATCTTATCTCTTAAAATAATCTACAAATTTTAGAAAATAAAAACATAACATATTTTCATAAAGTAAAGATAACTATTTTCTATAATCATATTTATTGTTATGTTAGTAAACATCGCTAGATATTTAACCTGATTTATGATATTCTTCACAGTAAAAGTTGGACCAATTTGTCATCACATGGTGCATAACATCAGCATGTTACTATCTATAATATGACAAAATCATAAGTCAGGATCAGTCGAACTTTATTAATTAGGACTAGAATTAGTGGTTGGGACTAAGAAATTTTGTTAATTGTCATAGTTAATAAAACATAGTGAGCAATTATTTATATTGATCCCCAATGATTTTTAGTTTTTTCCTCAACAATGTTTAATATAAATTTGATTTATTTCAAATATAATACAAAAATAGAAATGGTAACATAAATAAAATTCATGGTGTGTTTGGTTTCATGTCTACATTGAGATCTCGCGTCAAAATCACGGTCTCACCGTGATTTTCTAAAGCTAGAACTTTAGAGTTTGATGGAGTGAACATAAATTTCTATTTTTCCAACCACATTCAATCATTTTTGTCTAAAATAGATCATCTAACTTTAGGGAAAGAAATTTTCATACATCGAAAGAGTTATTGCATTCCAAGAGACAATTTAACGCCAAAAATCACACAAGATCTTTACCCCACAAGACTCCTCGTATCGAAAACAATCTTGTTCGAGGACAGCACTGTACCCATTGAACTTCGAACTATGATGATGTTGTCGAGGATTATCCCCTTCTGCTACCCCTCGATTAAAACCACAACCACATCGTCATATCACATGAGTCATGATATAAACTCTGTTGGGATATACAGCTTAATTAAACACTTATAGCATAAACGCTAATAAAACATCTAACTCTATCAATTTCCTTCAATTAAACAATAATCAAGAAAGCAATTCCTTCAAATTAATATTCCTCAAACCTACAAAAATATGAGTACAACCCCTAAAGTCAATCAATCATAGGTGACATTTATCAAATTCCAAGAGTCAGCAAGCTTTCTACTCTATAGTTGGCACTTCCCATTGTGTCATTACTACTACACAAGAAAATTAGATGAGTGACCATGAATCTTAAATATATACCGAGTACCGGCGTAAACTAATGACATAAATTGTCACCCACGCATTAAATCAATGGCAATATGGGAATTACGCATATCCAATGGACGCGATGCTGGCCAAGAACCGAGAGATGGTGGATTAAGATTTTGATTTGGTGAAATGCTATTCATTGCAATCGGATTATGGACTCCATGATGATCTTGCTCCATACCAACTTCTTGACCTTCTAAATCTTCATTCTTCTTGTTCTTTGTCTTTGGTACACCCCACATAAAGCTCCCAATTATCACCTAATAGTCCATGACCAATCAAATGTAGCAATTTGGCGAAAGCACGTATATTATGTTTACGCTTTTAATTACAAAACGGTCATATTATTTTCACGTTGTTTTCTATTTTCATATTTAGTTTAAGTTTGATACACCGTCAATGTAAAATGTTTTACAGTATCAACAAATTCCAACCAATCATATATGTGTGACGTATGAGTAGATGTTTTTGAAGTCAAATGTTTTTAATGATCTAAAGATTTTGCATACAAACAAAAAAACAAAGTGTAAATAATGTGACGGTCTTGTACTTAAAAGTGAAAATAGAAAATAAAAACATGAAATGTTTTTTTGCAAAGTAATCAGACAGTAAGATTGTTGATTTTGATGTGAGAATGAGAATTTTCGATGTTATCCTAACAGGGGTAAAAGTGCAATTACCTGAACAGGACTTGCGGCAATGAGCACTCCACCGACCCCTCCACCAATGACACGACCATCAGGACTTGCAAGGGAAACACTTAATCCACCCGTTCGGTTTCGCGAGCCACCATTATCAGCAACCAAGTAAGAGCCTGTCAGGCTTAGTATCTCAAAACGCCCCTATTGAAGCGAAAAAATCCTCCAATTATTAAACATAACCACCATATATAAAAAGAAAACCTTGACATGTTAAAGAGAGTTATTGAAGGATAAGAAAAAGAACCAAAACAAAACAAACAGATTCTTCTGAACTTCATAGCATGGCACACATATAAGAAAACAACAACAAATAAATAACTTCAAGAAAGCAAGCATGTTTAATTTCCATTAGAAGTGTTCATTTTAGCTTGCATGCATGAATTAAATTCTTTAAGCTAAGCCATTCTTCTAAAATAAAATAAAAAAAGGAACAAATGTACGAATAAGTATCGAAACAATCAAAACATGTTATGAATATACAAGCATATTGAAACATAGATGTACAAAACAAAGAGAAAGTTCCAAACCTCATATGTGACTGATCCCCCAGATGTTGAAGCTTGACAAAGCGTCACGGTGGAGACAGCACCATTAGCTGACATAATAAATATAGCTCTAGGTCCCTGCTGCGAAAACGCCACGATTTTTGTTGCAATGTCCTGCAGGGAAGAAAAATGCCAATTTTCAAAAGAGTTTCGAAAAAGTGTTTCTTACATGACTTTTGTGGCACATATTCAAGAATATCAGTCAAAAAAATTCTAAATCACGGTCATATGTCTCGAATGAATTCACTTTCTAGAAAAGCATCATACCATATTCTTCATTAGTTCCATTAAAAATAAAGTAGCACTTCAACAAAAAGTAAATCATAGAAAATAATCAAAATATATGTAATAACAAAACAGAAACTTGATATAGATTGGTAAAAAAACCGTGACATACTTCTCCAATTGCAATGGTGATGACATGAGGAGTGAAACCATTCCCAGCTGAACCAGAGATCAAACCACCTGCCAATAACCAATCAAAACATCAAACACACAAAATATGTAAATATTAAAACCAAATTAACATAAATCAGCCAGCCTAAGAGTAATTTATCTCATAAACCATTGCATTATCAACTCAACTCAGCCCGCACCGCTTCTCAAAAACTTAGAGTTGATAGTTACAAATCAAAACTACTAAAGTAGCAATTATTTAAATTGAGACTGAAATATATTGTATTAAAATCATACACAAAATAATACAAAACTTGCACCAAAACATTTTTAAATAAAAGGGCAAAACATTTTTAAAAGACCATTTAAATAAAAGAGTAAAGATTTTTAGGCCTATTATCACATTTAGAGGTAAGCTTGTGACATATGTAAAGGCCTCACTATAAAATGGGCATTCAAGCCATGCCATGTTTTTAAAAAAGCTTGTGACATGTCTATGTGAGGAAAGTCTAACTTAGTCGAGTCTATTTTCCCCCAACACCAAAAGAAACATGTATCTCAATCTTGGAAATGAAAAAATAATAATTTATTGATATTAATGTTTAGGTATAAATTGTCAAATATTATCGCCGACAAAATAACAAAAATAAGGAAAGCCATGAAAAACATGAGAATTTCAACATATTAGCTATAATATTTAAGAAATAAAATTTATGTTAATCTTTGAAAAGCAAGTCATGGCCAAACCAATCGACGTTTCAACCTCTTGGTTGTAAAATTGAAATAATAAAATTTGTTAATCTTTTAAAAACAACCAATGTAATGGCTGAAACAATAGAGTGTTTCAAATTTCAATACAATAGTTGTACTATTTCAGTAACAAAATTTATGTCAATCTTTGACAAACAAGTCATGTAATGGAGGAAACAATCAAGAATGTCAACGTGTTAACCATGATATTTAATAAAAATCATCTTAAATTTTCTAGTGGAGTAATATAAAAATTCACTGATTACATCACAGCTAACACATTGACATTCACTGATATTTTCTATGTGTGTTTGTGCCCTGATAATATCAAGATGCACAAACACACATGGAGGAATATAAAAATTCACTGATAATTCAGTTCATTGTGTTTTTACAATGCCAGAGTGAATAAAGAACAATTTCACTCCACTAATGTTCTTTCTCTCTTTCCACTTAGTGGAGATAACAAGACACAGGAATAAAATTAAAAATAGAAAGAAAAAAATAATAATTAATGCCTTTTTAGTTTTCTAAAGCACCAAAATTTGAGACAAACCAAGACTTTCAAGAGTTTAATAAATATATAATGTGTAAACAAGCTTCGCATACATATCCAATCATACTTCACAATCATGCCACAATAAACAAATTTTTAAAACTAATATTGCGATGTGTCAAGATGGTAAAATATGATTTGATGCATATGTAAAACTTGTTTGCACTATCAATATAAAGTTATAAACCCAACTTTTAAAGTGACAATTATCTTAAAAAACATTGACATATAATGTAATAAAAATCATTGACAAAATAATATATCATGTGAACCAAAACTTAAATTTAATAAATTGAAATCTTTTATTATGTCTGCATCTAAATTAGGGGCAGGAATAGGTCAGGAGGCCTCTACGAGCCTATTTTAAAAAAACTCATGTTTAGAAAAACAAAACTTATATTTAACAAAAGAAACATTTGTCTTTAGCGCATCCAAAAGGCCTGACAAACCGACTTATATAAACAAATATAAGTTGATAAAATAATTTTTTATTTTTGTTATTAATATAGTAAATATTTATTGTAATATCATCAAAAACATATACTTGTTGATCTTTTTAAAGTGATAGTTCTAGTAGACTACAAACAGACTCACATCTATTAACTAATTTAGAGATAACCTTGTGGCTTACATGAAAGACATACCATAAAATAAGCTTTCAACCAAGCCACACTTTCAAAAACGCGATATTAGGTTTTTAAACGAGGCTTATATAAATTAGGGAAATAGACTAAGCTAAGGCCTCAAATTTGTGAAATGGGCCAGGTCAACTTAAGTTGAGGCCTAGCCTGGTATGGCCCATTTTACCCCTAATCCCAGTAAAATTATGTATCTATGTCTTGAGTGCAATAAAAAATTGATTTATGGAAACATATGAACAAGCATAAATTGTCAAATATTATCTCCCCAACAAAGTAACGAATAATAAGGAAACACTTGAGTATCTTAATGTGTTAGATGTAACGTTTAAGTTAATCTTTGAAAAAGAAGTAATGGCCAAAATTGTCTACATTTCAATGTGTTAGCTTTGAAAAAAAAGTGATGTAATGGCGCTGAAACCATAGTGCGTTTCACGCGTCAGCTGCAATATCTAAAATAATAAAACTGATGTCAATTGTTGAAAAACATGTCAAGAAACGGAAGAAGAAAACGAGCAATATGCATTGGCAGCAATATTTGAATAATGAAATGTATGCTAATATTTGAAAAATGTTATGTAACAGTCTAAGCAATCAAGTGTTTCAGGTTTCAACACTGATTGTTTCATAGGAAAAACCATAAAAATTTAAAACAGAAACAATGAACCATAAAATTTTGAATAGACAGTGTGTGTTGTGTGTGGCGGAATATACAATTCATTGTTAATTTAGTCCATTTCGGTATTAGAATATCAGCACGAACAAATTAACAAAAAATAACAGAAAAACATACAATCAAATGGCACATGAATATTATAATTACTTAACTTTTATTAAACGCGACAAGTTAAAAGGTGGAATAGAGATTTACCGAAAGAAGCCAACTGTTGTTTCTTTCCGGACCCTGGAGGGCGGCCTCTACCGCGTTTCTGAACTTGCGGTATGGATCCAGGATGACTTGCAGCTGGTGTTGTTGGAGTCAATGCCAACGACACACTTCCATCTGCCCCGTATTTTCTCGGCCTTCCTCTCTTTCTTTTGACAGGTTCACCGGTTGAAGCAGCTCCAGAAGGAGCACCTACATTGATACATTGCGATGAAATTCCAGATGAATCCAACGGTAATGTGGATCCAATAGTACCACCACCTCCAATACTTGATTGAAACGGTGAATTGGCATTCGACATTGGACGAATACCGGGTGAATTATGCAATTCATGTTGGTTTCCAGAACCAGGTAATCCCCTATGCATATAGTAGGGTGCAGAGCCGGATAATGCCGCCATTTGGTCCCCTCGATCCATGCATTTACTTCAAAGTCCCTTCAGAAATCTTTAACAAAGAAAATTTGAAACCACCTCTAATTTTCAACAATCCAAACTTTACCACCTATAGCTATTCACATATAAAATCAATAACAAATAAAAAATTACAAAAATCAGAAAACCATAAAATCAATTAAATCCAATGTTCAATCACTGCAAATTATATAGACTAAAATCAAATTCTCTGCATACTACAAGAACAAATTTTCTAAGGACTAAAACAAAACAACAAGGACCAAAAGCAAAATGTGGTATTCTTGCAAGAAATGATTAAATACAGAAAAAAATTATAAGGACTAAAAGCAAAAAGTTGTACATATTTGCAAGGACTAAAAACATATTAAAACATATAATCAATTACTACAGTTTGATAAGATTAACAACAAATCAAAAATGAAAACTTCACACAAATAAAGTTTCTCAACAATGGTAATAATACTCTACTGAATTATACATATGAATGTTTGACAAAAATATCTAAATATGATGAGCAAGCAAAAGAAAAAGAAAAGGACCTCAGAACCTCAAAGGCAAACCAAACATGCAGAAGACAAGCAAAAAAGTAAAAGACAGATCAATGGAAACAATCTACAAGATCAATTAGAGAGAGGACAAAAAGAGAAGCTAGATTACAACTTACCAAACTATATAGAAATTAGAAAATATATGAAAAAAAAATAAAAAAGCTTCACATTGAAGATAAAGACTAGCTGAACTGTAACAGGTCCACTCTCACAGTCTCACACCAACCCATAATCAAATCTTTAACATTAAGCAATTTCCAAGGTGACCCTTTGATGCAAACACCCAGAAAAACCAAAAAAGACATAATTTTTTTCCTTTTTCTACTATTGTATAAACCCAATTTCAAATTCAAGTAAAAACAAAAAAATGCCACACTAAAACAGAACAACTTTAAAAAAAACACAAAAAAGCTACAATTTTTGTAAATAATAAAGTGAAGAGTAAATGAGATTTCACACCTCAAAGCATAAAAAAGAGATAATAGTGATATGAATGCATCATGAATTTCACTTAAAATTGAATATATATATATATATATATACAGAGAGAGAGAGAGAAGAGAGTGCTCACAAGTGATGAGAGAGAATCAAATTCAAAAGGGTATTATGATTGTGATCAAGTGGTGCATATCCTTCATGAAGATGTGGTGGAAATGGAAGCTAGTGAGTGTTGAAAAAATGTTCAACGGTTTCATAGGGAATTAAAGAGAGGTGGTGGTGGGTGACAGGAGTGCATGAGAGAGAGAGAGAGAGAGAGAGAGAGAGAGAGAGGGAGAGAACAACATTAACTACAGAATGTGAAAAAAGGAAAAACACAAAACATGAGTAAGTATTGAATAGTGTATGCTATGCTATGTTTGTGTGTCTGTTTTTATTTTCTCTTTCTTAGTGTGTTGTGTGTGTCAGCAGCATAAGTCCTTATCAGATTGAATAATTTTTTCTAGGGGTGAGTGAGTGTGTGACTTCATTTTTTCTCTCTCTCTTAGGAAGAGTGATTAATCATCATGAATGATGATGAAAGATGCTGTAGATTTATGCTTTACTCACTGGCATTTCACAAACAAACAAAACTTTCAAGAGAAAAAAGCACTTCTTCTTTTTTTGGTTTCCAACTTTTAACTGGATTAGATAACATGTCATGTAATGTAAACACTCTCAATTAATATTTTATTTTACTTTAATTTGTGAAATTAATTTTTTTATTTAATATAGACTTGTAAAAATCTTGTCAAAAAAAAAATTTGAGAAAATTATATATACTAATTACGTTTTCTTTTTTTCCAGGTTGGGATATAGGTGTTGTTTTGTTACGATGTTGAGGACTAGTTTATTCCGTTAAACTGATTGATAAATTAAGTAAGAGTTTTTATAATATTATATCATATGTTCTTTTATATATAAGGTTTAATTGTATATTTGATCGTTTTATTTTCATCGATTCATATAATTGATTATCTTTTTTTAAAATTCAATAGTTTTGATCCTCTTATAAATTTTTGAATTAATAAAATAATGATGTGATATATTATAATTTGTGGTCATCATATTATAAATAATGTGACATACAGTCTCATAATATAGAATCATCTACATGCATTAATTATTCATGTATTATTAATTAAAATATAAAAAATGAATAATTTTTAAAACTGAAATTGAAGTTTTAAGATAGTTTTATTGCAATTTCATAAATGTTAATCATTCTATGTCATCGTATCATATGTCATGTTATTTAAAACATATTATATCGTCATTTTTTTAGTTAAAAAATCATAATGAGATATCGCAATTGTCCGATTTTAAAATAGAATATCAATTTCGTGAATTACTAAAAATAAAGGAACTAAAAATGCAACTAAACTTATATATTATTACTTTTGATTTAGGTAGTTCATAGTCGTGAAAGATAAATAAAATAT
>JBBPBP010000004.1:55118394-55131441 GCA_037974735.1 Cicer chorassanicum
TATAAGAATCATTACACAACTCATTAAAAAATATTTGACACTGATTAAATTATTTTAATAGCAATAAATAAAAAATAAATAGCTTACATATATATATTTAGTCTTCTATTTTAATTGAATTATGATTTTGATCTCCAAACAATTCAAATTTGATAATTTAGTCCCCATGTTTTATATATTTTTAGACTTTTCCCATCTTTATATAGGTTAAATTTTGCTGAGGTTTTTTCTTAATGGATGACATTGAATTATATTTTATGACTCATGTCATTAATTAAAAAGACATGTCATTAATTAAAAAAATCCTAAAATTTATGAAACAAAAATACTAATTTTTCGTCTTTAAATACTTGTTTAATTGATAAATGTCAATATTATTATGTTGGACGTTTTGTCACAGGTTTGAACTTGAGATTTCGCAGTTGTATGTGAGTTTATGATAGTATTTATCATCTCTTCAACAGACAAAAACAAATAAGTTCTCATATTTTGAAATGGAGAGACTAAAACTGTTATTCAATTAAGATAGAAGTGTCTATATCTAGCTAAATAGAAGTATTCATTAAATGAATATTAGAAGTGTAAATAGGCTAGGTTGAGTTAGACTTTGTAAGATTTGAGTGTCACTTTTTTTTAAAATGTTATATTTGAATATGATCTATATATTAATTATTATACACACATTTTTAAGGTTTGGTCCGATCTTTTTCAAAACCTCACAACATTTGACATTCTTTTTAAAAGTCATAGAATAATAAGTAATTCATAAATCAAATAGTTTAATTTCTATTTTGATATTTAATATGATATTTTTAGATAATTTAACATTCAGTGGAGGAGTTTGACTTAAAAGTTCGGATGGACCACCAAATAAACAATAATTTATAAATTAAATATACAAATGATATTGTATAAAAAAAATTAAGTTGTAATAAATATAAAGTCGATCATAAAAAAAAATTAAGTGTTTAAGCTCTTTAACGACTTCAAATCATCACAATAGAAATAACATTTTTTCGATTCTTAAAACTTTAACCAGATCAAATATAAAAGTTATCATTTTTTAATCTCATACATTCTCACAAGCTTTCCTCTTAAAAAATAATCAAATTTTCTACTCAACATCTTTATTTTATGATGCAAAGACACAATTTCAAGAAATCGATACTAACACATCGAAGAAATCAACATTCAACACTAACACAATTTCAAGAAATAACAACAATTCCAAATCAATAAATTATTAACACAACAAATCAAGAAATCAAAGGAACAAATACACCTTTGTCTATATTCATAAACACTTTGTCCAAATTTACTAGAGGTCAAACAAAAGAACAAATACACAGTGAAAGGTTGAAAACAACAAAAGGTGAGAGAACAACATAATAAACCAAAAAAACAGATTATTTCAATCTTCTACTTCCACACAACTCATCCAAGCATCACACAACAAAAAAAAACAACAACGAATATTGGAATACATACTCAAAGAAATCCCAATAGTGAAAAGAAAACGAAAAAGAAAACAAAGGCTAACAATTTCAATACAATTGCAAAACACACAACTTCAGTTAATCAACATTAACACAATTCAATAAGCAAAATACCCAACAACAAATATCTAACAATTCAAACAATAACATTTCAATTTTTCTAACAATCTAACATTGTAAGTCTATAACACACTAACACAGTGTAGAATATTATCACTTTAGTAATTGACTTATTCAAAAATTCAAACTAGTTATCGAATTATTAAAACGTCAGTCAGTTTAGTCCATAACGTCATAATGATCACATACTATTTTGACAATAAGTTATATCTTTTAAAGACTTTTATAGTAGTAAGTATCTTTCAATGACTACTTAGATCATTCGTGGACTAATTTAAAGATATAGCTGGAATCAATAGCCAAAATAATAATATTTTAAGTATTGAATAATATATTGAGATAGAATTTTATGATTTTGTGATGTACTAATATTTAAATTTTATTATATTTTTTAAAATAAAAAAAAATATTTTTTTTACTTATAACACGTAAATCCAACTCAATTTCCTTTTAATAGAATTAATTTAATTCAAATTTGATGTAAAAATCAGATTAAAAACTCAACTCAAATAACATCGTCGACTCAAATAATCAATCAGAAAACACCTTTAACAGTAGATTAAGTAGTAGATTGTTGTTGTTGGTCCCACTTAGTCTCAAGCATATTTCTCTCCCCCTCCCCTCACACAATTCATAAAGGAAGGCGCGTGCATAAAAGACGAGAATCGTGACAAAAAAGTGTGACAGAGCTAACTGAAAACGGGTTTAGCACTTCTTTACTACTGACTTACTCTCAGTTTCATCATAAGAGATGATAGCTCAATTTGTTTCTTTGCACGTAACTTACTATTCACCCTTTTTTTATTTTTCTCTCTCTCTCCATCCCACACCACACTATAAAATATCTATCAAAGGTTGGGGATATGCAATTTTCATGACAACCTTTCAACCAAGAATCTTTTCCCTATTGGTACTACACCTATCACAAAACAACAACATATATGTATCCTCATCTATTTCTCTCAAATCATTATCAAACTGAATTCAATTTGCTTTTAATATAACTATTATAATACACGAGCTAGGTGCGTCGTTTATATATTTTTATTTAATTAAGTATTTTTTTAATAATAAATAGAATAAAATAAATGAAGTTAATTATCATAGTCGATAATTATCAAACTAATATATTAGTTGTACTTAAAGTTATTAACATCACAACAAAATAGTTTATGATGTGGTTGTAGTTGTGAGAGTTAAAATTTCATAAAGGTTTATTAGTGATAGTATTATGATTGCTATAGAGTATCCCAAATAATATTGATTTGTAGAAAACAATTTTTCAAGACAATGGACATGCAAGTTACAATGAAACCATCGCTATTGATTAAGACATATAATAATAAATCATAATTTACTAAAATATGTTTTACATGTAAAGAAATCTACAATAGAAATGTCATCCATACATTATCAATCGTTGTAGGTTGGATATTGATGTTAAATTAGTAATGTATCATCAATAAGTTTTGCAATGTCGAAAGACAACTTCATTTGTTGTATTTTTTCACATCAAGAGTCATAATTTGCATAAAAGTCCTATAACATAATCTGCACCAAAGCTCTGTAACATAATATGCATGTTAATTAATATGATCTTATGATGTAATTTCAATTGTATTTTGATTGTTTGATAAGATAACAAAATGTGAGAAATAGAGTTAACAACATACTTTAACTTTTAATGGTTGGACTACATTCTCTATAGTATATTCTTTCTATAACATGTTCAATGTTAGTTGACGATCTATCTCAGCAAAATAATAATGATTGAAATTTGTCTTTCTATTGCAAAAATCCACTCAAAAAATCCAAATTGCTAATTGTATTCTTTACTATAAAACTAAGCACATTTGTTAAATTAGATTTATGTATACTATGATAAAGCATTAATGTGGCATATCCATGATGGAATACTTAATAGATTAGTCTAAAGTACAATATTGAATTACAAAATAATTGAGCAAGACCTTTTAACTAATTGAAAAGTTGATTAAGTGAGTGATGATCTAAATTTATAGGTTATGTTGATCATTTAGATGCTTTCAATGTCTATAGTTGTATTTTTATTTTAAGTCTGCATATGGAATAATTAAAGAAAATAATATACTTACAAATCAAAGAGATTGAAAAACCTCTTTGTATACAACATTGTTTGTTGTATATGATGATTGCTTATATTTGTCATGTATTAAGATCTTCAACCCATTCTTGCTTTTAACTCTTGAAATAGCTACATATAACTGACCATGACTAAAGATTGACTTTGGCATGTATATCCCAACGTAGTCCAATGATTGTCCTTGTGATATGTTGATTGTCATACCATAGGAAACAACCATGGGAAATTGTCTCCTAATTAGCTTGAAAGGCCAAGGTGATTGAGAAGGTGACATAGACATTCGTAGGATATATATCAAGTTCTCAATATTTTTTCCTGAAATTATCTTTGCTTCGAGCACATGATTTGCAAGCCTTGTAACAATAAGTCTTGTTCCATTACACAAACCTTCAGATTGATCAAGATTTTGCAAAAGCATGATTGGAGTTCCAACTTTTAGTTTTATTTTGTGGTTTGGAAGGCCTGAGGTAGTTAATGTGTTCAAAAATTCAGGTGTAAGGATATCAAAAGATTCATTTTCATGACTTTCTGAACGATCAACAAAATCTGAACTTAAATACTCATTTTCTTCTCCTATAATTAGTGCAATAAAGCAATGATATTAATTGGATATACACATAATTCAATAACTATAATTATATAAATAAAGGTTTAATAATAATAATAATAATAATAATAATAATAATAATAATAATAATAATAATAATAATAATAATAATAATAATACATGGTATTAAGCTCATCACATATTCATTTATTGAATTCACAATCTTTGTAGTTGATGCCAAAATTGCTCTACATTGCAAAAAAATATTTATTCTTGTAATTTTGGATTAAATTTAGATATGTGCTATGAATAGTTGCTTGAAGTGGATCATTGAAGTTAGTGATTATCAACTCTGGTGGTATTTGGATCTCTGCATGCCCGTCATTAGGCTCTGAAAGCTTCCCATCTCCTAATTTTAAGATCCATTCTGAAAATTGTTTAAGTTCATCCATATTTTCTCTTTGCATTGCTGACAATAAACGCATGTTTTTCGTGAGTCTTAACACTTGACAATGATCCCAAATATAAGAGAAGTTAATTGTTGCATTAACAATATCTGTCTTCTTTAGCTTTGACTGTGCAATTAGTGCAACTAAGATAAAACCAACCGAATCTGACGCAACCTTTGACAGAGTTGCCACAGTGACACCAATCATTTCCTAAAAACTATGATGTAATTAAAAAAATTATAACAATTAACTAATATATATATCTACATAAAAATAGTGTGATGAAATTATAGTTACATGCCCAATAGCCTTGATTTGGCGAAGAGTTTTAGCTTGACCATTATGCATAAACTTCTCTTGCGAAGTGTATTGAGATGAAGATGTGATCTGAGTTTGTAGTTGGCTGCCCTGAATGTAGTTATCTATATCATCTATTGCAGGTAACCTGCATTCATTGAAAATTGACTACTTAATAGAAAAAAGATTACTTATAAACAAAACTGCTAATTGAAGATAAGTGGTCAACATCATTAAAATCGCTTGACCTCTAATCAGGCTAAATCATAACTGCAACATTTAGAATACACTTGTAAAGAGTTGGTCAACTTAATGATTTCTAAATTCCTTGATTTGGTGCGTGTTTTCATTGATAAGAAGTTTAGTTCCACTCCATGCATTAGTGATTGTGTGCCCGTTGTTTCCTGTCATATAGAACTAATTAACTAACAACTACATTTAAGTAAATTGTAACAAACAAAATCTTTCATTAAACAATTAGTACTTGTGTTTAGATTAAAAATACCTTCAGGAGGTTTGACTCGTGCATGGTGGAAGATTATAATAATGGGACAAGAGTTGGGGTGAACATTAACATATTTGAGGAATTGTGTACCATAAGCCTCCCATAGGGAGCAGGTAAGGCTAATCAAATAAATAATATCATTTGAAACATGCTTTGTATAGTATATTAATTAAATGTAAATATTATTGTTACTTGAGATCCTTGATTTTGACGGTGACACAAGTTTTTTTGGTTGATGATGTTGAAGTTGAAGAAATGACTTCATCCACTACCCCAATAATATCTATAAATAAAAAAGATAAGTTATCCATTTAAACACGAAAAATATAAAACACATATATATTATTCAATTAAAAAAAAATGATAATATTACCAATTAAGTTGTTAGGAGGGTTCTGCCCATTCAAAATAGTGCTAAAAGACACAAAATGGTACTGAGTCGGTGGAATTTCAAGGAGATCAATCTTTTCTTCAAAAGTAGTAGAACTAAACCGTTTTAGTTCTATTCTTTTTATTTATTTATAATGGGATTGATTCTATTCTAATAAAAGGAAAATCCATGAAATTCTATAAATCAAAATTAAGCCTACATGTCATGTTATTAATTTAACACTAAAATAACACCAAGTCCAAGTATATGCACATAAAAACCAATAAGTAATCGTTGAATTATAATTTAAGGAAATATAAGTAATAGTGAATAACAAACCACATAAATCAATAGCCTTCTTCAATCCATTGTTAGCGTCGTGAGAAAACTCTTCCTCGTTCCGTATAGAAGCATTAGGTCCACTGTTCTTCGTTTTAGCATCGTAAGTGCTCACATCGTGTCACATGCATCAGATTAAGAAAATTATAAAACATGGAAATTAAATAATATAATAGTAATAAAATTGCACCGCACGATCGAAGCGTTGACAGTGTAATTAACGAACAGAGTAAGAAATATAAATCGTAAAAACAATGAAATTTGAGAATGAAGAGTAATTGGTTGATTGAAGAAAAGAAAAAAGAGAAGGAGAAGAAGTTACGGTATTGTGTATGGAATGGAAATGGATAAGTGAAAGTGGGTTGGTTTGGTGGTTCCAATTCCAGAAATATTTTAAAATGACAAAAATTTGAAGAAGTTGGGTTATGTGCAAAAAGCTAAAGTAATATACAATTGTGACCTTAATTTTTTTGCAAAGGTTAAATTTATGAAGGACAAAATTGTATATTTGATATAGTTGAGAATTCTTATAGTATATTGTAGATTTATGATTTTTAAGATAACAAACCACACATGACTTGAACATAGATACAATTAGTTCATGGATATAATGTTTGATAAATAGTTAAGGGAATTATTATGCATAAAATTTCTTCATCAATATTGATGTCATCTAATTTGCATTTCGTCTATCAAATAAGTTATATAATTTTCTTCTCTATAATTGAGGTGAAAAAAAATATTTAATTGTAATTTTGATCCATCTATTTTATCAATTTACAAAATTGGTCTACTTATTTTAAAAGTCGACAGCTTTAGTCTCTTATTTGGATTTTTGAACTTAAAAATAACAATTTGACATATTTTAAATGACACGACATACAATTTCATGATATAAAATCATCTAGATGTATTAATTATTCATATGTCATTGATTAAATTACAAATATAAAAAAAATTGAATTTGAAAGTTAAGTTTTAACAGTGTTTTATTCTGATTTCATAGGTGTTAATTATTTAAAATCATCGTATCATATGTCATGTTATTTATAACATGTTACATCGTTTTTTTTGTTAAAAAATCAAAAAAATGATCAAAATTATTAATTTTTAAAATAGAAATATAAATTTTGTCAATCAATAAAAATAAAAAATAAAAATAAAACCGTAATTAAACTAAATAAAAATTAGAAGCAGTAGACATTTCGAAATCATAGCAAAAATGCTTACCTCCGTCCATGTTGTTTTGAAAGGATATTCATGTTCACAAAAGCATCACATTCTTCTCGAGACCAACGATTGTCTAAAACACAATATTGTGATTCAAACAAGTTTGGGTTCGCAACAAAGAAGAAAACAAAGGAGAATAAAATTAAAACCTTTATTTTTAATTCGTAAAAACTCAAAGCATTAATCAAACTTTAACAAAAAGTATTGGATTACTCTAGTTTTGGTTTTGGCTTTTTCTCTTTAGGATTTAATATTGGCTTTATTCTCGAGTCTTTTCTAGTCTCCGACACCTTTTATGTAAGTCTCATCCCTTCTTAGGTAAGATTTTGCCCTCATTTCTGTGAATTATGACATCCTTTTTTGTTCTTTATTCTTTCCAAGCTTATTTCAACAATTGCAAAACCACCACTAGAGTGTTGTAGTAGAGTTCTCTAATCTATTATTTTGTTACTACTTTCTTCTTCTTTTCTATGATAAGTTTGTCTTTAAATAATTTTCTTCATCTTTAATGTGAACACTTCTCACAAAAATATTTCTTCATTTTAAATCGTGTGGGTACAATTTTTGTGATAGTTAACCAATAACATAATATCCAAATTAATCTCACCAAATATGTTCATTTTAAAGCTTCAAAAGAGTAAAGCAATGATGCTAGTAGAAATGACTATTAGTAGGGTATCTGATAATGCACCCGCTGGAAATTTGCAACACTCTTTATGGGGACCCACAAGAGTGGTCACTGGTACGGTATGAATAAATTCGTAAATCTGATCATCTAAATTAAATTATTTTATATTTTAATTTAATTGATTTAAGTTTGGACCTAATCAAAATAAGATTGGCTATTGAACAAGTAGTCTAATAATACATTTTCTCGATGAGTGTCTCATTTTTTTAAAATATATTTTTAAAAATTACAACATTTTAGTTTAATCTTTAGAAAAAATTTATTCACTTTTTATTTCTACTTTGATTTTATAGGATTTTTTTTAGATTAAAATTTTTTTACAAACAAAATTTTAAAGTAAAAATTAAAAGTGAATAACAAAATTTTAAGAAATAAAAAGTTGAAAATCTTTTTATATGAACTAAATAAAATTTTATGATAACTAAAATTTATTTTATCAATTTTTTTAATTATTAAAATTACACTTTCTTTTCATTAGAGATTCAATTTTTAAGATTAAAATATGGCCTCTAAGATGGTTAAGACGGTACTTAATCAAATTAACTCAATAATATTTAATTCGAATAACATATTATCATTTTAAATCTGCGAACTCAATTTATTGACGTAACATATATATTTTTATTTTTTTTATTATTGATATATATAGTTATCATTTAATTATCAAATTTAATTTAAAAATTTATTATTAATTTAATTAGTTTATATTTTTATTGTGTTTATAAATGTATTTTAAATATTAAATGATGTATAGTAGTAAAATTTTGTGATTTTTTATATCGTGAAATTTCATCACCACACATGATTATTTGCCCCACCACCATGTTATTTGCTTTTATACCTCATAATAATATATTATTTGACATTCTTTTTCTCAACACCTTTTTTTAATAGACCCACCCAATATATCTCGTAGTACATAACAATCTGAGTAATGAGAGTATTTTTATCGTGTCTACTGTCTAGTGTGTTTCTTCCTTTCCTGCTCTTATTAAAATTATTTAATCGAGAGATGATGCACCATATATTTGTTCTCGAGTGTCCGAAATTAAAAAATAATTAAAAACAAAATTCTTGATTTGGCCCACATGGGATCATGAGTTAGATTCTTCTTTTCCAAATATGGAAGTACCTGAATTGTGATTTATAGTATATCCAACTTTCAAACACAACTTTAATGTTTTTATATTGCATTTGCCGACTTCATCTGTCCACATGCTTTTCCTATGATGTCCAAATATAGTACTAAGATTTTAGAAAATTATAATCACAAATTCTATTGTCAATGTCCATAATTATGGTTGTTCCATATAATATAATAGGACATTGGGGCATGTATCATTTTCTCATTGACAATGACCAACCTCCAAGGGAAATTTCTTTATCTCCTTTTTTTTTAGATGTAATTAAAAGTCTGTTAAAAATAAATACATCATCATCATACCATTAAATTCTTTTAGTTACTACTTTATTTCTAACCATGGCTTTTTTTATTGGTGGTAATTTGTTAAGGTTGTTGTATTGAAATTCTTTGCTCAAAAGAAATCGAGATTGTCTAGTTGAAAGATTTGAAGTCTCTCTATAGGTGGTATTTTCATTCTTTTCAAAGTTGTCTTGTCGAATTATCGATTTATTTCATTTTTTTTCTTCAAAGCTTCGCCAAGTATCATTTCTCACATTGAGACCTTTTTTAAATTATTTTTGTGGAGTTGTAGTGAAGACGCTCAAAAAATTCATTGTGTAAAATAGAAAAATGTATGTCTTTTAAAGGAGAAAGGTTTGGGTGTGCGTAGGGTGGGAGATTTCAATTGTGCTTTGCTAGGTAAATGGGTTGGTGGTTGAAAACTGATCAAAATAGTATTTGGTTTAAAGTGTTGGCTAATAAGTATGAGTTAGAAGGGTCTAACGTTGCTTATAGGTCCAACATATAACATCAAGTTGGTTGCATGATTTGTTTTAGTTTGTGATGGGTTGGGTGATGAAAAGGAAAATTTTGGTTCGTTTGGTTGGTCATGGTAGAGATAGTTCATTTTGGCTTGACAACTGGATAGAGGGGGGATGCTTTGTGTGATAGGTATCGTTGGTTGTATGGGTTGGTGGTTGATAAAAATAGTTTGGTGGCGGCCATGTCTTGCCTTAGGTGGATTGTGGATGTGGACTTTGGAGGTGGAAGAGAAATTTATTTGTTTGGGAGGAAGAGTTATTATTGGATTGTACTTTTTTGTTGGATTCAATGGTCTTGCAAAAAAGTGTGTTGGACAGATGGACTTGGCAACACGATCAGGGGGACGAGTATTCTATCAAAGTCGCTTACAAAAGCTATCGGATGGTTCAAGTGTAGAAGTGAATCCTCTTTTTGATATCACTAGAAACAAGTTGGTACCTCTCAAAGTATCTTTGTCTGTGTGGAAGCTTTTCAATAATAGATTACTCAATAAAGATAATTTGGTCATGCATGACATGTAAGTCGATAAAGGCCTTCGTTGTTTGGGATGTGAAAAAGATGAATTGTTATAACACTTATTGTTGTTTTTTAATATAAAATTGTTTTGAAACTCATTGTTGCCACTAAAGATATTATGGGATAAGTCGCGTACTAGGTCGCTATCTTTAAGACATTTTGTGGCATTGCTCAAAATTGTGCAAGAAGACTATCAACCATGATGTCCCCAAGATAAAACATCTCAGTCAAACTGTATCGGAGATCAACTACACTATAGGATCCCTTCAAGAATTACACTATCAAATATGGCACTAAGACCACTCGCAAGCCGAGGGGATTATGGTACGAAGACCACTCTAAAACTGAATGGACAATGATATTAGGATTACTCTAAAAATCAAAAGGACATAAATAAAGGGGAGAAATGGATCAAAGTGTGTCGAGCAGACGAAAGATAAGAGAGAAAACTAGTAATTGCATCCAATTCTGGTGTACTTTTCCAAATGGTTAAACACTATATTTATAGTGCTATATAATAAAAACAGTAAAAAAAAAATAGAAGGCTCAGATCAAGTGACCGTTGGAAAACGAATAGATAGATTGAGCTCGTGTGAGGCAGATACTGGAGTGTGGAGGGAGCAGGCAGACGTGTATCAGACATATGACGTGTGTGGAACGCATTATAGGGATTTGACGTGGATTGTAACTAGTTTTTTTTTTTTTAATATTTTAATTTTAGTTTCTAAAAATATTAGTACACCACAAAACCAAATCTCATGTCAGACGACAGCGCGCACACGTGTTGTGATCAAGTGATATACGTCATCCCCCTTCATCACAAAACTTCATATTCTTATGGCACATACCAATTGATCCACCTCCAACTTTTATACACTAGTATTAGTGTAATCTATCTCATGTGTGACTCAAATTTGTTTTTCAATTCACAGACATTAGCATATTCTTTGTTTCAACACTTAGTTTTTGAATAATACCTTCGGTCAAGTTTGGTTTGATATTCTAGTTTAGCTTGGTGTTCAAAGCGCATTACCCAACTGTGAACCAAATCATATTTTTAATTCAAGAAGAGATCTACAAAACTTACAAGTTATATGGATGATGTGTTTATGGATCTTGTGGAAGGTGCGTAATGAGTGTATGTTTAATCAAGGTGTGGTGAATGTTCCTTATATGGTAGGTTGCATTAATGTTTTTTCATGGTGGTGGCTAAAATTTAAGGCTAAATGGTTTGATTTTGAATTCAATCTTTGGTGGAGCAATCCTAAAGCTTGTTTGGGTTTGGATGGGTTTTCTAATTTCACCTAACTTTTGGTTCGTAATTTTTTAGTCTAAGTTTCTGTATGTTGATGGCTTGATTTTGGCCACTGTTTCACAAACTTCTTTTGATGTGTTGTTTTTTTTTTTGTGGTTATTCTAGGCACATCTTCTGCTTTAAATAACTCCTATTGAATTCAATTTTGACTTTTTCAAAGAAAAAAAAAATTGAAGTTTCTTTACAATTATTAAGAAAAATAATGAATGACATCTTAATAGTTTTTTTTTTTTATAAAGGCAAAATATATTAAAAGACACAACATAAAGGGCCCATCACCAACACCCTGCAACCCAACATAGATACCCAACTGCAAACTCTCTCACCTACAAAATTTTGCAGAAAAATATAACTAGACTAGATTTGTTCACTGCAACGACAATCAGATTGGTCTTGAATCAAAACTAGACACCCAAGCACACTAGGGAATAAGTATCACCGTTCATTCATTCTCAATTAATATTGTTCGTATTTTGTTAAGATCGCAAATTCTTCAAATGAAACTTCCTTCCCATAGCTTGCTTTGATCTGGGCAGAAACATAGTGTTGGACCGATTCTTGAACTTTCACAAGTAGGAATATGACTAAGTTTAATTCAGTGTTTTGTCATTTGTCAAAATCTGAATCATATCTTTGCAAATAATAAATTTATCTTCTTGTGAGTGTTTCTTCTTTGTAAACAATTCTTGATCATATTGTCTTTGAAATAATTCATATCTTCTTGTAGATAAATCTTGATAAAATCTTCTTCAAATTTTGACCATATCTTCTTTTCAACTTGGTCAAAGATTTTTTTAATTATAAATTTGAATCAAATTTTATTTTAGATTGTCTTCAAAAACATGAATTTTTTTTCATACTCTGCGAAGTCAAATATATTGTTCTCATAAAATACTTTTGTTAACATCAAAACTCTAAGTATAAAACCAATTTAGTTTCAACAACTTCAATTTTATTTTATAATGATACATTTAAATATGTCAAAAACTAAATTAGGTTAATATGTTTAAATTACTAAAAGTTCAATATCTAACAAAAAATTAAAATTTAATATAATAATTATAGTACTATTAAAAAATATCTTTATATTTATTTAAATAGAGCTAAA
>JBBPBP010000004.1:55131800-55148177 GCA_037974735.1 Cicer chorassanicum
AAAAAGGTAAGTTCTCTAAATTAATATTTTAAAAATTAAACCAATCATCCACACGGTTAGAATATTAGAACACTAGATTAATAGTTGGGGAAATTTAAGTTATCTTTAAAAAATTATGGATATCATAACTAATTAAAATATGCTACATGTACCTCCGTTAACAATGTCAAATCTAGTTAATGAAGCATAAATGATTGATTTTAATTGATTGTGGATAATTTATCTACAATTTTTCAAAAGTACAACCTAAAATTTACCATATAAATTTCTAAAATATCACAAATAATGTATTATTGTCTTTTTTTTTGTTAACTTGGTTGTTTCTAAGAGAATGAGACTCTAATAATCCAGAGTTCGGTCATAAGGTAAGTATGTTTACTTGAACTCAACTATTTGGTTGTATTATACTTTCTCTATTTCACAACAAGTGTTACTTTAGCAACAAAAAAATTACATTTTTTATTTTTCAATTTAATTATTATTATGTATACTACTTAAAAAACATTAATTTTATTTTGTATTTATAATAGTGGAAAAAAATTAAGTGATTGAGTTCAAGTGGTTAATAGACTTCAATTAAAAAAGAATCACTCGGAAATACTCGAAATAGAATCCTAACATAAATAATTATTAATCGGACTTTACTTACCTTCCTACTTAATTTTAGATTACTAGGTTTCATTCCGTATAAAATTAGAGGTTTAAAACAAAACAAAAAATAGTAAAAAAAAAATAAAAAAAATCAATAGTTATTAAGAATAATTTGTCAAAATAGTTTATTCTTTTCTTTTCAGTCATTTTATTTTCATTTTTAATATGTGTAAAAAAAATCTTAAATGAAACTCATTTTTAAAATAAGATAGTATTTATAAGAATAATTGCAATGATGAAATCTAAAATATAACCAAAATATTGTCTAATTTTTTAAAAAATAAGATGTTTTTAGTTGTTAATTAGATATTATTTTATTAAGTAGTGGGAGAAATTTGACTACAACACACTATCTTTTTATCATTTAAATCTATATATCTCTCCGAAACTTATAATTCACCTTATGACTCAGATATATTTTCTAATTAAAAAAGGCCTATTATACGATTATAGCCTGTAATTAATATTTTTCTCCAATATTTCCTTTGTCCATCGAATTGGTATAGCGGCAAAGGATATATGTATATATAAAGATGAGGTGGGAATTGAAAGAGGTCATAGAGTAAGGATTATGTTATCTGATGAAGCAACTCTAACCTCTGCTATCTGTTGTGAGGAATAAGTGGTATCTTTTGTTACAAAAAAGTTCTCACTTGAAATGAGTATTTCTTTGACTAGGAAATCCTACTTGTTACCGGTTAAGAACTACATCTTTCAAAGGACGATCTATATCAATCCATTTATGAAAATACAACTAATATATCCTATTAATATATATTTTTTTAAGCAAAAATAAAATGCAAAAATATAACATGATTAATATGATATTCTGACGTCTCAATTATGTTGGCATCTTAAGATAATCATCTATCATTTACAGCACTCTAAAATATTATTAAAAATGATAAAAGAGATTCAAAATGTTTGGGGGACTATACCAAAACTCAAGCAAACAATCCTCCAGGATACAAAATATTGTCTCATTAAAAACCTTAACAAGAAATCTCATAGGAAAAAAACCACGGTGAAGGAAAAAAAGTGTAGTAACCACCTAGAGACATGCAAAATCTATATTTAGGAAGATCATGTTTCTATTGAAAATATCATAAATATTCGAAAGAAAAGTATACCACCAATAACTATTAACAATGTAAAGTTCCAAATTAACAATTTTGTCCGCACATTGATTCTCGTCTCTAAAAATATGAGAAATAGTAAAACTCATATTCTTAACCATCTCAATACAATTAAATCATTTATTTCTAATAGACCGAGAAACAAGGCTAGTATTCTTAATAGCTAGATTCGTCAACTACAATTCAGATTCAATCTAAAGAAATCTCCATCGATTCTTGTAGGTTGTTTTCAATAGTAATCATAATTCCTGTAAGCTCAGCCTGCAGTGCAGTTGTAATACCCAAATTTACAGCAAAACAACTCAAAGAAGCAGTAGAGTTGTCACTAAATATATTTTCACAGTCAGTAAGACCAGGACATCCAGTTGTAGCGTCATATGTATTACATTTAATTCTATACTCTTTGGAGGCACCAGATCACTTCCTTTATGATATGTGCTTTAGGAGGATGTGCTCCAACATGAAAGTACTTCAGAATTTGGAATTTTTAAAAAGAGTTGGAGATTGTACTAGTAATGTGATTTCCAAATAAAGATAAAATTTGACAATAAATTTTGTTGATGACAATGTAAAAAACAAGATTCTTATCTTTAAATCGAACTTGATTTTTGTAATTCCAAATAGTATCATTAGTAAATATTATGTCAGCTAAAATAACATTTCTGTGTTGATGAGATAAACTTTTATCACATATGACGAGGAGATTTTGAATCGAACTATTATCAAATTGAGAGTGAAAAATAGAGTTTAATCAAGACCAAAGCTTAGTAGCAAAACAACAAGGAAAAAAATATAATTACTAGTTTCCATTTCACATTTACTACTCACATCTAAAAACAATTTGACAACCTTAAAAATTAAATTATCATTAGTAGACATCTTATATTAAAATACAACTGTAATTAATAATCAGCTAGCTATCTTTATTACAAGATATGATTACGTAACATTAATTAGAACAAAGTTATGGAGAAACTTAATGTTCCTTTATAGCCAAAATTTAACTCAATTTCAAAATAAATATTGGATTCGACTATTGTACACAAAATTATAAAAAATGAAGAAAAAAAGTTCTATTTTAATAATATAATAATAATTTTGATGTAGTTATTGTTGATTTGTTTTATTTGGTTAAAATCATGTACTTATTTAATTTTATGAAGATTTAAGCATGTTGAATACAAAAAAGACTTGATTATATGATTTACTCAAACCACATTTTCTTATGTCAAACAAAAATACCAATACCTATTTTCTTTCCCCCACCTCCAATTTTTTGTTTTTAATATTGTCATGTTAAAGTTTACTATATAGAGTAACTTTAAGTTTACTAAATATTTTTTATGTTAGATTTAACTTATATACACGGCCAGTTTAAAAGAATTTTTATCTTGTAAATCAATCGCAATTGATAAATTATTAATAATACTTAACTTATACGATAATTATATTTAAAACCACACACATGATCATTATTTTTTTATTGTTTTAAACTTTTTTATATTGACATTACAAAAAAATTAAACTATGTTATTAGGCTCATAACAATTTTTTTGTCCTGAATGGAACTTTTTTTTCACCGTAAATTTTAATAAAGTAAACATTTTTTAGTGAAAATGTATTTTTGCCCATGACTGAAAAATGTGGGGTGTGAAAACATGTATGGGGTATGAATAATAATCCTATCATTTTCATATTAACCATTATCGGTTTGTTTTGTCAAATGCATAGTTCGTATAAAAAACAATGATAATTGCACCGTGCACTTCCCCACTTTTACCTCTCACTCCCCATTTTTTTATTAAAGACTATTTTACTCTTTTTTATTTTGTATAAAATTGAAAAAAATTTACCATTCTATTTTCTCACCCCTACTTTCGATAATTACAAAATATTTCTTAATAATTGAAAATTACAAACTTTCGAAATAATAACAAAGTGAGTTTTCTGATATATTCGAAATTTTTGTTAAATTTGAAACTTTCGAAATGATTTTTTCCAAGAACATCTTAAACTTTTGATGAATGTGAAAGTTTCGAAGTATAATTTTCCAGAAAGTTTCGAAAGTTTGGATGAATTTGAAACTTCTGAAAACACATATCTTTCGATAATTTCAAACATTCGAAGTAACTCAATTTCAAAAGTTTCAAAATATTCGAAAATTCGAAAGTTTCAATTTTTTAAAAAATTTTTACTTATGTATGTTATAATTAAAAATATATTTAGAAAAAAAATTAATTAAATTAATTATTAAAGCTTAATTGCAGTTTTAGTCCCCCTATTTATACTGATTCACGAAATTAGTCCCCATATTTTAAAAGTCGACAGTTTTGGTCCTTCCATCAGATTTTTAAACTAAAAAATGACGATTTGATATATTTTAAATGACGTAACATACAATTCTATGATATAAAAACCATCTAGATCCATTAATTATTCATATGTCATTAATTAAATTAAAAATACGAACAAATTTTGAAGTTGAAAGTTAAGTTTTTACGACGTTTTATTCCAATTTCATGGGTTTAATCACACTACATCATCGTATCATATGTCATGTTATTCAAAACATCTCACGTCATCATTTGTTAGCTAAAAAATCTGAGGGAGGGACCAAAACTGTCGACTTTTAAAATAGGGGTCCAATTTCGTGAATCAGTATAAATAAGGGGGCTAAAACAAAATTAAGCCAATTATTAATTAAATTTATTACTATTTTTGAAATTAGGTATGAAATTTATTACTATTAATTTATTACTATTTATTACTAAAAAAATGTATTTCGGAACTTTCATATTGTTCCCAAACTTTAGAAGCCTGTCTCGGAAGTTTCATTGAAGACTAAACTTCCGAAACAATTTTGGAACTTTCCATTAATTCCAAAGTTTCGAAACTGAAAAGACTTCATGTTCCTGAATTTTACATTTCGAAACTTTCAGATTGTTAGAAAGTTTCGAAGATTTCTGGATTTTGAAAGTTTCATGTTCATGGAAACTTTCGAAGATTTAGAAAATTAATGTTTCGAAAATTACAAAATTTCGAAGTTTATCTTACTTTTAGGTTTCAAATGTTCGAATGTTTGTAATATGTGATTCGGACAATTCAAACTTTTCAAGAAAATGGGTAAAAAAAAGATAAGGAATTCTTTTTAGAATTTTTGTAGATAATATTAAAGGTAATATGGTATTTTCAATGGAAATGTTCGGCCCAATTAAGTTAGGGTGATTTGAAATGGATGTTGTTCTTTTTTATCACTGGAAAAATAAATTAAAAGAAAATCAATAGATTAAACTTTGAAGAGTTGGATCCCCACAAAGTCAGCTAAATAAATACTAGACAAAAATGAAAGATAAAAAGATAACTGTCTAGAAAAGTATTTAATTTACCAAGTCAATCAACACAAATATTACCTTAATCACCTTAATCGACATTTATTCAAATAAAGGGTCATTTATTTTAAAAAATTATTTTTATCAGTATTTTCTTCGGCTTCAAATATAAATAAAAACATATATGCGTTTGGTTTAAAATATAACCAAAATTGTAAATGCATTTAGTCTAACTTTGAACTAAATAGATATTTTGGATCAAATAGATGTATCTTTTGTTTTTGTTTATTATTAACATCAGAAAGAGTATTAAGTAAACAATTGTATGTTTCTCAAAATAAATAACTTATTTGAAACTTGAAATTAAATTTAAGTACTTCGTTAGATTTGCCTATTTTTTTATCTATATAAAAAATATTTATACAACTTTTTTTAAAAATAAAGATTTAAGTGAGTTGAGTCTTTGGAATTACTAGGGTTACGACAGATTTCAAGACACAAATAACAATAATTATATTTATAAATTATCTATCAACAAAATCATCATGTTAATAAAGATAATTAAACTCGCGCCTTTACAGTATATAAGTAAGTTAACTCATTATAAATTGGATTGATTTATTGACAATATTAAATGACTTATATCATACTAGTAGAAGATAAGGTACAACACTATTGTTGTATTTATTATGTGACCCAGCAAGTGTAATTGGTGTACGCCCTCCAGAATGATATATAAGCAACAAAAATATAATTGAAAAATTGTTAATTAGATATATCAATTTTTCAATTACTACTATTTTTATTTATAATTTATTTTGGAGGGAGCATAATGCGTAGTCAGTATCTCTTTAATGAACTTTTGAATCTACAAAATATAAACATTAGAGTATGGATAAAAAATTAAAAAATCTATAACACTACGAAACTCGCAAGTTACAAACCAAAACAACAAAATTTAACTATGAAATGGCCTTTTAGCTTTATACACAAATTCTTAGTGTTGCATATTTATATTTTAAATTAAACTCTACTTTAGACTAAAATATCATCCTCTCATCTTGAATTTCTTTTAACAAAAAAAAAAAAACCTAAATTAAACTTACATTAACACCCAATTTTCTGAGTTCGGGATGATTATAAGAGATTGTGTTCACATTTTTTCTTCTTTTTCCAATTTTAATGTAAGATGTGTTAGATATTAAGTTTTTTCTTTTACGTCGTTAGATATTAAGTTAATACCGTGGCGTTCTCTTGTATGAATCAATATGGATAATTTGTCTATGCTCTTTCCATCGTGTTGCACTTTGTATTTTAGTTTTTTGGGTTCTTTGTTCCACTTTGTATTAGTCCTTTGATTTCTTGTTATAAAAAACAGTGTAATAGTAGTGAAGTGTAATAGTAGTGTGCTTTTCATGGTTTTGTTGAAATATGAATTTAATTTATATATATTTATAGAGAAAAAAAAATTGAAATTACATATGTATTCTTAACAATGCATGTTGATGTTGTGAAGTTCATTGAAATGTGATCATTAATTATAGAATAATATTATAATTTACTTTCACTGTAAGTAAATATTATTATTTTAAGCAAATTTTAATTAAATTTATATAGAATTTATTTTCATCGCACACTTAATATGAAATAATTTAAAAGTATCAATTACCAAAAAGAAAATACTAGAATCACACGGAAAATTGATTTTATTTTTTCTCTGATGTATTTTCATTATTCTTTGTCTCCGTCAAGGTTTTTTTTTCCCTTGTTTCTTACTTTAATTGTTGGGCCAATGATTCTTTTGTAGTTTTCGGCTCACTGTCATTTTGCAAGCCTAACCAACCAGGCTTGAACCACACCACCCACTTTAAATTGAGCCAGAATAAGCCCAAAAGTATAATTCTATCAAATAATAAAAAATAAAAAAAGCTGTATATCTATTTCTCTCGTTACATATATAAAATATGCAATATTTTCCCAAAAATTGTATTTGTGAGATAATCCACTTTCAAACTCATTAACTTCTGCCTATAAAAAACTTCTGCAGTCCTACTTAAGAGCTGGACATAATCTCGTTCCCGGTCGAACATCACCTTCCCAAACCTGCATCTAATCATAAAAACCTAAAAAAAAAAAAAATCAGAAGCCATTGAATGGCTGCATTGCATTAGCCTAGACTTTTAGGTTTTCTATTACGCAGAGGCTACTACATATGATGATGATGATATAACAATAACAATAACAATAACAATAATAATAATAATAACAATAATAATAATAATAATAATAATAATAATAATAATAGTCCAAAGAGTGGAAGGGGGATGCTGAACTCTGTGAATGTGGGAAAGAAGAAAACTTGTTGGGAGTAAAAGCGCCAATTAGCAACATCTCATTAGCCAATAATAACATTCATAAATTTCATTTAAAAACATTTTCGCCATCTAGTTTATATTAATTGTGCATTTTAAGCTTCAATAAGCAAATCTCAAGTCCATAAGCAAATCTCAAGGCCAAGAATAACATTATACAATTTGCAGTTCATTGACCTGGCAGAGACATTATTTTCTTTCTGAAGACAATGGTTAATAATAGATAAGAGTTGCTTCAACCCTCCCTCGTACCGTCCCACAATAAAATAGAAATTTGAAACACTTTCATTTATAACAATTAATTACTCAATTAACCACCACCTAAAAAACAAAAAGCAAATATTTTCTAGTGTCTAACAAAATAGCATAAAAGAGGCAAACTACTTTCAATATGTAGCCAAATTGTCGTAAATGAAAATGTGAAAACCTGCATACCATAAGTTTCGATTTGAATATGAAATCTATTTTTACTGGTATATGTTTCAACAAAAACTAACAACCAGTTACCGGAACGTAGGAACATTCACACGCTAGTTGTTCCATGTTATAACACAATAAGTCGGTTTATCTACCCTCGCCTTTTTAGTGTTTACCTGTGTGTGATTATAAGTGAAACTGAAAACCACTTCAAGTTCATATTCATAGATGTGAATATCATTTTTTTCTTGTAAAAGCAAAATAATTACCCAACTAAGGATTACGTATACATTCAGTCTTCCAGTCATGTGTAAAATTTCGTCCATCAATTACAAGATATAAAGATAAAAAGAAAAATAGATAGTTGATTAGAGACAAAATTGCAAGAGACAGACAGCAACAACAATGAGGTAAGTTACCCAATATACATCTCACATCCTCATGCTCAAATAGCTTAACAGAAAAAGAACACAGAAACAGAACCTCAAACCAACTGTCATCTATCGATTTCAACTGTTCAACACATAAGCCTAAAATCAAACAAGACATCACAAAACCTTATTTGTCAAGCTCCATTGCCTGGGCAACTTTAGCTTTAGCCAAAGCTGTCAACTTGGTCTTCAACTTTCTCTTTCCCACCTGAAATCCACCTCCACCCTTCTTTTTCTTGTCACTACCATCAACCTAAACAAAATTTCCCAAACAAAAACAAAATCATACAACCATTAATCCTTAAAATACACACAAACACAAAACAACAATTCAACATATGAAATACGATACTAACACGAACACCGGATAAGACACTGACACGTCAACATCGGTAATAATTTGAGAAAATGAATTAATTGAATGTAATCAAAATATTGGTGTCAAACACCGAAAAGTGTCGGACACTGGGACACGCCTTGGATCAGAGGTGTCGGTCCTAAACCCTCTCTAGTCTCTACTTTTGGTTTTCCTTCCAAAGTTTCAATCTAAATTATTCAGCTTTTGTTGCACAACTACACATTATATTTTAGCAACATCGTTCAACTAAAAAAGAACAAATTTATTCATATCATTTATGATTATTTATCAACTAATTTAACTGTAATTTCATCAAACACTTTTTGTTCATATCAAACACTTTAAACCCACTGTAATTTATAGTTGACCCACTATTTCATTAAACAAAATGTTCAGAACTTTTGGAATAAAAAAGTTAAGTAAATTAAATCTAAAACAAATATAAGAAACCAAAAATCATGAATTATTTCAAAAAAAAAAAAGTAAAGCATCTCAGCAGAAAAAAGATATTTGAGAAATTAAACAGAAGCACTCACTTTCATCTTGTTTTTCTTCGCATTGAGCTTCTTTTCTTTCTTTTCCTTCTCTAGTTTTTCTCCTGAAAGAAATAATCACAACTACGAAATCAGAACATGAAACATTGAAGAGTGTGATTGAATAATTAGGGGCGAAATCGAAGTTTGAGAGAGTACTTTGGAGTTCGAATTCGTACTGCCTCTTTCTCTTAGCGAGATTGTTCTTCTTCGACATTTTTGCTTTCTTCGTGGGTTGCCACAATCACAAGATTATTTTTCAGAAACCCTAATTCATAAGAATTTGAGAAAAACACTCGTTATACGAATTTTGGTTATTTTGGATTTGGTCCTTCAATTTTACCGGATTTCGGTGTTTTCCACGCGGCTTTTCTTTATTTATTCCTACCGTCTTCTCTTTAATTTAGTTTTTAAGGTCCTCTCCTTTTGGGATTTATTTATAGAGAAATATACACAAAATAGTTAAAAAAAAATGAGATATTGTCACTATATTTTAAATATATTGATATTATAAATACATTTTATATATTTTTTTAGTAGTAATTTTATGATCTATAATAAATGAAAAATCACATTCAAGAACTACGCTAACTACAAATAAATTTCAGGACAAAAATAACTATCAAAAAGTATATTTAAATATATTGTTATCTTGGTGTTTATTTTTTATTACTTTGATGTAGTGAATAACTGTTGTAAAATTGTCTTACCTATTCAAAAATCAAAATAGTTTATAAAAAAATAGATGGCAACTAAGTAGAGACATCAAATAAATCCCTTACACATATGCAATCAAATAAATAAATCCCTCACAGATGCACCGTCTATTATAACTATTACATATAATATAAAATAGATTTAAATATATTTTTAGTCCTTATAAATATAAATTTTTTTATTTTAATTCTGGTAAATTTTTTTTTTAGTTTACATCTCTGTAATATCAAAAAAAAAAAAATTGGGCCGTTAAGTGGACGTTAAAAAACGTTAATTGACAAACGGAAACAGTTTTTGGTCCCTGTAAATATAACACTTTTCAGTTTTAGTCCCTATGTTATTTTATATTTAAGGAGATTTTTTAATATTGCAGGGATGAAAATTCAAAAAAATATTTTTCATAGACTAAAATTGAAAAGTGTTATATTTACAAAGACCAAAAACTATTTTCCATTGTCAATTAACGTTTTTGTAACGTCCACTTAACGTTGACAAAAAATAATTTTTTTTGATATTACAGGGATGTAAACAAAAAAAAATTATGAGGACTAAAATCAAAAAATATTATATTTAGAGAGACTATAAACATATTTAAACCTGTAAAATATTATTCGTGAAATTAGAAGTTAGTTGAATGATCAACTAATAGATATCAACTATTTTTTTTTTGTTGCTTCTTAAATCTCTAAATAGTGTAAAATACAGAGATTGATTTTTTGTGGGCTACTAAACTAATGAAAACATAAAGCAAAAAGAGGAAAGAGATAAATTGCAAGAAAAATAATAAGTTTGATCGTGTGTTTTTACAATACAGTGTGTATTTATAAACAAAGCTAGCTTTAGAGCAGTCAAAACGGGTTACCCGATCTGTTTAGGGCTGGCCCTAATGGGCTACGGCTTTATCGAGCTAAACTAAAAAATCGTCTTTGTAAACAGGTCAAAAAATTACTCCTCGAACACAACCCTAAACGTATTGTGGGTTTTCTAACTAAGTAGCCATTTAATTACGTCCTTTATTTATTGTAGTGTTTAAGTATTTTACATATTTTCTTTCAAAATTATATATATATAGATATATATTTTTCATGTCATACAAATATGCATGTAGTCCTAAGTCCAACCAGGCTAGCTCGGTAAGGGTATGAGTTTGTTAGGGCCAGACTAAAAAGCATTATTGAAGTTTAGAGTCCATCACTATATTATATCGGACTTTTCTAGTCGGCTCATACAGGCTAGCCCTATATGACGGCTCAAGCTAGTCTTACTGATTGATGCATCATGACCTATAAATTCGAACCACGCCTCAATCGATTAATCTCACATATGCGTGTTTTTGCCTATTTTTGAATGTATTTGGCACCCCCCATTTGACCTTGATTTCTCTCAATTTCGTAGCGTGACAATTTCTTTCATTTGCATACACTTTTCCACTAACTTTTAACCTCCTTGAAAATAGTTGCTTCAATTAGTGGTGGCTAAAAACAAGGGACGTGAATCTTTACATCTAAATTCTCAATTTTTACATGCTTTTGATGACTTCTAAAAATCCCACAATGCACTTGGGGTTTATCCGACTTGAGAAAGATTAAACTAACTCATATTCAATTGTTCTTAATTCACATGCCTTACATTTGACTATTTTAGTATCAGTTAAACCATGTTTATTTGTTGATCTCTCGAATAACAACTTATAATATTTTTTAAGGTTAACAAATGTCTCATATGTTACATTAACCGTAGTGAAATGAAAGATGATGCAACACAAATAGTAATAATTATGTATCAATTCGGTTATCCAAACAGAATCTTGAATTTTCTTTGAATAATCACAACATTTAACTCATCATTAACTTGTATTAATTCTCTCCTATAAATACCCTTGGCCAAACTTAAATTTCTCACTTTACTATCTTATAGCAATGGTGACACTCTAAGAGTCCCCGTCCTCTTTTTCTTTAGAGATCTCAAGAAACGATCACGTTGGGCCTTTATATCCTATCTAAGCTCATATGTTGTTCAATTTGCATATCACAAAGGTTGGTGGAATTTTCGCATTATATTAACTTGGACAACTTGTGTGCAAACTATTTTTGGGTCGTAAAAGCAATAAAACATTGACTCTAATTGGAGGGGAAATCAATGAAAGTATTACCACTAGAAAATTGGAAAGAAATGAGTGTTTATTGTGTATTAAGATTGGATTATGATGTTGGCTTTAGAGTAATTTTCTTATGCTAGACTGACAATGTTGCATTCTCTGGTTTTTATGGAAGGGGTGTGTGAGGTGGGACTTGAGTATTGAGTATATGAGGGGTTGAATATTATTACATGCATAGGTGTTTAATAATTAATTTATTATATTAACCTTATGGCTCTTAATATCCCTTCATTCTAAGAATTTTCACACTAACAGTACTAACACCAATTAAATGTAGGGATGTTCCTTTTAAGTTTTATTTCAACCAATATTATTAGCATAGACGTCTTATTTCGAGCTCAAAACTTTATAATTGTGTGAATGTATAATAATATTTATCATTTTTTCTATAGATAAAAAAGATTATAATGAAGCTTGTTAACAATAAGAAAGGCGAGATTCAACTAATATATGAAAATGTGACCCATGATTATTCAAAATAACATAAATAAGTCATAGAAATGGTCATTGAACCTTAGCTCATCTGACAAATGCTGATATTGTTAGGTTGAACGTCTTATTCCAAACCTGCGACTTCATATTTATGTGTGAGTTAATTATGGTAGAATATATCATCTCTTTTAAGATAAAAAAAAATCATATAAATGAATTAAAATTAAAATTGTCTTGTCTTTTATGTGTCTGCTCAATTTTAAGAATTTGACCTTGTGATTTTAAGAGATATTCTTTGATCCGCAGTAAAATTATCATTGGTGTCACTTAAATTAATAATTTTTCTCTCTCCAGTTTTTTTTAAAAACATATAAATCTAAACTAAAATTTGATTTGTCTTGTGTAAAAAAAAAATTGATCTGTCTTATGTTCAACGCAGCGCAAGTGAATAGTTTGAACTATCAGCAGATTCAACGCCTTAAAATATCAATAAAATCCATAGAAGTACTCTAAAAAAAACTTTAGACATCTTATGAAGAGTACATAAAATGGAACAAAATTGATTAAAATGATGCAGTATAGTTATAATTCTATTACCCGGATATTTTAGCGGTATAATAAAATAGAAGATGTGTTACATATATCATTTTTTTTAAATGAAAAAGGAAGAATTTAATTTATTAGATGGAATAGATTTTTTTTTTTACTTATAGTCAATCTTATTTAATATAAACAGTATAAAATAATAAAACTTTTAATAATTTTATTTCATTCCACCATCTCATTTAAATATAGTTTTGATTCCAAATTTTCTAACAAAAAGAGTTACACCTTAAAGAGCAAAGAAGTGAACAAAATACTTGTGAACAAAATAATAGGTATAATATTGTCCCTTATCCATAATTTTGAAAAAAAAAATACTTGTACACATTATCTACCGAATTTAAAAAAATTAATTTGTATCCAATTAAAAATTAAAATTAAATGCATCAACTCTTTAGTTGTTTTTTTATTTATATTTTATTTTAGAATAATATATCTTAACGACTCTTATCTTAATCATAATCATTAACGTGTGTCAGTCCAATTGTCATCTCTAATATAAAAATACGCGTGTAACATCTGTAATAACAAAATTGAATTTATTAAGAACACTACTAAAGCATAACTGCATAAGGCAGTTCACCTTAAAAACAATTGAGCATGAGAAACATTGTTGGAATTGTTAAACGCATAATGATTGTGTGTTTTCCCTAAAGCAAGACAGCTACAAATAAAAATATTGCATAAACGTCATTATGTGAAAACATACCTTTATTATCTATCAACTAACTATAAAAATAAAGATAAGCTACAAATCTCAATGCATATGGTCAAATAGTTCAACATGTTCTTATTTTCTCAGTCTAAAAAAAGATGAAAAGGCTTTTCATAAGCATTGAGACATGATGAATAATTTACACTAATCGTGTAAAACAAATTTACTCTATTTGGTAATGTGAAACACTCACTTAATAATGTCTATAACTCATATGATCAAAGTAAAGCAGATATTATTATCACAAACTTATAATATTTTTTTTCACAAATTTATTGTGTTTTTTTTTATATACACGTCAACCAACATTTGAAGTTATAACTTATAGTATATTATATTTTCTCTCATTTTTATTTTCATAAATTGAATTAAAAATATATTAATATTAATTAAAAATATATTTTTATTTACTTCAATTGTTAATTTTATCAAACATGTCAAATTCAATATGCTATGATTTATCTGCTATCAACTAACTTATTTATTATTCGATACAAATTCATCGGCTATCATATAGTTTATTTGATATCTACTATTTTTTGTCGAATAAATCTAAATCCTTAATATAAGTTGTTCTAGTTATTTTAAAAAATATATGATTCTAAATTGAATTAATCAGAATTTTTTTTGTACAAAAGTAATTATAATATTTTACTCTATATACAAATTTTTCATTTTAAACTGAATTGAAAGCAGCAAGACTTTAAATTACTTAAAAAGTAAATTAGTATAAAAAAGTTGACTTATTTTTTATATAAAAAATAATTTGACTTTAGATAATTAGTTATTGGATAGAGTATTGAATTAAACTCGAGAGAAGAGTAGTTGAGTGTTCACCAACTATTTAGAAGAAAATTTTGTTAATCTTATTCGCACAATCAATTAACTACAGCACAAGTTCTTCACGTTGATTGATTGATATGCTTTGTTTTTCCACTCAATTGGTTGATTTGCTAAACAAGTATTTGACTCAGTTGGTAATTAACTTCTATCTGAATCTTCCAAAACAATTGGCGGCGGATATTATATTATGGAAAATTTCACAAAGAGCCCTAAGTTATAGGGTTCGTTAAAGATGGTAGTGAAGTTTTTAGTTTTTTATTTTGAAACTCAAATTTAAAATTAACACTTCTATAGATAAAATGGGGTGAAGTTTAGTTGGTTTTTTTATTTAATTTCGAAAAAAAATTATCTTATCTCAAAATAATATGTTTTGTAATTGTTGTTTTTGTTTTAAAATTATCAAGTTTGAACTTCAGCTCTTCTACTAAGGCGAATCATGACTTTAATACCACTTGTTAGAGAGTTTGCGGGAGTACGAGAGCTACAACTGATCAAATATTTCATGATCACAAGAGATTTTAACATCACATCTCAATCCAAAATCTTAAGGCAATTAATATATGAGTCATCACTCTTATATATCCAATATTTTGTTCATTTACAGTCAATATGAAACTTAACAACTCACACTTAACCCAACACTGACCACGGCCTCCGACCACCGCCACCAACGACCTTCATCTTCATCGACCACCCACAATCAACTACCACCTTTGGTTACGCCAACACCACCAACCACTCACATCTAACAATCGTCATCACCACCGACCACCCACATCCAACCACCGCCACCCCACTGCCAATAACCATATATCCTATCTCCGACCATTCACCCTACCATCACCACAACCACAAAATCACCATCTCTGACAACCGCCACTGACCACCAACCTTCAACCACCATCTTCCAACAGGGACACCACCATTGTCCACTAGTACAATTACTACTTGTCGTACTCCGACTATCACCTCCAATTGTCAATTGTATCTTTTGACCGTTGCAATTGCATTCGATAGTTGATCCTGCTACGATAATCATCTTCCACAACTATCACTTTCAACCACTATTTATAAAATGATTATAATAAATAAATTATAATTTTACAATATTTGAAGTATTTTAAAATAATTAAAATTTAATATTATTTTATTTTTTCAGTATTTTTAGGCGGCAATATTTTTTATTTTTGGTAAATTCATAATGAGACAGAGGAAAAAGGATGATTCAATTCAAATAAAATAAAAACTGAAACTCAACAAAAATTAAAATTCATAACTAAAAATTGAAATTGAAAACTCAAAAGTAAAACTGATTTTAGTTTTTAAAAATTTCAGAACATAAAACAAAAAACCACCCTACACGGAGCCTTAACAAGTATCTACGGAGTACTTGTTAAGATTTTAAATGTTAAAAAAAAAAAAGTAATTTAATTCATATTTTGAAATTTTAAAAAGTGAGATTTTTACCAAAATTAACAAATGCTTTTAAGTACTTGTTATAAGTGACATTTATATTATTATTGTTTTCTTTTGATATATTATTATATTATAGCTTAAAATAATTTTTTAATCCTTATAAAATTATTTTGTTTTATTTTCAATCCATATAAAAAAAATTCTTAACATTTTAGTCTCTAAAATTCATTAATAAAAAGCAAAGATAAAAAATAAAAGTAGAAAAT
>JBBPBP010000004.1:55148930-55160599 GCA_037974735.1 Cicer chorassanicum
GGCGAGACAAGACCTAGTCACTTAAATAAATTAAAAACTTTATATTGTTACATAAGAAAGTTTATTTGTTTTCATTGGTATTATTAAAAATCTAGATTAGAAAAGCCACAATTACTTAAATAATTTCCATAGAAAAACTATTTAAATAATATCATATACAAACAACAAATCTCCCAAAAAAATTAAAATCAGAGGTAATACAAGAAGAAAATCAAGTATATTAAAATTAGTGTGCATAGCTTATAAAGTTTTTTTTTGGTACAAAGCTTATGAAGTTTTAAAAAATATCCAAAATTTAGATATTAAAAATGAAAAATATCTTGTCAAAAAAAGAAAGAAAATGAAAACAGTAGAACCGGCAAGCAAATGTGTTATGCCAACCAATCCTTAATAAAAAATCATTAAAATAACATGAAGATTACAGATCTTTGAACACATATAGATACTCATAATAACATGCACTCATGACATGTCGGTAATAATTGATTTTATTTACATTTTTTTATAATTTATAAATAAAATAAAAACAGAAATCCAAAAAAGAAAATGTTAGAAAAATCAAAAGCATGCTCTATCATTCATCACCCTTTTCACATTCTTATGCTTCTCACACAGATCTTCATCACACCTTTCGTTTTCTCACACTACACCTTATTTTCTCTCTCCATAAATTCATTTTCTTCATAAAAATCCAATTGGGTTGGTTTGGAAAATCTTCAGTTTTTGAGCAGAATCTGTTTCTGGGTTTTGCTTGGATCCAGGAAAAGACTCAAACTTTGCATAGTTGAAACAAAAATTCTTGTGTTGAAAATGTGGATCTTGTAAAAGGTGTTGATTTGATCAAGAAGAAAAAAAAATATTTTTTTTGTTTTTTGTTTTCAGCTTCAAGTGGTTCCACTTTTTCCTCTGTCATTGGAGAAGTTTAGAACAAGATTAAAGGTGAAGTAGCTTTTTGCGTTGGTTGAAAAAGTTTGTGCTTTATTCAACATTCTAGTTTGAAAAAAAAAAATGAAGACTTGAGTTGAGTTTCATTTTTTTGGTAATTAAAGTAACTAAGTTGACTTTGAAAACAGAAAAATTTGAAGCAAAAAAAATAAAAATGATAGATGTTTAGATGTTAGTAGGTAGGATATCATATATATGAAGTTATAAATCTTAAGCATGTGTGTGTTTGTGTTTTTTTTTTACTTTGAAATATTTTGAGAAATGCAAGTTAGTACTGCATCTTTAAGTTTAATGTTGTTTAGCTTTAAATGCTAAGATGTTTGTAGTTAGGTTGTCATAATAACTCATAAGTAAATAGCATCTAAATAAGGGTTGTTGCTGTCATTAGTTTTGGTTGTAAGAACATGAGATCAACTAAAAAAGTTGTAATATTATCCCCTTTCTGCTTCAATGAAGTACTTTTAGATTCTTTGTGTTTTTATTGATTGTTAAATTTTTTCAGCTACTTTTTCCTTATATACTAGGTTCTTGATGCTAGTGAGTAGTAGTAACATGTTAGAATTAAGTGTATGAATCCACAATTATTGTAAGAACGCAACTGATGAGACTAATCCCTCAAGGTAACTGAGATCCACTTAAAGGATTGATTTCTCCCGACATATGTTTTTCATACGCACCGGCCAGGGATGTGTTTTAATTGCTTGGTAGTTGGTACTAATCAAAGACCATGTTGAAAAATAGTTTGAATTGAGATCAAAATTATTATTGCTGGCTTACCTTTTTATAGCTTCACTTATATAAAGCTTTTGAAGTGATTAAGTTTCCAGTTCTGGTTCAAACATGTTTCAGATATTAGAGATTTGGTAATCAGTTATTAGAGCCAGAATTGAATAAATCTTTGGTTGCAATTTTCAGATATATTTAGGAAAGGAACATCACTTGAAAGTGGAAGAGGTTTTTGTTACTTCCAAGTTTGATTTTAGTACATCAAAATGGGGATTCAGTGCTCGAGACTCGTCCCATGTTGTGTGAATTCGCAAGTTAAGGCATCTGTTCTTGAAACTCCAGATGCTGGTAGGTTAAGTAGACTCATATTTTGGTGGTTTATAATGTTGTTGGTATTTTTGATTAGGAATTATGATATATGTTTGTTTTAATAATTGTTTCAGAAAATGATGATAGAAGTGAGGTCAGTAACTGGCCTACGTTCCGCGAATTTACACTTGAGCAACTTAAGAATGCAACGTCTGGTTTTGCTGTCGAGAATATTGTATCTGAGCATGGAGAGAAGGCTCCAAATGTTGTTTATAAAGGGAAGCTGGAGAATCAAATGAGAATCGCTGTTAAACGGTTTAATAGAAATGCTTGGCCCGATACTCGGCAGTTTTTGGTAAGCGTTCCCTCTTTTCCATAGTTTATTTAACCAAAATATTAGGTTTAAGTTTTCATGTCAATGACCATGCATTGCTCAACATTATTATACCTAAATGGTTAATTTAATTGTTACCATGAAGCTTATGATGCATCGACACCTTCATCACCCTCTTTCTTTTCGCTTTCGTTTGATCGAAAATAATTTTATTTCACATCTGTAGGAGGAAGCAAGAGCAGTCGGTCAGCTTCGTAACCAAAGGCTGTCAAACTTGCTTGGTTGTTGTTGTGAAGGAGATGAGAGGTTGCTTGTGGCAGAATATATGCCAAATGAAACACTTGCAAAGCACCTTTTCCATTGTAAGTGCTCCTTTCAAACATATTTATCCTTTTATTACTGAAAATTTAATCAGTATGTTTTGACAGTCCCACATTGGATGAGATATGACCTGAAAATATGTTTATAAGTGGGAAACATCCCTCACCCTACAAGCCAGTTTTGTAGGGATGAGTTCTGCCTGGCCCAAATTCTTAGATAGTATCACAGCCTTATAGAGCAATTATATATTTCTAAGTTTGAACTACTATGCAACTATGTCGTCGTGATTATGTTGTTAAAGTGATGCTTTATATACATCAGACCCTTGAGTTTATGTGGTGTGAAAGTAATGTGTTAATGTACTCATGTATCTAAATCAGGGGAATCCCAACCTATGAAATGGGCAATGCGATTAAGGGTTGTTCTACATCTTGCACAAGCTCTAGAGTACTGCACAGGCAAAGGGCGTGCACTCTATCATGACCTTAATGCATATAGAGTTCTATTTGATGAGGTGAGTTTTTGTGTCTCCTCTTCTATACTCTAACTAAATAATTATTAGAATGATATATAAAATGTTTAAGAATTTTGCAGGATGGTAATCCTAGGCTTTCTACTTTTGGACTTATGAAAAATAGCAGGGATGGGAAAAGTTATAGCACAAATTTGGCATTTACCCCTCCAGAGTATCTTAGAACTGGTATGCTATATATTAATGCCTATATTGTTAGTTTTGTTTTTCTAACACAAGTGTTGCAATTTGTAATATTTATTGAAAATATTTTTTTTGCTTTCTAAAATGTTCATTCAATATTTTGTATATCTTCTATTTTTTGTAGGGAGAGTAACGCCAGAAAGCGTAATATATAGCTTTGGCACTCTTTTGCTTGATCTTCTCAGTGGAAAGCATATCCCCCCGAGTCATGTAAGTCATTGTTCCCCTCCTCTCGTATCTCCTTCGATATCTAACATCCCAAACTTAGCTTTAATATCTAATTGACTATACAATAATAACAACCAAGACTTATCACTAAGTTAGATTAGCTACACAGATTAAATGACACCATAATTTCCTTTCACGTATTGAGTCTGAATATAGACTGTTTACCTCTAGATCATTCTTAATATTTTGGTCTATAGTTTTTAGTAGCATAGTGTAATTTGCACCAATCGCTATTTTTCATGATCCGCGATTGATAATACTGAATTTTAATTGTATTATATATGAACTTGCACATCTTTTATTTTTAAAAGTTTTTGGTAAGCTATTAACTTGTGCATGTCTAATTATTAGAAAACTTGGTGCAGGCCCTCGATTTGATCCGGGACAGAAATCTTCAGATGCTGACAGATTCTTGTTTGGAAGGACAGTTTTCTGACAATGATGGAACTGAGCTAGTACGCTTGGCATCTCGATGTTTACAGTATGAACCTAGAGAAAGGCCTAATCCAAAATCATTGGTGGCTGCTTTGGCGCCTCTTCAGAAAGAAACTGAGGTTGGCTCATTATTGTTATTATGTAGCTAGATTTAAAATTCCTGTTTGAAATATTGATTGCTTAGATCCTTTAGAGTTAAGTCAGGGAAAAAATTGGATTGGTATTTGTTGAGACTTGAGAGTCATGTATAAGAGATATAGCCTGAAAATATGTTTATTAGTGGGAGATATTCCTCACCTTACAAGCTGATTTTGTAGAGTTGAGTTAGACCTAATTCAAATTTTTAAAATGGTATAAGAGTTTATTCAAAATCCTTTAGGCCACCTGCTATGGTTACTCTGGTCACGCACCAGATGTCCAGTCTTGAGTGTGAGGGGTATGTGTTGAGAGTTCCATGTCGAATAAGATATGATCTAAAAATGTGTTTATAAGTAGCAGGTGTCCCTCACCTTCCAAGTTGGTTTTGTAAGGTTTAGTTGGTTCCAACTCAAATTTTGAGTATTTTCTATTAGATATATTTGCATATTTCCTATATTCACATTTTTTGTATCTTTGCACTATATGCATGATGTCATCATATTGTATTTGAGCAATTTTGGAAGTGCAACACTTGATTATCTTTGTTGTAACAAAATTTATTGATACTCATTTCTTTCTAGGTTCCTTCACATATATTGATGGGTATACCACATAGCACCAGTTTTGCTTCATTATCACCACTTGGTGAAGCATGTTCAAGAAAGGACTTGACTGCCATACATGAAGTTCTGGATAATATTGGTTATAAAGATGATGAAGGAGTGGCTAATGAGGTTCTTTATCTAAAATTCATATTTTAATGAATTTCTATATACCTTCTCAAATATTTTTTTTTGAAAAGATAGTAACTTTTGTATTCTGTTTTTCTGATATTGCAGTTATCATTCCAGATGTGGACTGACCAAATGCAGGACACATTAAATTGTAAGAAAAAAGGCGATGCTGCTTTCCGGCAGAAAGATTTTAGAGAAGCAATTGAGTGTTACTCACAGGTAGAGTTCTTAAGCATTTTTTGTTTCTAACATGCTGCTGATCAGTTAAATACATCTCACAATTAGATATCTAGTCCATTTTAAAATAAAATAAAAAATTTGTAGTGATCATATCCTTTAGTCCTAGTTGATGTGAGTTTTTCATGATTATGAATAATGCTTTGATATTTAACTAGAAATCAAATGCACATCAAAATGTTGTGTTGTCAAGAACAAAGTGTGCTTTAGATATCTTATCATGTAAGCACTAATATATAGGCTATTTTAACAGTCAAAGAAGAAGGATTGTGATTAAACTGTTTCTATTATAAGCTGTTACACTATTTTGGATGACTAATACAAATAAGCTGAAAACTGTTTGTGGAAATTGTTTAATATAATAAAATATCGCACAGTATCTTCATATATTATATTGACTTAAATGCACTTTTGGTCTCCGATTATATTGGAGTATCCTAGTTTATCTCCTAAGATTATCTTATTAGTTTCTAATCTTAGAGTATCTTATATCTCTTAGGATTAGTTTCCATGTTACTTATTATCATTATTATTATTTGTTTCTTGATTTATTTAGGATTACGAGTCCATGTATCTTTATAAATAAAGATTCGTGTTTAGGCATTTGTATCAAGTTACTATCAAATTATTATCAATAATATTAAAAGTTCTTATTATTTCTCTTCTTATCCCAATTTCCCAAACACTTACACTAGCGCTTCGGTTATAAGACAAGTTCAAATCAGTTGTAAATGATATTTTCCTAACGCAGCAACCTTATAAGTTGAATCTAAGAAAAGTCTATGGATGAATTATTTAGTTAACAAGAGTTCATTGTGTTTATACGCAGTTCATCGATGTTGGAACAATGGTTTCTCCAACCGTTTACGCACGGCGCAGTTTGTGTTATCTCATAAGCGACATGGCTCAAGAAGCACTAAACGACGCAATGCAAGCACAAGTTATTTCTCCCGTATGGCACATTGCATCCTATCTTCAATCAGTTTCGCTTGCATTAGCTGGAATGGAGAATGAAGCACAAGCAGCACTTAAAGAGGGCACAACACTCGAATCGAAGCGGAATGCAACTTCGAAACAGAAGTGAAGACTTTGTACAAAGACAAATACTTGTTGCTGATTGTGTCTTGCATCATGATGATGATGATTACACTTACAATATTTGATTATAAATTTCATTTAATAGATACACCCCCTCAAAGAAGTTGCATGTTCTTCTTTTGAAGACTTTTTGAAGAAACAATGATTGGATGAATTGTTGGCAACACCCCTTCCCCCTTTTTGTTGGGTTGGCTAGGATGTTCATTTTAGTTATGATGATTTGATTTGATTGAGCATGAATCCAAATTTTATCAAAATTTTATTTTGAATTTATGAAAGGTTAAAAATATGTGAAGAGTGAATGTATTTTGTGTTGGAATTGGAATGTCAAACAAGAGTTGCCTTTTCTCATGTGCAAATCATTTCCCATATGTTGTGCTATGATAGTTTTAAGCATGCATCTCCACTTCAATTAAGCCATATGCTAGAATTTGCCAAAATAAGCCCTCATCATCTTAAGAAAACTCATGTTTAGTCATATTGATACACTATCTTTTTTAGCATTAATTATTACTTGATCCATTTCATTTTAATTGCCGTTTTATTAAAATAAATTGTTTTGATTTATTTTCCATTTTTAAAATTCAATGCAATATCAACTACTGTTATTTAAAGTTGTGTACATTTTAAGAGTTTGGTGGAAGAACTGGTTAATATTATAAGTTAGTTGAGTTGCAAATAAATAATGATATTAAAAAAATGTATTTAGTACTTAAGGGAGTATCTCTCAAAGTTGCAGCACATGCATGATACACATTGTTACCCTAGTATGATGAGCCTTAGTTTAACACAATTTTGCATCAAGGACAATCATAGTATAAATTTTTTCTTAAAAAAACTATATTTCACAGAAAATTTTATCAGTATTTTGGCAAAACCTCTTCTAACATATGGAAATCTTGTAATAATATAAGCACCTCTATAATCACCACAAAATAGTACTGAGAATGATCAAGGTTTTTACTGGTACACTTTGATTCACATGTAACTAAAAAAAATGGATAAACGGAAAGGGAAACAACACAGATGCTGGTAAGCAAATACATAATTTAAGAGAGAGAAAGGGATGCACCATAAAACGTGATTATGATATTATTGTCTGATTGATGACATTGGTAGTGGTGGAAAGTCATTTACGATAGTTAATACCGTTTACACATTCTCAGCCTCTAGTCTATTGAACCGTTCCTTTATATTATATTGAAGACATTCACAAGGCTAAAAGAAAATCTTGACTCGGAATAATTTTCATGTACAAGATTGACCATGAATTTATGGATGATCCTTGTTGCTGTCCGTTTCTTGAGATTCTGTCTTTGATCCAAAAAAATATTCTTTCACACTGCTCTCTGCTGAACGTATCTGCCTTTTAATCTGCCAATAAGAAGTTAGACCATCAGATATTAGATAAATGAAAAAGAAGAAAACAATTTCCATTAGATGATATGAAAATATTTTTGTATTAACTCGTGATAGTAGTTTCTTATCCTAGTTGTTGTGGGATCTCAACACTCAACACATCTTATAAGGACTAATTGACAGTATCTCTTGTGGGATCTCAACACTCAACACATCCCATATGTCGAAAGACTTGGCATCTGAAGTGTGGACAAGTGCAGATAGCCCAATAACTAATCAATCATAGGTTCACTTAGAAACTTGGCAGTCCTTACCTCTTAAGCTAGTTTGTGAGCCTATCCTAGATATGTTATTGGGCCACCTGTTGTTGCCCATGTTCTAAGTGTTCAGTCCAACGCGTGAAGGGATGTGTTAAGATCCTGCACCAACTAGGGATATTATATGACCAAGACCAAAATAATCCTTACAAGGTTTGGATAATCCTAGACCAAAGTAGTTAGTTCAATGTTACTTTAGAAGATGGCTGATAGGAATGGGTTGGGCCCCACGAGTGATGAGGGGGATCTGTTAGTTAACAAATATGAGGTGAGGCCTAAGCAGTGGCAAGTATATGTGAGAAAGAATAAGAAAGGGAATGCAGGAAAAGTGTGACTACTTAGCAGGCATAGTTAGTTAGTATTCCCCTGATAAATAGGAGTGTGTGGAGAATTAGTTTGGGGAGTTTTTATCATTTTTCAGTTGCACCTTAGAGGTTGGGCAGTGAGAGAATTGTTTTCTCTAACTGAGGAGCATTAGCTCTGGAATCATTTTCTGTTTTCATATCCATTAATACAATAATTATCTTCATCTAATTCTATCTTACCTCTGCTCTATCAATGGCCCAGTGGAGTACCATGAAGAGGTTTTAGAACCTTTCCAATTGTAAAGGATACATATTTGTCAGGCATTTACAATTGCCTTGGGTTATAATTCACTGAGGAGGCTCCTAACTGGCCATATGTTATATACCTCACATGATTGGCCAGACAGAAATGCAAGTCCAAGATGCATACTATGGTCTCTTTCTCTAGATCTAATTTTCATATATTTATAAAAGACAGACTAATGCTAATGCAGTTATATCACAATTTACAAAATCCTTATAAATCTTTCTTTTGGTCCATTGACATGTTAAATGGAAAAGATAGAATCGGTTGTCTAAGGGCAAGAACTCTCATGACCACATGGTATAAAAGAAAACAAACAGAAAATACAAATAATTTTAAAAGCATAGCTATTGTCAGGAAATTGTTCTCTGACCATTGTCACCTCTACATTTTATTACATGAATATTGCGCTAAATGCCTTTAGCTGCTATCCATCTCAGTAAACACAATTCCCATATTTCACATAGCATGCCATCAGCTCCCAAAGTCACCTTTTCCAAAATATCTTTAGTTTGTCAAAAGGTTTCAATTTCTCAAAAGAGTAATAGTAAAGTTAATGTGCTTGTGGACCAAATCCTACAGATTCTTATTTCGCAGTGCAAATTCTAGGAGAAAAGTACAACAACATCATGCATGTAGAGTTGGACACTTCGTCGGGCCCGCCTGAAATCTGACTAACCCGAGAGGAAACATGTGTATACAGAACGAATGTGATCGGGTGGCCAGCAAGCTCGGATTGTATTAAACAAATTTGTCGGAACATGAACCTGGCCAACCCAATAAGACCCGTGTTGCAACGTTGTTTCTTAAAGAGAGGGCGGGTTGTTTAAAGGATTAAAAGGTTAAAAGTTTTAGAAATCCTAATCCTCTCACATTTCAGAAACCCTAACACTATCTATCACTCATTCCCTGTGCCCCTTAAACACAGCCTCTCTTGTTTCAACCCTCGTCTTCATCATCTTCCATCAATCTCAATCAGTGAGCTTTCTTCCTGTCTTAATCTCTCATTACTCTTTAAAAGCGTTATCATTCATAAATCTTTTCCTTTGACCTATTAGTCCTTTAACTTACTTTGAGGTAAGTCGAATACCAAGCCTTTAAACAACCAAACGGGGCAAAGCAAGTTTATCAAAAATGTTGGCTCAAGCCATTGACAGGTAATAGGTTAGGTTTGGACTATTAAATTCAATTTAACGAAAGTCTAGTGGGACTTAGAGAACTTCCACCCTTAACCATTCAACATTAGAATCCAAATTTAGTTTTACTTTTAGCACTAATACAACAAAATTATCAACACCAATCCGAATTGCATGTTATAGTATAAGCACACTGTAAATGATCTCAGCTATTAATTTGAGATCAGACGGGTCAAATTACTCAATAACAAAATCATCTTCAAACAATCTCGGTCATTAATTTGAGATAAGACGGTTGAAATGCAACACAATAAATGCACCAAATCCAAATCCGAACGAACACCTAAGAGTTCCCCTTAATAAAAAAAATTTAAAATAGAATGAGAAATGGCCTTTATTGAGTCAACAACATAACCTTAATTTTCATACGCCCCTTAAACCAATAACCTTAATTGAGTTATTCAAAGAAAAAAAATAACCTTTATTGAGTTCAACAACATAAACCCTAATTTCAAACTAAAATTCATGAAGGACAAGTAAGTAGCCCAAATGGTAGAACAAGCAGAAACAGAAAACCCATTTCGAAATAATTGAATATAAGAGTGGAAAAACGAAAAGCATGAAGTGGGTAAGATTAAAAATTGTAGCTTTGAAAATAGAGAGAAAAAACTTACAGGGTCAAGAGCATTGGGTTGAGGGCCATAATCAGCGGTTAAGAGAAAATAGGAAGCGGTAATAGTTGCGACAATGGTTAACCTTTTCAGAAGCTTGTCGGTTTTTGGATTGATTAAACTCATGATTGATGATCCTTCACACACTCTATGAATCTCCACTTCACTTCACCCACTGCTCTTAGTTCTGATTTGTTGTGTTTTGAGAAGGGGCGAACGAGGTAATGGTTGGTTGGGGTTCAAGATGCCATTTGTTACAGTTCTTTCTTACAATTGCCATTTTTTTTCACTTTAAAAGTTTTGGGTAGGTTTGTTACAAATTTTAAAAAGATTAAATATTAAAATAATCTAAATGTTGATTAAAACAAAAAGATTTTCTTAGTAGTTTTTCAAAATAAATTTTTGTTATGACAAATAAATACAAAATAATTTTTTTTTATAATTCTCTAAATGATAATCTCTAATATGATATCAAAATCAATTTTATTTATAATATATATGATTTTATTTATAATATGTATAAAAAAGGCCCAAACTAATTTTTGTTATGTCTTCTCATAAAAATAATAATTAACTTCAATCATTTGGGTGTATATATAGAGATGTTGTATGATTCAATTATTTCTATGTGCATAGGAGACAATGGTGAAATCTCTTCCTTTTAAATTATACTTTGAACAAAATATCTCTAAAAATGATATAAAGTTCATGTGGAAAGTTCTTTTTAAATTTCTACCATTAGTTCAATCTATGGTGGTAATATTCGTAATTTTAAAAATAGAATCGTCAAAGATTTTTATAATATGGTTTACTTTTGTTTTGTTGTTTGTGTTGAGTTTCGAAAGCTAAGACTTGGTAGCTACGTGACCTTACTTTAGTTGAATTTGAATTAAACTCTAATGTAGTGGACAACATGGTTAATTAATGTCCATATTAAATTTTCATCTTCAACCTTTTTTTTTAGGTTTTTTTTTTTTCTTTCATGTTTTTAGAAGGCTAATCGGCGTGTGGATTATCTAGTCTGTTTAGGTAATGCAATCTAATATTTGAATTGGACTCTTGTGGATGAACATGTTCATTCTTTAAATCTTATCTTAGCTTATAATATAAGGGGCGCTTATCTACCTCACTTAGTTTTGTAATTTTCTTTTCATCTAAAAAAAATTATACTCTAAACAACATTAACCTCTTTCCTTAAATTTTGTTTATAAAATATAAAACATTGTATAATATGGTATTGTTTTTTCCAAATGTTAATTAATTTTATTTGTAGAAAAATGTTAAGACAAAAAAACTATTTTTTATGTTTAAAGAGTTGATTCCATAATTTTAGGTCAGCAACTAATAAGATATAATA
>JBBPBP010000004.1:55160723-55181449 GCA_037974735.1 Cicer chorassanicum
GAATTATTTGGTTACTGATGATTTTTTTAATTGAAATTTTTTATTTAGTTTGGGTGTATTTTTTAAAATAAAATTATTTAATCACTTATTTAATTATTTTAGTATTTTTATTAATTTATAATATTTAAAAATATTATAAGCTAGTTTGAAAAAATCCCATGTAATTGTTTAAAAGATATTTTTGTTATTTTAATATGACATATACGATATAATATCATGATGAAATGTGTACTAAATTAATGATCAGATACAATAATTTTATTAGTAGTTATCTAATTTCTATCTCATCATATTTTTATCCAATTTTATATTCCATTATATCTCCATAATATCCTGTGCATCAAATGCTCACTTAGGGTTGATCCATTTAATAAAGGAAGATATTATAAACTAAAAAAATTTATTACTTCGTGGGTGTATATTAGAAAAAAGAGACCAGCTAATATATGTTTTTACAACGAAGAAATGAGTGACGAGGACTAATGTTAAATGGGCTAGATATGGGTAAATGTGGCCCATGAAAATTAGTTAGGCCCATACCCATGGTTCAGCCTTATAAGCCACTTTCATCAGAAAACCCTTAACCCTTGGAATCGATTTTGCAGCCGCGCCCCAATCTCGCTTCTCACTTCTTCCCTCCGAGCCACCCAAAATGGTTCTCTTTCTCTCCTTGTTATTGATTTGTTGAATTTTACGATTATTATGTTTATTGATTATTGATGTGTTTGTTGTTTGTGTAATGTTGTTTTACAGACTAAGAGAACCAAGAAGGCCGGTATTGTTGGCAAATACGGTACGTTTTTTTTTTGTCATACTTTTACTTTTTCAACATTTTAGGGTTTTTTCATTTTTGTATTAAATTGCTTGTGCTTGTTGTTGTGATTATTTTTTTAGATCTATTTCTCAAATATTCAAAGCTTTGATTATCAGATAGACATATTTTTTATTCAACTCAGTACTGTGTTATAATTGGTTCTTAATTAAAATCTTAGTGAGTTATGATCCGTATATACTTTCAATTAAGGTTTAGTTTGGATTAACTACTAATTTTCATATTTTTCTTAGCTATGTTTAGTTTATATGTTGATCTTTAAATAAAAGAAGTTTTGCGTATGTAAATGGAGGAAGAGCTGGTGTAAAAATCGAAGAAGCGAAGTCAATTTTAGTGTGTATTTGTTACATCTTATTTTTTTTTTATAAAAAATATAGTAATAACTTTTAAAAGTTTAATTTTGTTTGCTACAGCTTTACTGAAAATCTGAATAAATCTAAAAACTTATCTCTTGAGAAGCTGTTTTAGTAGTATTTAAAAAAAAATCAATTTTTATAACTGAAAACAAGTGTTTTTTACTCAGGCAGACAAGCACAGCATAGCTTCTCATTTTCTTAAAAATCTCTAAATGGTAATTCTAAATTATGGAATACCAAAATCACTTAATTTTATAATTTATAACAGATGCACAAATGTAATGGGAAGCTGATTTTTGTTAAAAAATATTAATATATTACTGAAATATTTATGTTGTATTGTTTATAAGACCCTGTTCAGATATCAAAATATGTTTTTCAATCAATGTACCGTTTGATTACTTTTGAAAGAGTGATTTGTTGCATTTATGTTATTTTCTATGTGTTGTAAATGGTGTTAACTTGTTCTGATGCTTTCAAATTTCAGGCACACGATATGGTGCCAGTTTAAGGAAGCAAATTAAGAAGATGGAAGTCAGTCAGCACAGTAAATTCTTCTGCGAGTTCTGTGGGAAGGTATTCTTTTTATCTTTGTGATGATTTTATTGATCTGGGTTGACTGTGGCCTAAGATCTCTCGTTAATGATTTGTTGTCAATACAGTATGCTGTTAAGAGGAAGGCTGTTGGTATCTGGGGCTGCAAAGATTGTGGAAAGGTGAAAGCTGGTGGTGCATACACATTGAAGTAAGATTGTTTCTCTGAAATCTGTTTTTTTACGCTTGATTATTGTGTCTATGATGGTTAATGTTTTTATTTGTTTGAATGACAGTACTGCCAGTGCTGTAACTGTGCGAAGCACCATCCGAAGGCTGAGGGAGCAGACCGAGAGTTAGACAACCAGTTTACATTATTCTCATTTTGTTTTCTAAGTCATTGCAGAAACTTTTGTACTTTTTAAATATTATTATATTTGATTTGGTGGATAGTTGACGGAGAACAGAATTTTGCAAGGTTTTTGTCAAGTGTATCAGTGATGCTTCTTTAGATTATTGAATGCTATCTAATTTTGTGGTTTTCTTTTATCAAATAGTGAATGGATTGGTTTCTGTCTTCTTTTTCCTTTTGATTTGATAATTGTTATGAAATGTGCAAAAGAAACATAGACGGCAGCAGAACTAGGCCCTACCAAAGTAGGTTATTAAATTTTATGAAATAGTTATGGTTTACATAGACTTGCCGAACTAGGCCTACTAAAGTGGGGTTATTATTAGTGTGAGCCAAAAAATGCCTTCGTATAAGTAATCCAAAAGGTGTATGAATAGCCCTCTTATATATGCTATTTTGGGTGTTTAGTTTGGTTAAGTTGGCTCATAATTGGATGTTGAAGGCCAGGGCTCAATCACGTAGTTCAACCATTGTTCTGTTCACGTCCTGTTTCATGCATGTTTTTTTGCACAGCCTTGACAGTACATAGGCATTTTTGTTAAATGCTCTTTCTTACACTTGAGAAAAATCAGAAGGATGCATTATTCATAAGAATATGCCCAGAATCCTACTCACTGATACTGATAGCCAATAGGTGTTATATCAGTGTTGCTGATGGTTTACTTAGGTGATATGTTATATCAGTGTTGCTTCATGAAAAGGATTTAGGATTTAATATTTTTTAAATTAAAGTATTTAAGTTTTTTTTTAAAAATTTAATATTGGTTTAACAATGTTAAATCAATTGAAAAAGAAATAATACATGATATAAATTATTTTAATTTAGTAATGCGAAGTTAAAATATAAAAAATTTGTTTTAAACTTCATATTTTAAAATTTCTTTAAATCTCATAGTCCTTCACATATGTTCCACTGTTTTTTCATGGGTCTGATAAGTATTTTCGAACTTGGGATTGTCTGATTTATGTCAGAATCGTCGATCCCAAACGAATTAAACGCTCCACTAAAGCCTATGAATGTGTATTCATTGGGTATGCTTTAAAAGTAAAACGTATAGATTTTATGAACTAGATACGAAAATGATTACAGACTCAAATGATGTTGACTTCTATGAAAATAAATTCCCTTTCAAATCGAGAAACAGTGGGGGCAGCAAACCAAGTCACGATCCTGTGACAAGAAGCAACTGAAAGCAGCAAACAAGGCGAAACAGAAACTCGAAGAAGTAAGAGAGTCAGAGTTGCTAAATATTATGAATGGCGAAACAGAAACTCAAATAAGTAAGAGAGTCAGAGTTGCTAAATATTATGAATCTGAATATACGTCTTATTCTTTAGAAGAGGATACTGCAAATCTTAAAGAAGCTTACATCATTGGAATGGAACAACCTGAAGGTCTTGTAATTCATGGACAAGAAGATAAGATCTGTAAGTTAGATAAATCTATGTATAGTATTAAACAAGCTCCTAAGCAATGACATGAAAAGTTTGATAACTTGATTATATCGAATGAGTTTAAAGTGAAAGAAAGTGACAAAATGTATTTATTACAAATCTGAAAATGGCATTTGCACTATCATATGTCTCTATGTAGACGATTTACTCATATTTGGTTCAAACATTCATGCAATAAATACTGTGAAATCATTGTTGTGTAACAACTTTGATATGAACGACCTCGAAGAAGCGAGTGTAATCATTGGGATCAAAATTACTAGGTCAGAAAAGAGAATTTCTTTGGATTAGTCTCACTATGTAGAAAATATCCTAAAGAAATACAAATACTTTGACTGTAAACCTGCTTGAACACAATATGATCCAAGTGTGAAACTTTTCAAGAGCACTGGTGAAAGTGTTAGACAAATTGAATATGCAAACATAATTGGCAGCCTCAGGTATGCCGTTGACTGTACTAGACCCGACATTGCCTACGTCGTTGGACTATTGTGCAGGTTTACCAGTAAATCTAGTATGGAGCATTGACATGCTATCAAAAGAGTCGTGAGATACCTAAAAAGGACCATGAGTCTTAGATTACATTATCAAAGATTTTCTGTCCTCCTTGAAGGATACAGTGATGCTGATTGAAACATTTTCTCAGATGACTCCAAAGCAACCAATGGCTATATTTTAGTATAGCTAGTGGTGTTGTATCTTGGAAATCAAATATCATACGATATTGGCTCAATCCACTATGGAATAAACCTATGCATGTTCTGTTGATCCACTGCGATAGTACCGCGACTATTGCAAAGATTGAGAATCGTTATTACAATGATAAGAGACGACAAATACGTCGTAAGGACAATACTGTTAGAGAGTTATTTTCTAAATGAGCTGTTACAGTGGATCATGTACGCACTGATGAGAATTTAGTGGATCCTTTGACGAAAGAATTAGCTAAAGAGAAAGTCCTAAATACATCCAAAAGGATGAGACTAATACATATAGAGTTACTCAAGATGGTAACCCAACCTAAAAGACTGGAGATCCGAAGAATTAGGTTCAATGGGTAATAACAAGTCGTGAAGTGATATGAGATAAACATTCTATTATAAATCCGAGAAGCATGATTCCTGAAGCGATGATAGAATGAGGTAATTGAAACTTTTATTGAGATCTATACTCTATGTGAAGTAAAGTACCTAGGTACAAGAGTACTCTTGATAGACTCATCTATGTGAATGTGAAAGTGGGGCCGCTTCCTATGGAATTTTGAGGCAAAATTCCTAGAGTGTTCACTATACTGGGATAGACGTGCAGGACCATTAATGCACGAGATTTTGAGAATACACCCTATGAAAAGGTTGTGTATGGGTTTGATGTTAGAGATAAAGTTCAAGACTACGAGTCACTCTTGTTGAATCTGAATCTCACTTACTATGCAAAGGTTTAAGTCAAGAGACACCTCTGCTTATGCACAATCTTGAAGAAGCATTTGACGCTACTTCAGAAACATTTTTTTAAATTCAAGTGGGGGATTGTTGGAACATAGAGTATGTTAATGTGTGAATTTAAAAATTGTTGAAGTCCCACATTGAAAAATTCTCATATTTTGAGTAGTTTTCAACTCTATAAACACTAAAGTCCACATTGGATAGAAAACATATGTGAGTTTGCTTCCATCACTATATAATGAGTTTCAAACTCTTGTGATAAGAACACCAAAGTTGGATGCATTTCCCAACTTTCTCTTTTCTCCCTTTTCTATTTTGCTCGACTTATTTTCGAGCCACATCTCCCTTTTTCTATCTGTCCCTTCAATATTTATGAGCGGTTTTGTACCGTTGTCCCTTCGATTTTTAGAGTGGTTGTTATGCCGTAATTTCGTCGATTTTTGAGTGGTCCTAATACCACTATCCTTTCAGAGTGGTTTTTATGCCGTAGTTTCGTCGATTTTTTAGTGGTCCTAATACCACCATGAGTGATTTTTGTGTCATGGTTTTTTTGTGCCATAGTCCTTTTGATTTATGAGTGGTCATAGTACCATATTGCAAGCGACTTTAATCGTCATATTGAGAATAACTTTAACCGCCATATTGATGGTGAAATTTTAGAACGTTTGTCTACGGGGTAGTGGAACTCCAATACAATGAATCTAGATTGTTTTATTCTAGAGATTTTGTAGTTGATAGTCTGCCTTGCACAATTTGGGAAGTGTCACGAAACGTCTTAAAGAGAGCGACCTAGTCCACGACTCAACTCAATAATATTTTCAGTCACATAACTTTATTTTGAAACAATTTTTTGAAACTCAAAAACAACAATGTGAGTAATCGATCATACTAAAAATATTATTCAAATACTATCAGTAACTCTATTTAATCTTTCAAATATTTGTTTGTATTTTTTTAAAAATATTTTTAAAAATTTTAATGAATTAATATTTTTATTAACTTTTTTTTTACGTTCTTTTAATCAAATAAACCTTAGAAAAAAGGAGGCACAATGTTGCCCTTAGGGCAATCTCCTTTGCAAAATCCAAAGCTGGATATCCATTGAATATAGGTATGTTTAATTGTCAAATCATCCAAAAACGAGTCTGTAATTTATAAATTTAAATTTGAACAATTTTTGCATTTGTTTAGGTAGGTTTTGATCGGTCATACGAGTGAGTTAGTTTGCGTGATATATTTTTGATTTTTTATTTATTGGATTGTTTAGATTTTTTAAATTTTTATTTAATTTATTTTCAAATCCATTTTTTCTAAGAAAAAAATATATAAGATTTTCAATATTTTTCTCAACGTTTAAGTAGATTTTTATTAAACAACTTATTTATAAAAGTGACTCATTCAACATATAAGTTTTTATACCTAAGATTTTAAATGAAAGAGTCACATTTTATTAACCGTTCTATTTATTTCTCACTCGCAATTAACCACTATATAGTCTGTGGTCTGCTCTATAAAGTCCGGATACTCTAAAAATAAATACGTACCCATATCAGATACATATCCGATATCAATACTTCACAGATACGTATTCTGAAAGTATCAAAATTATTATTTAAAAAAATTAATTTATCCGATACTTTTGGGATACTTCAAAGTTATTCATGGATACATATTCTATGAAAATTAAGAAAATAAAGAAGACATTACAAATTTTTTGGGATACCAACGGAGATTTAATGATCCACCTTAAGATGTTACTCCTCTTAAATTGAAAAAGTGATCATTTAATAAACGAGACTTTAAAACTATTTTTTTTATGGATGAAGCAATTAAAAGTGCTTTTAAATTGTTAGCCATTGAATAAAACAAATGTTTATTTAAGAGTTTAAAGGTAATGCATCATCAATGTAATATTATTTTACACTGACAATCAATCACACGTTGACAATACAATAAAAAAAAATTGAAAAAAGAAGGTACACATATGTTTAATGAAACCACAAATTATAATTTTGTGTGTATAAAATCATTTTAAACTCACAATGAATCACCTTTAATCTTTTTATTTAAATTTTTTTAACGATATTTTTATTGATAACTCAACACATAAATGAAATATGTCATAAAAATTATAATCATATATTAAATTTATAAAAAATATCAATATATCATTCTTTATAAATATTTGTATGTATATATATAATTTTGATAATAAATTTTTTGTTAACGCGTCTACGCCGTATAGCATGCTAAATTTTAAAAATTGCTACAAGCCACCCTGCATATCAAATTGGTCCAGTGGAATAATTCAGATTCTGTCATATGAGTTGATTTTGGTCGACGAGGCATATCCGAAACGTGTAAAAACATGCTTCACTCACACACTAAAGTCTAAACCATTTACTACTAGATATTTTTAAACCACACCAACCAACTTTTTAACCAACTCAACTCACACTCCCTCCTCCACCATTATTATTTCCAACATTCTCATTCCCTCTTCCATCTCAATGTTCCATTCTAAAAACCAAACTAAACCAACCAAAACCCCAAACCTAACTTCCCAATTCACCCCCCATAAATTCTACTCACACCTCATCCATCTCCCATCACCCAAACCCTCAAAATCAAAATCAAAATTCAACCTCACAACAACATGTTCCTCCTCAACACCTCCCCCAATCAAAACCCTAATCTCAATCCTCCGTACAATCCCCGATTGGGCCGACACGGTCCAAGAACGAGGAATGCAAAAGAATCGAACTCTCTACAACCACACAAATTGGGTCCATCACCGTTCCTCACTCCGTCACGTGCGTCACTTTTTATCTAGCTTCTCCTCACGTGTCATTCTCTCTCTTGTTCCTCCCGTTCTCTTTTTCACTTCCTTCGCCGCCGTTATCGCCGCTTATAACTCCGCCGTGCTTCTTCATTTCTTCCCGGAGTTTTTTCCTGTTCTTAAGGCTTCTTCGCTTCCTTATCAGCTAACTGCGCCTGCGCTTGCTCTGCTGCTGGTTTTTAGGACGGAGGCTTCTTATGCTAGATTTGTTGAAGGGAAGAAAGCTTGGACTATGGTTGTTGCTGCTGCTCATGATTTTGCTAGATTGGTTATGGCTGTTGTTGATACTCGTACTTCTTATGATTTTAAAGTCAAGGACGCGCTTTTGAAATATATCATTGCTTTTCCTATTGTCTTGAAGGTAATCTTGATGCTGTCTATGTGCACAAGTAGTGAGAGGTTTCTCAACAAGTGTTGATATATTGTGGTTAAACTTGCATTTGTTATAAGCATTCTTTTAATTTGTGGTTAAACTTGTGATTCTTGATATATTGCAAAAAATTGCTGTGTGAAACTAATCCCAATTGCATTATGGAATTTATGGTTGCAGTGATATAAAAAATCTTGAAGTCGTGGTCCAAATTGTTGTAACTACAGACCTTTTTTTTAATAAGTGAAGTAAATACTTAGGGGAGCAACTTTCTCCATTCCCAATCTTACTTCGGATGTATACATTTTGTGCCGTCAGGAAGTGCACTTCTGAAGACGTGTGGTTTATAAGAAATTGAGAGGGAGTGAGAAATCCGCCCCAAAACTTGAAGTATTGCAACTTAGAAGTTAATTCAAATTGGGTGTAAGTTGTGCATGGTTGGATTATTAGTTACTTGAGGTCAAAATAGTTCAATGGTTATTGGGTTTGGGTATTCAATTTTGGTTTTTATAATGGGAGAGTTTTTTAGTTGTTGAGGGTTGGAGTGTTGGTTACTTAAGTACAGGATAGTTCAATAGTTGTTGGGATTCCATGAAATTTGAATTTTTTTCAAGGATGATTTTGAAAGATGGTTGTAAGGTTTTGTTCAAAGTGAGAAGGATTGGGCTTTTAGTTGCTTAATAAGGTCAGAGTTGTTCCATGGTGGATGGGATTCCATCAATTTTCAATTTTTTAATGAAAATTTGGAAGAATGTTTTAAGGTTTTGTTCAAGTTGTGGGGTTGGTTTTTGGGTTGATACTGAAACTCACTCTGTGAACAATTTGAATGTAATGATGTGCTGTCTAGTGTTGGATTTAGTTGCTTAAGGTCAGAGTAATTCTATGTTTGTTGGATTATGCTCAATTTTGGTTTTTTGTAAATGATATTGCAAAGGGTGTTTGTTATGTTTGTTCAAGCTGTGTATGTGTAGGGCTGAGTTTTTAGTTGCTTAAGGTCAGGCTAGTTCCATGTTTGTTGGGTTTTCCTTTTTCCAATGATATAGCAAAAAAGGGTGTTGTTTTCAAGGTTTGTTCGAGTTGTTTAGAGCAAGTTTTTTGCGTTGGTAGTTGTAGTTGATGGGTGAAACTCACCATTTGAATAATTTGAATGCAGTGTCATGCACTGTCTGGTTCAGACGTTGAGAGAGATCTTCAACATTTGCTAGAAGTAGAAGATATAGCATTGATAATGAATTCGAAACATCGACCTCGTTGCATTATTCAGTTTATATCGCAGAGCATTCGGCTACTAAAATTGGATGATTCTAGAAGAAGTGTCCTGGTAAGAACACTTGTTCAAATTATTGCATTTTAGCACATATTGAATTTAGGTAACAGTGTTTCTGAAGACAACACTTCAATTCCTAAAAATGTAAATTTATTTGTCTTCTAGGTAATAAGGTGAAAAAGTGTTGGATACAAATATATTAATATGATACTTCACTCTATTAATTCTTTGTTTGCAAAACATTTCCCTAATTGTGCGGTACAGGATTCAAAGATCACATGTTTCCACGAAGGAATTGGCATATGTGAACAGCTTATGGGTATTCCGATTCCGTTATCATATACTCGCTTGACTTCAAGGTTTCTTGTCCTATGGCACCTAACACTCCCTATCATACTTTGGGATGATTGTCATTGGATTGTGGTTCCAGCTACCTTTATCAGTGCTGCCTCTCTGTTCTGCATTGAAGAAGTATGTTCCTCACCTTACTTCACTCCTAAACTATTTAAATATATCAAATTATGATGTTCTAGAATCTGTTGTGCATAGTAGTTAATACTTAATATAACCTGGACCTCAAGATATTACACATTTACCAGTGTTTTATTTTATTCTGAGTAATTTCATTAAGCGAAAAACTTTAAGTTGACAAACAAAAAATGTTGATAAATAGGTGAGAATGACTGTGACAATGCTTGTTAGTTCAGCAATTAGATTTCTGGCTAGCTAATTGAAAAAATGTGAAAAATGATTGCTGCAGGTTGGAGTGCTCATAGAGGATCCATTTCCAATGCTTGCACTTAATGATCTCTGCCAAAAGGCGCAGACAGACATCGAAGAAGCAATTGCAACCGAAAATGTGATTCACGCGCACCTTGTTGCAAAGCGAAACTACCACTCTAAAGAGCCTTCACCAAATGGCAGGCCCAACTCCTAAATGGAAGTGAATTTTGCTATGAATATCTTCTTCAGCTTTTGCTTATGAGGTGGCTATGTATGCGGTACTTGTTTAGTCACATTAAATGTGGTTAGGAATTATATCATGTAATTAATCACGATATTTGTGCTACACTTGCACCAGCTCGACAATTTCTCTAGGAAATTTGCTAAAATCCGTCGATATCACTTTTAGGTGTATATTCTGCTAATATAGCTCTGTATATATCACAAATTCATAATCATGTAAATATAAACTCATCAATTGAGACCTTCATTTTGATGGTTTATCAATGTAAATTTAGTTAAGAGTGTAGGTTTTAATAGGCTTCGGCTTTTTTGAACTGCTGTCTCAAATTTTGTTTTACTATAATTGTCTGTTCTGTAAAATAGCTCTCATTTTGGAAAGGTTGCGTATATATTGTACACGAATTTGGAAATGTTGTTATGACATGCCCTAGCCTGTAACGTCCCAATCTGCTTTCAGAATCATTGGTAGTTCTATGATTTTCTAATGGAACCAGAAAATAGTCATAATATTTTTGCAGAGAAAAAAAGTTAAAAGCTTCTACAAAATAGATATGCATTTTCACTAAATATTGTATGATTTAATGAATGGTCCACACAAATCTGGAAAAAAATAAAACATTTTTGTCTGAGCCCAGGTTCGAACTGGGGACCTCTAGTGTGTGAGACTAGCGTGATAACCAACTACACCACCCAGACAGATGGTAATCAAGGCTTTCAGTACATATATCTCATGAATGTCTTGAAGGGCCTTATTTATTGAACTCAATGGCAATATATATTTCTAAGCAGCACCAAATCAATTCTAAGATAACTCTCATCTATCTTTCCTTTGATCCATAAAATATGAAGTTTGTTTGGGTATAAGGACGTGTTAGCATCTAAAGATTTGCCTTGACCATAATTTTGGGATGAATAATTATAAGGTTGAGTTTAATCCGTCTCAATAATTTTTTATTGTACAACTTACTCTCAATTGTTTCATTTGATTATCAACATTTTATTTTATTAATAAAATATTGTATATGAAATTTATGTTTGTTTAGGTAGTGATGATATTTTATTGTAACATTAAAATTTCGAGTTTGAATAAATGATATGATACTTAATTTTTTAATTATCTATATATATTTACAGTATAAATTTTTGTATACAGTCAATTAATTACAATTATTAAATTATTAATTATTTTATTGATTAATAGATGTGCATGGTGAATATAAAAGTATTTTACACTAATCACAACTATTTATGGTGCACATATCAGAACCAATAACTTTGATTAAGTAAAATTAATTTAGATCGAGGGTTTCATAGTTTATTTTCTCATTATTTTATTCTTATGTATTTGTTTTTATAAAAAAACTCATTATCACTGTTCTATTTATTTTTTAATAAAAAGAGTAAAAAGGATGAGGGGGAAGAAACTATAAATAAATAATCTAATGGATTAGTTTTGCGTATTCCTCTCTTCTCATCTCTTCTGTTGCAGTGCGCTTTTCAGACGAATCCCTAATTGCGCGCATGTGAGTTTCCCTCTTTTCTTTTTCCCTTCCACCATTTCATTCTCCTTGATTGTTCGCAATTTACTTTCAAGTTTTAAACTTTTTATTCCTAAAAATCAATTTCAGTGCCCCTTTTGGTTTTGGATCTGAATTTGCAACGGTTGCTTTCAATTACAGGAAATCAAATTGGAAAAAAAAGTCAAAATCTAGGTTTAAGAAAATGTAGCTGCAATTTTTTGGGTGGGTGTAAATAGTGATTCTTTGTGGAAAGATTTACTAGAAATAATTAAGCATGTGATTATAGTTTTGTGGTTTTGTTCAGCTTATTTTTTTATTTGTTGGTAATTGAATTCATTCTTATTATGTTTTGCTTGTGGGTTTTAGATGTAACATGGACATTATTTTTCACTCCTTAAATAGGATGAAAAGTTTAATGCTTGAAGTTAAACAGTATTTTGTTTCACCTATTTGGGATGTTTGGTTGTGTGTTTTGAATACCGATGCCTGCGAACTGGAATAGACATGTTCTTGTAGATGTTGGTCTGTAGATAAAGGGATCAGCTTTTATTAATATCAATATATCATGCTTATGCCAAACATGTTAAATTCCAAGAAGAAAGAGATGAATTTTCTTTAAGGAAGAAAACTAGAAGCTATGTACATTTTGAGGACGATATTTAGCTCTTCAAAATGTTAAGTAAGCGGTGGTAAGGTTGCACATTATTCAGTCTGCAGTCTGTTTAGTGAGGCTTGTTTTGAGCTGATCGATTTGAATATTAGACCAAGTCATATGATTATGCTATGTCTTGATGAGAATATCAAGCCTTAAAAATGTATGAACCCTGTCGCGCAAATGTGATAAATCATGTTTTTATCACGAGTTCGTTAATTATGTGTCAGAATTTCAGTTTGGGGACATAATAGCTAGAGGCTTGCCATCCAATGTACTCAAATGAATCGAAAGTGCAATTGAAATGATGATTTGATGCAGGTTTTATTGACTTGTATCTTTTCTTTTCAGGTCCTCTGAACTAATACCAATGGAGCATTTAGATGATGGTGAGGCATCATCAAATAATGTTGATGATGCAGAAGTCACTAATACTCCTCTGATTTGTGGCCTTCCAGATGATATTTCTCTTTTGTGCCTTGCAAGAGTTCCTAGAAAATATCATTCAGTCCTAAAGGCTGTCTCGAAAAGATGGAGGGACTTAGTTTGCAGTGAAGAGTGGCTTTTTTATCGCAGAAAACATAAACTCGATGAGACATGGATCTATGCTTTGTGCAGGGACAAATTTGATCATGTTTGCTGTTACATTTTGGATACAACCTCCTCAAGAAAATCTTGGAAGCTCATTCACGGGCTTCCACCTCACATCATGAAAAGGAAAGGCATGGGTTTTGAAGCTTTGGGAAACAAGCTCTTCTTGTTGGGTGGCTGTGGCTGGTCTGAAGATGCTACTGACGAGGTTTATTCATACAATGCTTCCTCGAACTGTTGGGTTGAAGCTGCTTACTTGTCAACTGCTAGGTAAATATCCTTATGGCTATCCCTTTAGAAAGCTAAGGGCCTGTTTACTTGTAGTGTTTTCCGTTTCCATTTCTACTAAATTACTAATAATATTTTTTTGAGGGAAAATTACTAATAATATAAACATTAGAAAAAGTATTATGGAAGTTTTTGAAAATGCAATCTAAAAATAGATTGAGTATTTTTTAAAATTCTGAAAAATTCCAAAATATTGTTTTAGGGTTTTTTTGGAGATTAATTTTCTCTAGTTAGTCCATTTTATCTCTATCACAATTAAAAGAAAAATTCATAAACTAAATGTCATTGCAGCCACCACCCACATACAAAGTAAAAATGTTGGGAGAGAGTAAACGGGCCCTAAGTTAGTTAGTGTTCGATGAAATAAGGAGTTTTTGGAATAGATTATGGGTAGAGTTCTTACATTTACTTACTTGAACTCTGAGGAACATTTTTATACCTTAAAACCAGAAACAAAGCCACAAACTTAGTATTGTACATGGAAGAAATATTTGGATCCACAAGTTTTTATCGCAAATGAATATTGAAAATATGGGAGTGAGAATATGGAGGAAGGAAAATTATGACTACCTTAACTCGTATTTTGTCAAGTACCTTGTCAACTTCTTGGAGCTTGTGAGTTAAAACTTCTATAAATGATAGAATCACCTGCAGATGCATAAGACGTTGGTTTTATATATAATCTAGTATTTTAGTATTTGATCTTTCACATGCTTGTATATTTGACTTTGCAAATTAGCATTAAATGAAGAACTATTAGTTCACAAGTGTCTTTCTGTTGTAATTAATGTTTTCCCCACACTTTCTACATAATCTTTTAAGAAGCTTGCAAGGAAAGTGGAAGTTTTGTTTTATGTGTTTACCTATTTAATCAAGAACTACTTTGGCACCATGCTCTCGTGAAATTATGTTTAAAAAATGTTCTCTATGTATTTTGTTTGTCAATTTTCATCTTTTAAAAGTTAAAATTACGTTATATCTTTATCTGTCATTAGCCTCTACTGCAATGTAAGAATCACAATTTTCCTTACCAAAAAACTTTCAGGTGCCACTTTGCTTGTGAAGTAATGGACGGAAAACTCTATGCAATTGGTGGCATAGGTTCAAATTCAAGTGATCCTCATTCATGGGATACTTTTGATCCTTTCACAAATAGTTGGACATCTCACAGAGACCCTAATATTGTTCCCGAAATCGAAGATTCAGTAGTTATGGACGGCAAGATATATATCCGATGCGGCAAATCTCCTGTAACACCTCACGTGTATGCCGTCGTATACGAACCATCAAGTGGAACATGGCAGCATGCAGATGCCGACATGGTTTCGGGATGGAGAGGTCCTGCAGTTGTTGTCGACGGAATCCTTTTTGTTTTGGATCAAAGTTTGGGTACTAGGTTAACAATGTGGCATAAAGAGCGACGCGAGTGGATACCCGTTGGAAAGTTGTCACCATTGCTTACAAGACCACCATGCCAACTTGTTGCAGTTGGTAAAAGCATTTATGTTATTGGGAAAGGGCTTAGTACTGTGGTTGTTGATGTTGGTGATGTGGGAAATATGGGAAGGGTGATGATGGGTTCTTCTATACCCAAATTAGTCTCTGATTACAATGTAATTAGTTGTAAATGCTTGTCAATTTAAAGAGTAAATCATTTTTAAAAGTGTTGAGATACATGGTTTATTGTTTCATATTTTTTTTTTTTTGTATATTGACTGTATTAAGGTTTGAACTCATATGATGAACTTGTTGAAAACTATCCAAATTCACCACCATTAGTGATGATGTGTTTCATGTAAATTTGCTACCTTATACAGTTTGAGTAACTTTTTGATATAGCATTTGATTGATTTTTATTATGCATATAGACTTAGGAAAGTTCAACTTGATTGTTCACAAATAACACATTCTTTTTCATTTTTTTATAAAAGTTATTTTCAGACACATTTTATTTGATTCTTTCAATTTTCTTACACCAATTTTGATTGGAAATTTTTTTAATAAGAGAGAATATATTAAAAAAAAATTTCTCATTTGTATTATACACCTTAAAAAATGTTGTCTTGACTAATTTAGCCTTGAAGACTGAAACTGTGATAAATATTACTAAACAATGTGTTGTTAACAAAACAAAAGTTCCTTTCTTTCTTCCACTTTGTGATTATTGTTGGACAAAGTTACCTTGTGAATTTTTTTTTTAAATTAAAAAATTACCTTGTGATTATTATATAGTTATAATCTTTCCAAAACCATAATAATAATAATAATAATAATAATAATAATAATAATAATAATGTTAATATTAAATATTATTAATAACTGGCTATTATATAACAAACTATTTAAATAATAGTGTTATATAAGAAAATTCTATAAACATTTTTGTGTGTTTAGATTTATTCTTGCGGCAAAAAGTTTCCATTTCCATACCATAAAATAAAACAGTGCACATTTGTTGCATCTCTAATACAATTTAAATGTTATTGATATAACAAAATCGTTACTTAAAATTACATCAATATAAAATCATTTAGTTGATACTCAGCTAATCAATTAGCAGATAATAATCTCGAAAACTAAGGAAATAAACTATTTTAGTCCTAAATGAAATAGGTGCACTATATGCAAGAAGGAGGATTCTGTGGGCCATAAGAAGCACCACTAACAAAGGAACATTCATCTCTTAGTCTTCCTTTACCACCATAAGGCCACAAATTAATATTCTCTACTATAATGTTTTGGCATGGTTTCTTTTCACTGCAATTGATACTCACTGCAACTTCTCCATTTCCACTTCCTCGAATGTTTCTGTATGACACATTGCTTATTTGTACACTTGAATCCCCCTACACAAAATTATTGGCACACATTAAATTAAATTATGGTACATAAACTACTATTGATCATCAATATATATATGGTATATTTTTTTTAATTAATATTCAAAATATGTTTCATTAAATTAGAGAACCTCAAATCAAATTATGCCATTTTCTAAAATGAATGAAATTTTGCTTCTTAACTTATAATTTTAACCAATAAAAAAATATGAAAAATAATTTATGAAATTTTAAATTTTTTAATAAAGTGCACAAAGAATCTCATCTTTTGACTCTTTAACTTTATAGAATCTAAATTTAAAAAAAGAACGAGTGTATAAAAATATAAAATAAAAAAATTCAAATATTGATTAAGAGTACAAACCTTATTGTAGCATGGAGAAACCGGACAATATCGTTGATCAATGATAATGGGATTTTGCACATTATTCATGAGAATATCTTCATAGACAATATTAGAAGCCACCAAAGTATTCTTCATTTGAGAAGCCCATGTTTTAATCCTAACACCATTACTAGTACCACTAAGGGTACAATTCCTAACATGTATGTCATAAAGATCTTCCTCTCCTTCATTTTTACCAAGACTTCCAATACTAATTCCATGACCAGGACCACAAAAAACATCAGAAATTCTAACATGTCTAGTACCCGAAAGCATAGCAATGCAATCGTCACCGGTGCCAATGTTCACATTTGTAATATTTATTCCATGTGACATCGCCATTTTTATACCATCTGTGTTGGGACTATCAGAAGGAGCTATTATTTTTAGTTTTGTGAGTGTCATATTCTCACATCCAAACATCACAAAATGCGCTTGTTTGCTGTTAATAGATCGCATGCGATGGATATAACCATTTTTGATGAAGTCAAATGTCATTGTCTGATTAAATATATGCACAAAATATATAAAATGTTAATATATCACATGTGAAACAAACACTTTCTTGCTAAAAAAAAAATATTTTTTAAATATAGTAGTTTACAAGTATAAAATAGGAAGAGTATTAAAAAAATGTAGCATATGGTATATTGGTACTATTATTAAAAACTCTACCTTTTTTATTTCATTACTAATTAATAGTGTGACATAAGAGAAATCATAACCATGATGCTGCATATGCTTTTTTTTTTTACTAAATTAAACATGATATTATACTAATGAAACATACTTTAGTTAAAATACATATTGAGACATAAAAATGACTTGATTTATATATAAAATAAACTTACCGTAGGAAGAGGGCGACAATTTGGATTTGTTCGACAATCATTAGTTTTCCAAGCATAAGATCCTTGACCATCCAATATACCACCAGCACCACCAACAATCAAATGGTCAACATATCTAAAATTTATCCAATCCTTTTTGATTGAATTTGGATCAATTGGAGCTTTCAATATTCCTTTTATTCTAAAGTTTGTTACACCATTGCATGGACCACTAAATATAACTTCATTTAGCATATATGTTCCTTGTGGAATTAAAAAAGTTGATTTTCCATTCCATTTGCATGCATCATACCATGCTTTCAAAAATGCCTTTACAAGAATGTAACAAATTAATTAGTTAGCTCATCAAACTAAAAATAAAAAACATAACAAGAGAAGGAATTAATGAATATGGTAAATTAATTACCCCACTATTGTCTGTTTTGCCATCGGATATTGCACCATAATTCATCACATTGAAAACCTTATATTGAGCTTGTGCTTCTACAATCCAAACTAGTAAGCACAACACAAAAATATATTTTGCAACCATTTTTAATCAAGCTCTTGTAATCAAGATTTCTTGCTTTGGTTTGACATTTGAGAATGGTAAACCACCATTTTATAGTATGTTAAGAAATAAAATAAAGTTAATGCGGTTGATTTTCATAACTTTTTCAATAACCAAGATTATTATTATGATGATATTGTAAGAGAATCAATGCCTTTTGTTTTGGAAACAATTGCAATATCGTTATCAAGCAAGATAAAAGTATTCTATAAATAAAAATGTAATATTATTGATAATGGATAGTTATTTAATCAGGCCATTTTGAGTTTGAAGAATTTCATATGTCACTTCCATTTTGGTTGACTGAAAATCCCTGTTTGTACGGTGGTTTACATATTAATTACTATCTCTATTCTGATTTATAAGAAAAATAAAATAAAACAAGAAACATCAAAATCAATGTAGTTATTCACTATTTTAACTTTTTGACTATTTTATGATATATTAAAAAGACAAATATCTTAAATAAGGATAAATAGATAATTTAAATAATAAATACATTTTTAAAAATTATTAATTTTTCTTATAAATATGACCAAATATTTTTTCAAAATTCTTTTATAATTAAGACCGGAAGGAGTAGTTGGATTAGATCATGGTACAGTTATCGAGTAAATAAATTAAAATCATTTATAAAAAATATGTAATATTGAATATAGAGTTTGGTTTTGATAACTAATCAATGATATATTAGAATGGATTATTAATTTTTTACACCAACTAATCATTTATTGTTTTTTTTTTACATAAGTAATCTTATATTGTTACATCGTTAAAAATGTTGACTTTAATCTTCATTTTTTTGACACAATATTAATTTTAATCTTATACTACGATAAAAATGTTGATTTTAATCTTAACTACCATAAAATCTCTTATTACTTATTAGTAAACTAGCTAGAACAGACAGACTATATTCTGCTTTGCACTTGTATTCTTGTGGTTTGTAAAAAAATAGATTAAGAAATTTAAAATTAATTGAATCTAAATATATTTAAGTATTATAAAAATGAAATTGGAATTTACAGTGTGTTTGTGTGTATATTTCAAATTTGTAATTTTAAAAAATCTCATGATCAATATAAATATTTTAATAACAGGTTTATAAATAACTGTCAAAACCTGATTTTAATTAGTTCTCAGTGTAAGCTATACACGGACAGTGCATATGTTATTTGCTCTATATTTATTTTTTACTTCATACATTTAATTTTGATTACAAAAATTATGCAGTGTGTAAACTGTAATCATATTACGAAAAGTAAAAGCCTGTTTAACATGTGCTTGAGTAAAATAAAGTGCTGAAGTTAAGTGTAATAGATAAACTACTACCAATATTTTTTTTTTAAAATATAATTTTGATCTTTTATCTTTTAATTAATATTCGCTTTAGTCATTTATCTTTTTTATAAATTCGTTTTGGTCGTTTATATTTTATTTTAGTCTTTTATCTTTTATTTAATAATCGTTTTAATTACTTATCTTTTACAAAATTATATAAGTTTGTCCTTTTATTAAAGATTAAAACAAATAATATGTAAAAGATAAAAGACGAGAACAAATAAAAAAAATTAAGGACCAAAATGAATAAAAAATATAAATGAGAATATTAAGTAAAAGATAAATGATTAAAATTATTTTTTATTTTTTTTTACAAAACATTTAATTTTGCTTGATTTAGCAGAATACAATTATACAAATATTTTTTTTCTTTATTCAGCTCATTCGCGGGACGTTGATGGATAGTAATAAAGTTAGTTGTAATTACGATTAATATGTTTGATTGAGATTTTTGTCATTGCAAATTGAGATTTTGTGCATAATTAGAAATGGAAAGAAAAAGTTGACCGAAAAAACAGAAATGGAAAGAAAAGGAGAATAATTCTCCATTTTCTCAAACCCGAAAAATATGTAAAAATAAGACAATAAGCATAGTCTGTTTGTTGTTAGCAACTTTGTTGAGTAATTTGAGGGTAGTCAGAGAGGTGAGGACAACAATGAGTTTGGGGATGTTACTAACTGTTTCTGGTATAGCCATAACAACATAAGTAAATTTTCAGTGACTACGCCATAATTTACAAAACTTTAGCCTCTCAATATTGTGTTTTATTAGTATCTTGATTATTACGTCATAGATAACTATTGTTATAAGGAAGCCACAAGTCAGAAAATAATCTGAAAAGCATATTGAGAGATAAATAAATAGAATTATTTAGGTTTCTTGTAGTAGATTAAAATCAAAGTGGTTTTATATAAAATAATTTAAAGATTATTTTTTAAAGATCTTTAAGAAAATAAACAGTTATTTTGTGTTTTTTTAAAATTAGAAACAGTGATCAGAAATTGCTACAAATTATAAAAGGTAATGACAAACAACAAAAAACGAAACATTTCATAGGCCAATATACCATGATTTCTGTCAAAACATAATAATAATAATAATAATAATAATAATAATAATAATAATAATAATAATAATAATAATAATAATAATAATATAATAATAATAATAATTATAATAATAATTATAATAATAATAATAATCGTCTCTAGTTTCACTAAAAAAGTGGCACATG
>JBBPBP010000004.1:55181548-55193430 GCA_037974735.1 Cicer chorassanicum
AAAAAAAAAGCTAACACAAACAAAAACAAAAACATTAAAAATGATTTTTTACTTAAACGTGATTTTATCCTCAAATAATCCTAAACAAACACACTCTTAGTTACAAGCACACATTGCATAATGTTACAAATATTTACTACTCTTTATAGTGAGTTGAGACATAACAGCAAAATGTAAATTGAACTTCTAAAATTATTGCTCTAAATATAAAAGCATAATGACAAACCAATAACTTCTAAAATTATTGCTCTAATTATTGCAGATCATTTAAAAAAATTAAGAAATCATACCATGTTGAGAATCGAAGATGTTTTGCTTTATTACTTGTGCACCTTCTTGATTCTAAAAATGAACCAAAAAAGACCCAAAGAATACGAGGCTACGTGTGTTGTTCAGATTTATCCTCCAGTCGCGACACTATGAAGTAAATAAAATTATTTGGGATCTAATAAATTTCTCTGGTACTTTGTTTGAATAAATATTTTATTCTAATCAAACTAACATATTAAAGTATAGGCCATGGGTCTGCTACATTTTGCTGGCTGAAGTTTCGGGAATAGCTTTCCTGGTTAGACCTTCTTGAACAACTGTTACAAGAAGCTGCAAGTTAAACAGATTACACACTGTAAGACAATTAAACAAGGAAGGTATCAAGGTGATTTGATGTAATTTCATAATCCTTTACCTTTCCCTTCTGATTGAACATTTGACCTATGACAAAGCCTCGTGCTTCATAGGCAGTAGGAGTGAAGACCTGTTAAATGAATTGAATTTCAATCAATATAACAGAAATGAAGGAAAAATAAGACAATAATTCCTTGGTGAAAGATGATTTTCTGTTCAACAATTATCAATTTAATTGGTTCCTGGATCATAAATTGATAAGGTTTTTATGAAAAACTCCTTTCGTATAATTTGCCAAAGTTTATATACAGCAATGCACAAATTATAGGAGTTTAATTTGTATACTCTGACAGTGTCATAAAAATAAATATATTTAGAAATAAAACAAAAAATATGAAATGTTAGCGAATCCCAACTTAAAGGTGAAAATTAGAAAACGTATAATAAAATAAATATCATGTTTTAAGTACCTTGGTTCTATTAAACAAAACTAGAAGGATATAATGTGAGATTTCAACCATAGGATCTAAGCAAAGTAGATGAAATGGAGGGATAATTTAGGTGTAGGTGTGATTTGCGATAGTAAGGTACCAATCAAGTTCAAAGGTAAATTTTACAATACAACTTGGAGACCTTAATGTTGTATGTGAAGAGGGATGGAGACTAAGAAAATCAATATGCTTAGATACAAACGATTTATCTTTGGATTTAATACATGAAGACATTATGTCTCCATGACGTCGACCCCACTTAGTACAAAAAGACTTGGTTATTGATGTTGTTCAATAGATGAGAAACAAGGAAACTCACCGAAAATAGAACCCATTCATCAGCTTTCAAGGGTCGGTGAAACCACATGCTGTAATGAAAATTAAAAAGGATTCAATCAACAGCAAGAAAGCAAATTCAAGCCTTGACAACTTGTTTTGCATTCCTTGCATATTATGATTTATAATATCAAATAAATTATATCATGCAACTGGTAGGACTCTGATACTTACGCATGGTCCAGACTAACACCACGTGCCCTGAAACCTTTCTCGCGATGGGGATTCAAACTTATTTGAAGAAATAATAGATCTGAAGTGTATGCCACCACACACCTGCAAAATAGCGTACAAGATACTAATAATATGTGAGAATTCAGAAGGCTCTTCTTCAACCGTTGGAAGTATCCCAAAGTGAATAACCCATTGTTACTAAAAGGCAATCTGTTTATTATCTAAATATGCAGTTTCAAAATAAATGCATTTAGTACAACCAGATGATGTTTTCACTTTTCAGCAATCTCTAATTTCTACAAACTCTCCCAACTAGTCCTTTCTATGGAGAAAAACTTTTCATCAACGAGGCACAGATTATGACATAATTCAAAACTATTAAATATCTCCAGAATTGTAAGCATTCAGGCACAGGATTCTAAGCTATACAAGCATTGATTATGGCATATCAGTAAAAGTTATCTTTAATAAAGTACTAGTTAGGGGCAAAAGACGTATTTTAGCCCAGAAAGATGTACCTATGCAGGGCCTGGTCATCTGAAAGTTTTCCCTTTGCTCGAAACCAGTATCTCAAACTGCATAAGTATGTTAACAAAGTTCAGATGATTCCGAGTTCAAAACAGCTGAAATTTGATTGGAAATGAAGTTTATTGAAGTATCCTTCTATTCCTTTCCAAATTTTTCTCGCTAAAACATTGCATTCATGCTCAGGGTAAAAGTAAGCAAAAGTTGCAATAGAGCTCAGGCTAACCTGGGAGGAGATTTAGTCTGATTTGTTGCAATATTAGGTTCGCAGAACCGTATCTCTATGGGCCAGGGGATGAACTCAGCTGTAGCCACTTTGTTCCGGTAAATTCTGAAGCAACGAATTTTGTCATTATTACAGTACAGAAAAATATCATGCAGTCTTATGAGAGTATTTAAATCTCCTGTGAACGACAATAGCAGGTCACTCATAGAAACCCAGACTCTTGGAATCTTAGTTTTTTAAACACTGATACAGAAAATGCCCGTGTATTTTTTTCCTAATCAAACAGTTCAAAACCAAATTTTACAAGAAAGGTGTTTCGAGTCTCCATCAACTTTTTTTCGAAAAGGAGTTTCCATCAATTTAATTTTTTAATATATTAATTCATAAAGAAATCCCAATTTAATACCATTTTATCTAGCTTATTCTTTCATCATACTAAAGCCAATTTTGTTTTTCGCACCAATACTTAAATAGAAAAAAAATTTAGCAATATTATCCAGAGAGATGTTTTCTATATTTTTATTAATTGAGACTTGAAACAGAAAACATTTTTGCAGTCTACACTATTATTAATAATAGAAAATTCCTTTCAGATTTAGAGGAAATCTATTCATCAAAAGTGCACAGATCCTAATCTTAATGATGCAAGAATCCTGGAATGAGTACATACTTCAATTTAATTATTACTTACTAGTACTTAATTAACATCCTACAGAAAATGTTAGATTACCAGAGCATTTTTCCATAACCCACAAATCCATAACCAAACAATGTTCTTACACACTTGAATTCATTATCCTTAAAGGCCCTTGTCAATAAAATTGTTTATGAAGCTAAAATTTAGGAAAACAAAAAACGCCCAAGCTCGTAAACAAAAAAAAAAACGAGGCTCTAGCTTAGCAGATGGAAGCTTGGGACTCAACCAACCAAAAACTTAGAAAATTTCAAGTTTGAACATTTCACAAAAACAATGATAGGAGTTACAAATCCTTTAACTAGACCCTGGCACATACATGCTGAGAGTAATGGCAATCTGAAAAATAAGTGGTAAAAAGGTGGAATTGCAGTACATTTAGTTGATTTACAAAAGGAAAATAGAGAGTGAGTAGAAGTAGTCCAACAACTCTAGCTAAAGCTGTTAGAAGATTATTTACTAGGGCTGTCTTTGCCTTCCATTCCATTATCAATTGCTATTTTAGTCATCATATATCGAAACTTTCGTATAAAATTATGTGTAGTTGTTTGTTGGCAAATAAGGGAGCTAGAAAAATTCTTAGACACATAATGCTTGGAAAACTAACTCTCCACAGATTAAAGTTTTTTTTCTGTCCCCAAGGAGACACCATGATGATTAAGCACCAGTCACTACGACTTGAAGGTCCCAGGTTCAAATCTAATTAGTTCAAGCAAAGATGGATTAATGAAAAGGATATGGGTTTCCCCTTTCATGTAACCCAAATTCTTAATAGACAAAACGTTATAATTTTATGTGCAGCCTCTGTATTGTCCAGAAAGATACAATTTGATATAAAAGTAGAGATTCCCCGACTGTTTAATCACAAGCAAACACAACTACATACAACAAAGATGAAAATATATAGTGAAATAGCAATATTGCAACAACAAATCTTACATTGGCAAGCGAGGGTCAGTTAGACGACTCTCCCGTAGCTCTTCTAACGGCAGAAGCTATAAGTAACAAATCAAAAATATATATCAATAATCTGACATCCACAACAACACAAATTTATAATGACTATAAGTTTGTTTGTATCTTGCCATTTCTGGTGCAGCGACAGATGGCATGGCTACTTCCTGGTGGTCAAATGCCGATTCTTCACTCTGTGGATTAAAGAAACAACAATGATAAACGTGCTCTACAATTTAGAACATATAATTCCTTGACTAGAGCCAACACTCATGTGTTAAAAGAACAAGTGTAGTTACACTGACAACAGCCAAACACATAGTTGCATCGGCCAAATTAGAGTTTGTAGTCATGAAAAAAATATAAAGATAGATAAACAGAAACTTATCATAGAGAATAAAATCTACAATTTTTAATGCAATTGAACTAATTTTTCCCCTTATTTATCTTCAAACATTGCAAAATTTCTTAATTAGCATTCAAACCATCTGAATGTTATATTATGTTAAGTACTGGGTTTCGGATTCCTATCATAGTATCTTTATGAGGAAGTGATTCTGTCAGCCTTTTTCTCCTACTTCAGCCATTCTTTCAGCGTACGAATGTAATTTTTAGTCATAATAATATCCAGAAACCATAAATCCTATTAAAAAAAACATAAAGTCCATTCTGCAGTTGTTTCACACAGTTTTTGAACTATAGAGCAAAATAGTCAATCAATATAAATATCCTTATAATTATAAACCATATTTCCATTCCTCATCTGCACTTTCTTGTTTAAGGCCAGATGGTCTTGACCATGTTCAATACCCGAAAAACCAAAATTGACCAAGTAGTGGTTATTTCATGTTTTGGCCAGACCAAAAACAACCAGACAAAGAAGCATGTAACATGTCAGTTTGTCAACAACTGCCTGAGTAAGCCTATTATTGTTGACATATATGTAAATAATATATTCTGATTAAAGGAATAATGGTTCATTAACATAGACATGATATTGTAGTTATCTTGTAATTAATATTGTGATTGTATATTAATTCGCTCAAAGCCTATATAATAGAGTCTCTGTGGTTTAAACACAGTTTCACAATATATGCCTCTAAGTAGAAGAAGTGTGTGTGTGTGTGTGTGTGTGTATAGAGAGAGCAAAAACATGGGTCGGTTCACAGCGAAATAAACTAAACTACTATACAAAAACTTAGATTCTTTTTAGTCAAGAATATATTACATGAAATGAAGCCAGCAAAGTGAATATGACATTTCCCTTTTGCATTGCATCCACTTTCCGCATAGCAAAGCTCTTTCCATCACGGAGACGATGAACTTGATATATAATAGGCACTGGAAAATAAGTGCTTTTAGGATGTCTAATGTCTAATCTGTTTATTATTCTTTGTCAAAGAAAACAAACAAATGAAATAGCAGTAGAAATAATGTGGTTTAAGAAAGACGATAGTAGGATGCCTACATAGATTTTCAGATCATAAAGAGTATATTGCATCAAAGTTAATTATCTTACACGATAGAAACCTTAGGGTCTATCCTCAAGACAAAGTCAAAAAGAAAACAACTTAAAAAAAATCTTCGACAGAGGCCTAGAACCCACTCTTCATGATTTTTTCTGACTATATGCAACTGCAACATAGTTTCATGTTTCTTAGTTTACACATGAATAATAGCATACACATCACATCTTAAGAAAATGAGTAGAAATAAATAGAAAGGCAAGTGATATCCACATCACAGCATTGTCATCAAAGTTAAGAGATTAAACATGCTTACTGTTAAAGTCTCCTATACGAAGAAAATAGGAATGCAAACTATGCAGTAACTTAAGACAGTCGACAGTTTTTGATGCTGCTGCTAGTGCCTGCATATTATATATTATCTTGTAAGTAGTCTTTGTACGGGAGCTGCGACTGACATGAGCAGCATGGTATAATATGAAGAAGACAATGCAGTTTTATCGTTACCTGTCCAACCAGCTGTCCACCAAACACCTTTCCAAATCTTGGAGCATCTGGAGGAGTGACTCCTTGGAAGGTATCTACCTTCCAAAGAGAATAACAAAAAGCTATAAGGCGAAATCCAGGCTAAACATTTCACTATTTTCTATCAAAGAGAAACAATGATGTGCTGATATACTATGGTGCTACTGCTAATTGCTCTCAAAGATAAACCAGGAAAAACACATCAGACTAGTTTTATTTACCCTTTTCAAGTGACAAGCATAAATTTATTTATATTCAATGATATTTAAAATTTAAATATCTGTATCATCTTTCCTTTCCTTCCCTCTTTTTTCTTTACCTTTCATCATATGCATGTGAACATGTCTTTTCAAAGAGTCATGTGCAAGTGCATAAGGATCTAAGTATGTCAAAATGTGAATAATGTTGAAGGTGGGTACAGTTTCTCAAGTAGAAGAATACAATATTGTTTTTCTAGCACAGATAATCAGTTCATAAAAGCCTTAATTCACAAACACTTTGCAGAAATTATATGGGTATTGTAAAAAAAACTAAGTACTAACCGCTATTTCAATAGAAAACTCTTAATCCTCATTAAAAATAAGGAAACAAATAATGAAATAAACAAAAAAATATGAAACCTATTCATGACAGATCATCAAAGATATTCTAAACTATTCTAAGATATAATCATAATATCATGAGATATCATCAAAATATTCTCGCACACTTCAACAAGAAGAAATCAAAAATCAAATTCTCATAAAATAGGAGACCTCTAATGGTTCCAAGTGCAATATATTCTCCATAAGTGTGCATCTCTCAGGATATTTTTCTGCGCTCCGTATATACTTTGGCCATAGCAGTGCCAAGTGCTCATGGGGCAGCACTAAGCATGTTAGCTGATACAGCAAACAAAAAAAGTCACCATATAGCAGAAAATAATTCACTTCACTTGAGAGTATCTAAATTTTTTCTATATACTAGATTTTGAAATAGAAAAGCAGTAGGAAAAGAAACTAAAAGGGAACCTTAGACAAAGCAACAACATCTGTGCAGTGAACTGTATTTGACAAACCTGCAAGTTCACATTATTCTCAGATATATTACTTGACAAAGCAATATAGAAAAATCTCTTGTATATCTGCAATGACAAAACATAAATTGAGAAAAGAAAACAGCTTTATGTACAAGACTTTGAAAATGAATGACCACTTTAACCTGCAAAAAGGTTAAAAGAAAGAAAACATAGAATTATGGTGGCAAAGTCCTACTTATTTGTGATAGCAAGAAATAAGAAATATTAGAACAGAGAATGAAGCATTGGAGAAATTATGACAAATTGACAACCAAAACTAGTCAATTTGACCAAACTTAACAGTGCAGAAGAAGAAAATTTAGAATATCCAAATCATGACAGCACAAATTACCTGACTAGCTTATGGCCTGTGGAATAAAAGAAAAATACTTAATCTTAAACAATAAAGTGCAATATGAAGCATAAGAAGTAGTTTACTACCATAACCAAAGTAGTCGTATTTATTCAATTGGAACTCTGGACGATTTTCATCATTGGCATCAACAGATCCAACAACCTTAGCCTACAAGCAAATGAAATGCTACATGAGAGAGAGAGTTGACAAGTGTCCTTGGGATATTGGTTATAGAATTAAAATAGAACACATGAAATGAAAACAAAAAGTATTTAATACCTTGAAAACCCAAAAAAAAAAAAACTTTTGGTACTTTCTTAAAGTAATTGGGATTTGGATTTCCAAAGGGCACTAGTTATCAAGATCCGAAAGTGAACCTTTACACATGAAAACTCATACCAAGTTAGTCTACTGCGTCTCTTTTCCAACTAGCTTTTCTTTTATTATTTTCTCTAATACCCTTTAGTTAAAAGTTGATCCAAATTCGTGGTCTATCGATATGATGGTACCTATCCAAATTTCTGATCAACAATTACAATAATTAATTTAAATGCTGGCATTCTAACCATGCCCCTCTCATTTCTTCAGTTTGTTACTCTTTGAGACAAACTCAAGGCATTTGATATGTTGGCACTAGACAACCACCTTGAGGTTAAGGGGACATGTAACGGTATATCATGTATATGTTCTAGCAGCTTCTTAGTTATCCAGTTAGCTGAATTCTGTTTTAGTTAGTTAGAAGTTAGAACTAACTGATAGTTATGCCATTTAGTTCAGTTTACCTAATTCAAGCTAACCGGTCCCCTATAAATAAGAATGTTGTATCTCATTCTAATTCTAATACATAAATATCATATACAGTTTCTGAGAATTCTCTCAAATTCTCTCCCAAAATTTTCTTTCATTTTCTATTATACTCTTTTAGTTTCTCTTCTACCTAATTTATAATTAGAACAGATAGATATAATACCATTAGACAGAGAGAAGGAAGAGACAGGAAAGTCTAACGAATATCTTTCAGAGATTTGAATATGTTCCAGCCTAGCTTGTAAGGGGTGGCCCAACCGACGCCACACTCAATTGTTCAGGGCTGTCTAAAATCCTTGGTCAAATTAAAGGAGAGCTTCACACGAACACGTCTCACAACGTTCTGGAATATTTGCTTAGAAATACATGTCACTAACTTCCAGAACCATCTAGAACACACATCACTCCTCGCTCAGAAGCTCCACTGTGTCCTGCAGATTCATAATATTTATAGCCAACCATCCGAAGCTCCACTGTGTCCTGCAGATAGTGAAGGAGCCCGGCCTACAGTGGCTTAGCTGTCACTCACCACATTTGAAGACTACTAGTATATAAAGAGGTGATACACTCTCCCAGGTACACACACTACTCTGGACTGTTACTACCGAAGCAAACACTAAACTAAGTGTCAAAGTGTGTTGACAAAGACATAATTGGTATGGGGGCTACAATGAATAGCAAATTCAGGGTCACCAAAAAAATAGCTAATCCAGCTCAACTCTTTTATAATACAAGTTAAGAAAATAAGGCAAAAGCTAGCTGGAAATGAGTGCAATGAATAAATAAGAATGGCAACAAACATTCTCTCCAATTTTATGTCATTACACTAGTCTCTACTCTCTAGACTAGCTTAGGGACATATCAAAGTTGTCCTACACTAATCCCATAGCAATTCAATGAAACTTGATTTTTGTTTTTGTTTCTTTAAGGTTTGTGATATGAAAATATTAACATACCTCTCCACCCCATATGAAGTAAGTGCCATCTCCTGGTTCACCCTCACGGGCAACATACTCCCCTCGCTCTGCAAAAAATCCATCGATTGACAATTGAAAGCGTCAATGCTTGTATCCTCCAATCGATTATTAAAATTCTAAATGTTAAATATTATAATAACTACCAAGGGATAAAGATACTCCATATCGAAATAATGTCTTAATAGTTTAAGAACAATTCTCAGCGCATATTAACAGATAACTCATTTCATGAATTCCAATGTCAAAAATACAACAAACACAAAGTGCTCGCATGAATGCAAAACTGATATTGGTGTTCAACAAATTCATATTCATGAGAATCAAATCTCTTAAGTTCACTTTATATCATTCCCACACACAAATCCATATTTTTAAGGATTTAAAGGATATACATGATCAGTCATTCAATAAAAATATAACACTACATAGCACCAACAACCCAAATTGAAGACACATTTAGTGTCCCCCATGTGCCGGTGTTAAGGCCGACACAATACTCTCACATGCAGTTACATTCATTTATTTTTATTTTTTTAATTGCCAGGGTCGGTTTCAGCGTCGTGTTTGTGTCGGTGCTTCGTACTTATGACATGGGAAAAAGGAAAGCTCTCATAAGATATTAATGTAAAACTAATTTACACCACAATCTTTTAAAAATCAACTCTTCCAATCTAAAGCAGAAAACAAATCAATCCTAAGAATTCACTTTAAAGCATTACCGTATACAATATTTTCATAATCAGAATCCAACTGCAATATAAAAACATTAATTCAATTTGATAAACTCGAATAAATAAATACCATAGTGTTTAACAACTACAACTTCTGATATCTTCCTTATAGACGAACTAGGAAGCCTCTGTAGTAACGGAACGCATCCGAGAAATTCGAACACTGCGAACATCACACGAATGAAACATAATTAAACGAAATAAATTCATAAACAAATAAAATTAATAGATAATCATTACACAAATTCAAACGCATCAAACTAAAATAACGAACCGAAAAAACAGAAAACGAAAATGAAAGCGCAATTCGAAGTAACGTTTACACGAACGAGGGAATTTTGTAACAGAATATCGCTCACCTTCTTCCTTGTTGTGCATTTTCAGAAAATTTCATCAGTTTTATCGCACGCGTGATGTGTTTTTGCATTCTCGCACGCAAATTTTGGTACTGTATTTATATGTATGGCAGATGAAGGAGTGTGGATCTAGTGTGCGGTGGTGTAGTGCGGTGCAGGGACAGCTCTTACTATTGCAGATCGGACCACCACTAAATTAATTAATTAACTATTAATACCATTCACTAATACATATTTTATGCCCACTAAAAATTAGTACTTCTTCCATTTACTTTCCTTTTCTTTTTCTTTATTTATATAAGAAGCATAAATTCAAAATCACATTTCTAAATCGTTTTATTCACGAAGTTAATATTGTATCTTTTTTATTCTTCAATTAAATAAATTAATAGGGAGACCAAACCTATCAATTGAACTATATGTTTTGCACCCTACATTAACTAATTGAAATAACTTCCATTACAAACCAAGAGTAGCATCATTTAAAAATATAAATAAAACCATATTTTTTTACTTAATCAACCTAAAGAGTAACACCAAAATGTTGCACCATTACATAGCATAAAAATTATACAAAATGTTGAACCATTATAAATCAATGTTACACTAAAATGTCATTACAAAACATAAATGAAACAATAATGAGAAAGAAAAGTCTTCTTTCTTATGGCCTACTATGCGTGACCTCTTGGCAAAACAAAAATGTTGAAACAAGTTCCCATATTGGTCTCTTACTCTTAATGCTTGGAGAAAACTTCTCAACTTGACATCATTCTCTTGTGATAATGGTTGAACCTCATATTCAATTATAAGTGGACTTTTTGCACCACTTCCTAGATCAACATAAGTCTTAGTCCTTACAATTGTACTTACAATGGTTGTGTCATTTTCTTTCTTTTCTTTCCCTTACAATATTCAAAATAATTTAATATAAAAACATAATGCAAATAAGTTAAATACAAATATTAAATACAGGTTCGAACATGATCAGTTGAATACCAATGTTTTTGTCTTAATTGATGCCTCAATTCTTGTCTTAGATATTGGTTTAGTTACTTTCCTAGATGTAGGTAATAATAAAGCTACAACTATAACATCAGTTGTTGTTTGAGTTGGGTCAGTTGTAGTTATAGGTCCAACTGCTAGTTAGGTTGTTGCAGGTTCAGTTGCTGCATTTGGATTAGGCCAAGAACCATAAAATGCGTTGTTGCAAATTTCTTGTATTCTGTAAGGACTAAAAATATTTTTTTATTATGCGGAGTCTAAAATTAATTTTTTGCATTTTGCATGGACAATTTTTTTTAGAGGGACTAATTTTTTTTTTTTTTTTACATTTTTCAGCGACTAATTGTATATTTAAGTTTAAAGTCATTAGTTACTTAATTGTTAAAAAACTAATGAAATAAGATGACATTGACTAAAAGGAAAATGTTGCCTTTTATAAGAACAAAAATCAGTTTTCTTGCATAGAGTAATTGCATATTTAAGCCTAAATTTTTTTGTATTTTCTTATAATATTTTTATTGCATATTTAAGCTTAACAAGATAACAAGATGATATGAGTTATATTTTGATAAAATGACA
>JBBPBP010000004.1:55210079-55233070 GCA_037974735.1 Cicer chorassanicum
ATTTTATGAATTTTTACTCATAATAGTGAATATTGAATATTTTAACGATAAAATGCAAAAAATCTAGTATAATACTTATAAGCAACAAAATGACGTTTTATTTTATGAAATGATCTTTTCTAAAATACAAAACCCAATAAATAGTTCTTTGATTCATAAAATTAATCGTTAATTAATAATTAATTTATAGAACAATTATACTAAAACTCTTTAATTTGTAACCGTACGATATAAACTCCTACATTAATAAAAAAGTTTGTTAGGAATTTGGTAAAAAAAAAAAAGTTTGTTAGGAATGGGAATTATGTTGTTGTTGTGAATGCACTAATGTATTCACATATAAATTTGACAAATGCAGAGGTGATAAAAGTGTGAATGTATTATAGTTTGTGAATTTAACATACTTGAAATTCTTGTACTTTGGCTCCAACATCTAGATGCATATTATTGACCAATTACTTAGTCAAAACTTTTTAATGAAGAAAGTGTGATCCATGCATAAAGGAATATATACACACAAAGTCAGTCATCGTGCTTCAGATGCTTGCTTGCTTGCTTATTACCAGCCTGTCTTGTGCCTATATTAAAATCATGCAGCAGGTCAAATGAAAATCAAATTAATTTAGTGTCTCAAATTGTAAGGGTACACATTAGTTTCTCTATCACAATTTCAAAGATTAATTTTACCTATAAACTTGTTAACACAACAATTACCTATAAACCATATATTAAATTGGTGTTTCACATGGAAATATAGTGTATATGCAGTTTTAGCAACAAAATTTGTATATTTATTCAACCCTTGCTGATTATTTTTTTGGTTACAACCCATGTTGATTGATTTAATAGATAGAGATAGCCTTTTTCAACAAGTCATTGTCATTGACTCCACTTAGCCTACCATCATTAAGTTTAGGCCAATCATCAAATTCCACAGCAAACAATTTTATAATCCTATTGACTCTATTAAAAAATCACCTAACAAGTTAGTCTTTTTTTAAATATTAACAGAAGAAAAAATTATTATTGGTAACGATAATATTAATAGTTATTTTAGAATTGTCTTACACGTTTGAGCTATGTTTCTTTAAATTACAACGTCGAATTCTTACTACTAAATTGACGCATCAGATACACCTAACAATTAGTTTCATTTTAACTTTATTTTATGTGATATATATCTTTGTTGTCACTTCTCCACTTGATTAACAAAAATAACATATTTGTCTTCTCTTAACTATTTTTTTTTCTTATTATATAAATTTATCTATCATTCTTCAACTCCAAGTTTATGACCAAACTTTTATACATTAAATACCACAAAACTTTGGGAACAATATACCAAATCTCTTTTTTCATAATGTCGAATTCTCACCCTTATGTTGAGCTTCCTATTGTAGACATTTCTAAACCATTACAACCATCTTCTTTAACACCTCTCTCTAAAGCTTGCAAAGATTGGGGATTTTTCCACATAATTAATCATGAAATTTCAAAAGATCTTTGTAGCCAGCTTCATTCATTATCTAAATACATATTCAATCTTCCTTCTGATACTAAACTTAAACTTGGTCCTTTCTCTTCTTTAAAATCTTACACACCTCACTTCATTGCTTCTCCTTTCTTTGAGAGTCTTAGGATTGATGGACCTGATTTCTATGTTTCTGCTAAGAGTTCTGAAGATGTTCTGTTTCAAAAACAGAATTCCAAATTCAGGTAATTTTTAAGAATTTTGTTGTCCCTTTATATTAGGCCTTTCAATTAGTACTATTTTTCTATTCCATACTATGAAGCATCAACCTAGATACAGACACGACACTGACACTGACACTGACACGTAGACTTGGTAATAGCTTTGAGAAATTAGAAGTGATTGAACGAAACCACACATATCAGTGTTGGATACCAGACAGGTGTTTAATTTGAAGTGTTGGTAATTGTCTAAGTTCTTGTTGGTTATACCTCATAGTTTCATGATAAGTGGTAACAATTCTTTTTGTGCTTTTTTTTTTAAGAAATGCATAATTTGTTTCTTTTTAATGTTTTTAAACAGTGAGACATTGGAAGACTATTGTAGCAAAATGGCAGATTTATCAGAAAGAATTTTGAAGGTTGTATTGATGAGCTTAGGAGAAGGGTTTGAAAACTTGTTCTATGATTCTGAATTCAAAAAGTGTCAAGGTTACTTAAGAATAAACAACTATTCATCACCAAAAAATTTTGAAGAAGAACAAGTTGAAGGGCTAGGAAAACACACTGACATGAGCTGCATTACAATCTTATACCAAGATGAAATTGGAGGACTTCAAGTTAAAACAAATGAAGGAAAATGGATTGATATAAGTCCTTCTGAAGGAACCTTAGTTGTTAATATAGGTGACATGATGCAAGCTTGGAGCAATGATAAGTTAAGGTCTTCTGAACATAGAGTTGTTTTGAAGCAGAAACATGTGAATAGATTTTCTTTAGCTTTCTTTTGGTGTTTTGAGGATGAGAAAGTTGTATTGGCACCTGATGAAGTTGTTGGTCATGGAAATGAGAGGCTTTATGACCCTTTTGTTTGTGAAGATTATTTGAAGTTTAGAGAGAATAATCAAAGTGGGAGATTTGAAAAGGTTGGTTATACAGTTAGAGATTTTGCTGGGATTAAGTCTTAGCTGTAAATTCATCATACTATATAATAATAATTTATGTTTTTTTGTAATTTATATTTTTAGTGATGTAAGTTGTGAAATTGGTGGTATATATAAATAAATATACAGACTTTGTTGTTGTTTATATGTGTATGCATTGTTACACTTAAATATGAGTAAAAGAAAAGTTGATCTATTTAGTTTAAAGTTTAAATAAAATATATAATTTTTTTTTTATCAACTTTTGTTTGTATTTGAGACGAGATAGAGTATAAGTCAATGATGATTGACGATACTTTTTAGTATAAGTTACCGTCCTCCTAATCTTTATGCCTTAGACAATGACTCAATTTATATCAGTTCAATAAAAATAAAGAAAAATAAATATGTCCCTCAAAATTATATTTATATTGAGTTGACACAAATTGGGTCGTTTTCTCAACTTTAAAGACGAGAATCGCTAACTAATATTTCTAAAGAGTTTTATGGACCATGTATAAAACTTTGAATGACTTTTAAATAATAAAATACCTATAAAATTGGTCCAATTTTAATTGATTAAGCATACATTCAAATAGACATAAAATTCTTAATTTTATTAGATTTTTATATTAAATTTAACTTATATTTATAAAATCGATATGTAAAATAAGAAATGTCTATTTTATAAATTCTATTCAGTCTTTGTCTTTTATTCTTTGCGGTTGTTGGATTTATCTCAATAGATTTTGCAGTTCAGATCGAAATCAAAGACCTTTTTTCAAAATCTAGGTTTGAATATTTTTCATTATTTTATAGTGAAAGAGAAGTAAGTATGCACTGTTAGTTTTAGATTGAGAACAAAATTGATCAGGTGTTTGTTGTGTTTTATGAAGATTTATATTTGAAATGTCCAACTGCACATGAAAAATCATGTGTTCTGTTCTTATTGATTTTTGGTTGGATGTGCCAAACATTTATTGAGGAGACAATTATACTAATTTTAAAAGCATAATATAGATCTAAGAAAATATTGAATACTAAAGTTGCCTCTATTTTATGTAAATTAGTACCAAGTTGAAAATTTTCAGTTATATTAGATTCCAATAGCAAATACTTGTGTACTTGATAATTTTCAAATGCTTCAGATAAAGAAAAAATTATTCCCTTACATGCATTGGTAAATTTTCTTGGGTTTTGGCACAATGAAATGTTTTTGTTTTGGCATAAATGTTCAATGTTAATGTGTTTATTTTATCAAAATATTTTCTATTTTTATTTTCTAAAATATATATTTATTTTATCTTGATGAGAAGTTTTTGAAGCGAACGATTGTTGTAGAGATAAAATGAAATGATAATTAATGAAAATACATTTTTAGAAATATTGAAAATAATTTTTTTTGACATTTTTATTTTTTCAAGAAATGTAGACAATTGTCTACCTCAAAAATATTTTACCTCTTTATTAATGAGTAAAACTAGTACAAATTTTTAAAAATTAAAATAGGAAATTGATTCACAAAGTAAACGAGTCTTACTTTCATCGTAACTTAAAAAAATTGAAACAAGAATCAAAATGAAAAAGAGATATTTTTTGCCTTAATTACAATTTTGATCCTCTTATTTTACCAATTCGCGAAATTGATCATCATATTTTAAAATTAGACAATTTTGATATTTAATTTGGATTTTTTAACTAAAAAATTGTGATGCAACATATTTTAAATGAAAATGCATATGGTACAATAACATTGAATGTTTAATATTCATCAAATTGCAGGAAAAAAAAAACCTCTAAAACTTATGTTTTAACTTATGAAATTATTCGTTTTTATAATTTAATTAATCATATATAAATAATTAATGAATCTAGACGATTCTATGTATAAATATAATTAATGAATTTAGACGATTCTGATGTATAAATAATTTCACATTTGTACCATCTTGCTTTCCAAATACCCAAGAAGGTGACATTTGTGATTATCTTGAGTCCCAAATAAAATTTATGCAAATTTTCTCAGCACTTTCTCAAAAAGGACTAGGGGGTGATAACTTGGATGCCATAAGCAAGAATGCTGGATACGAAAGACTAGCCAAAAATGATTTTTCTTCCAAGTAGAGAACTTGTTCCTATATGATGAAGAATATAATTAAAAGTGTTCATGTTTGATCTTTTATGAAGAAGAGGAACTCCCATGTATATAAGAGGTCATTTTTCCCTCTCAATATTTAGAGTATTAATATTCAATAATGTTATATTTTTAAATCTTAGTTCAACTGATAAATACCAATATTGTTAGATTGAATATCTTGTATGAACACAAAAATTTGACACAATGAATATTACTCATTTTAAACTCTTAAAATGTATTGTCATTTTAGAGGTGAGATTGATTAAAGAGTAAAAAAAAATCAATGTAAACAAGTTAAAGGTGTAAACCTCAAAAACCATGATCAACCAATTTTTTTTGTTGGAGAGGCCCATCATCAACAAATTAAAAAGGCTAGGTAGAGATTCTAGCATGATGAAGAAAGGGAAGAAGGATAAATGTTGAGGGTTGATGAGAAATCACCATATTTTTTGTCCATTAGGCATGTTTTTGTTTTGTAACAAGTTTTTGGATTTGGGCCTGGAAGGCCCACTTAGAGTATAGTTCAAGTATGTTGTTTTTGGTCAAGGTAAACTTAATCTTGAATTTCCAAATTATAGTGACCTTGATATGCTAAAAAAGTTATATGAATAAGATATTCATGCCCTTGCAAACTTTTAGTTTAATTTAATTACAAACTTGATTTTTGGGCTATTGTGGCACTTCTTCTGCTTTAGACTGATTTGTGTTTTAAGTTTGAACTATTTTGCTGGTACTTGGAACTTTTAAATTGAGTAATCTCACATAAGGTAAAACTCTTGTGACTTGTCACATAACTAATTAATAAAGATATATGCTTTATCAAAAAAAAAAAGATATATACTTTCCATTGTCTAGAAACAGTTAGATTAAGTAATTAATTAATAATAAAAACTGAAGTTGCCACATATGTTATTGTAATTTGTAACCCCAGCTTAGTATGTTACATGAACTAGTGAAACTACCATCTTCATTCCCTCTTACCCAACATAATATATTATATCTAAACTTTTTCCACTAATTTCATCTTTTAGACCCATAATCAAGCACATACACATGAAAACAGGAATTCTTGAAGTACTTCTTGTTAATGCTAAAGGCATTAGACATACAAATATTGTTGGTATCCTTCCTTTAATTTCACTATATATTTATAAGCAGGTTGTTAATTATAAATATATAGACTAATTTTCTTTAGAAACTAAAGTTTAACTTTTATTTATTATGAAAAGATTTTCTTCTTTTGTTGTTTCTTTAATTGGACAAAAAATTAAGTATATTAATTGTTATGTTGTATATTTTATTTCTTTTGATGAATTGAAAACCAATTGTTGCTTATGATCATTTTGTGTACTTAACATTATTTATAGGAACACCTTCGTACTATGTTATTATTGAGTGCGGGTCTCAATTTCAAAGGAGCAAAACTTCACGTGGTACAAATGTTATTGATGTGATCATTTGTAGTATTCTAATACGTTCAACTATATTTCAAATGTCGAATTAAGATTATGCTTTGATCTGGCGATTGAGATTTAATTGGTTGAACGACTATAAGAGATTAAGATTATAATTTTTAATGAACAAAAGTGATTGAATTTGTCAATGGTGCAGGAAAAAATGAGAAACCTTGTTGGAATGAGAAATTCATATTTGCTTTATCATCTTTTGATTGCAAGATGAATTCAACCTATCTTACATGTAAAATCATGGACACAGAACTCTTCACAAATGGTGGATTTGTTGGGGAGGCCAAGTAATTCCTTTGTCCAATTCTCTTACTCAATTTGATGCCAATAAAAAAAGCATAGGATATATTTTTGAACATATTCTTTTCAATATATTATCAATAACTAAATATGCTGAAAATAGTGAATTACTTGCATTTCTTTACAAAAGTGCACAATAGTAAGCAATATTTTTTAAAATAACTACTTTTAAGAGTTTTTATCAGTTTTTTAATTACAACTTTTGAAAAAAAATATATAAAAATGATCTAAAAACTATTTCAAATGAGAAAATAAAAATCAGTTTTTATAACTGATTTTATATTTAGAAAAAATTATTTTCATTGTAGTGGATAAACACAAAACAATTTTTGTTTGTTTTTTTTTAAAAAGTCAATAATAAAGAATCTCTAAATTATTGAATTTCAAAATCACTTTTTTTATTATCCCTAACAAACAGCTCCATAATATACATAAAATATCAATTGAATCAACAAATTTAACAGCTAAAAATTGCAAACATTATTTACCCTTAATGTCTTTTCCTAGAATATATATCTTTTTTTTGTATTTAAAAAAATGAGTTTAATTTTGATATGTTGCTCTCATGAAGCAGAGTTCACATAGGTGGAATAATAACAGAAGGAATCAACCAAGGATATATAGATATAAATCCTGCTGCATATAATGTGGTCCTTGAAGATGACACCTACAAAGGACAGATAAAGCTTGGATTTAAATTCATTGCAAATGTAAGCTTGGACTTTTAAAAAAAACAAAAACTTGTGAGTAAGATTTAATTTTATGTTTAGCACAAAAAAAAAATTATACATCTAAATGGTGATAAAAATTTGTTCATTGCAGAAAGAAAATTATGTGATGAGGAAACAAGAATCCATTGCTGAGGAGAAAGGACCAACTCATAATTCAATTTGTGGATCCATTTGGAGAATATCATGGTGGAAGTTCTTGTTTTTCTATAATAAAAAGATTAATTCCAAAGAAAAACAAAAGAGGAACTAGGACCATCATTTGATGGATTCTTACCATTAATGGTTATTATATATTGAGTAAACAATTTTGGTCCCGAATTTGTGAGAGAGTGCTACAATAGTCTTTCTATTAAAATTACAAAAATATATCTAAATATGTTATTTGTCATTTTGTTATTCAAATATATTATTAGTTAATCAGTTTAATTTCGTATGTATTATTTATTAGTCAATTTTATTCATAAAATTATTAACGGAAAAATATAGTTGAAGTATATTTACAATTTGGTTATGATATTTAAAGTCATTTGATCTCAAATTGATATTTGGTTACGAATTTTGTGGTTCTTTATGCTTTTCTTAACTAATATTGCATGCGATCGACGAGGGTTAATTGATTAGAAAAAAGATTGTTAAGAGTCAATGATCATATTGATAATTAATAGCATTAATAACCATATATTAATTGTAAATAGTTCTTATAATCCTAAACATGAATCATAGATTAATTGGAAAGTATATTTGTAATTTTGGCATAAGAGAAATTAAACACCTTTATAATTCCATAAATTGATTCTAGATTTATTTACCAACTACTTTATTTGGTTCTGCTCTTATTTCAAAGTTCTCAAATTAATAATAATTTTAATTGTTTTTTTCTCAAATTAATAATAATAATAATTTTAATTGTTTAAACAATAAAGAAACTCGACTAGTCTAGTAACTATTTTTGGATTCTTTTGGAGTCAGATGCATGAGACACTATCACAACACTCTGTTAATGGCTTAGTAGAAAAAAATTGATACTAGATTTGTCATAGGCATAGATGATGGTGCAATTAACCATAGTAAAACCCACTTTTAAAACCTATAAAGTCACTACTATACTTTAAGAGCATATTTCATATATTCAAAAATTAATATGTTATGGTAACACTACGCGAAAAAACACATTTTACAGCGCTTTTTTTAAGTCTATTATAGCACTTTTGTTAAAAAAAAAAGCGCTGTAGTTATCAGCGCTGTAAAAGGATATAACATAACAACGCTTGTTTTTTTTTTAAAAAAATGCCGTAAAACTCTTAGTTTAGTCATTTATAATAACACATACGTAAATAAATTAAAAAAAATTATTGATAAAAAGTTCCATAGTATCAATATACACTCTATTTTTTATTGTACCATAAAATTTGTCATTTTATTAATCAGCTATATTTAATTTCTTTTTAGGAGGTAGTGATATTTAATAATAATAAAATATCCTTAAGTACATATATATTACTAATAATTATTTAAATTATTTGACTTGTAATCTTCACGATGGGAACATAAAGCATGTACCAATTTTCATATTCATCAAGCTGTCATGAGCCAAATGACGAGTACATATAGATGATAGATAGAATATATTGTAAAAAAAAAAAAAAAAAGAGAGCACATAGAATAGAGTATATATTTTGAGAAATATAGGTTGCACGTCTTTGAGGATCTTGAAGCCTACAAATAAGTGTTATGGACAAAATTAATTTAATGTTCACATGTGTTCCTTTAAATGTTAACAAACTTGATTCAACAAGGCCAGCTACTCTATAGTCAGTTGTATTAAATTCTTCACCAACTAAATAAAAATGCCAATTAGGTTTTTCTATTTGCAAATCTTTTTTTTTTAAAGTTGAGCGGCTTTACTTTTCCCTTAATAAAATTATTAGATTAAATACTAATGAAAATTGGTTGTATTATCTTAATGGATATTAGTATATACTATATGAAAGCCAATGAAAGTGATGAAGTTGTTGTCTTCATGTTCTTAAAAGTTGACCCCCATAAAAATATAAAATTATTGTTCAAACATCATTTCATAATTCGTACCATAAAATGAGGCACTTTTTAAAAATTATTTTAAGGAACGTGTTTTAATCTTTTATAACTAGGCAAGTTAAAACTTTAGTAAATCCTCAAATTAGTCATTGAAATTATAAGATAGTATTAAATATTAATTCAATCATTTATATATTAATATTTTAAAATAATTATTGAAATTGTAAAATTTTAATAAAAATCATCCGTCTATTGGTATTCGAGCGGACGGATATGTCATTAAATTGATAATATAAAAATAAATTTAAAATTAAATAAATAACGTCAAGAATATATTTAAAAACAAATTAATTAAGACAAAAGGACAAAATTTGATTTGATTTTATAAATTTTAGAGATTATTTTAGAATATTAATAACATGGAGTACTAAAGTATACAACTCTATAATTTCAAGAACCTCGAATATTTACTCTTAATAAATCTTATGGTGTATAAACTAATAGAAGAAAAAAAGTTCCTAAAGTAATAACCAGTTCCAAGAGGCGTTTAATATGAATATGGTCTAAACGTAGACATTACTGTTTTCAATAAAATTGTAGTAAAATGTTGTATCTCTTCTATTTTTTATTATTATAAAATTTATTTTTTTTACTAAAAATAGAAAGACCATTCTCGTACATTTTTAAGAAGTCATCTTACAGATACTCTTACTTTTGAATGAATACTTAAATTGATCCATAAAATTGTAAGCGTTGATCAAATTAGTATTTAAATTTTGTGAGTTAACAAATACATCTATGACATTGTAAAATATCAATCAAAATAATTCATGTGTAAACTTTTATCTTGAGATATTTTGATGTGACACTGTAATTGAATATGTGGTTTATCTACGTTGATATCATATCAATGTCATATTCTAAAGACAAATTTGTCATGAAATTTAGTCTTAGAGATAAATTTGTAAGTAATTGTAATCATATATTGACTAATTATGAACAAATTAGTTTATTAAATATTTAAATTTCGTAGAAAAATTAGTCCGCATTGTGATGATATTGATACGAGATCAATGTGAAGGGTCAAATATTCAATTAACATGTTACATTCTAATATCTAACAATAAAAATTTAAATATAGACCACTTTGGTTACAATTTCAATAATATATTTGTCAATTTACAAAATTCAAAAATTAATTTAACTAATTCTTAGAATATGAAGGACAAATTTTCCTATTAACTCCCTAATTTTATCAGGATAAAAAACATACACATTATTTATGCTTGCATTTCATTATTTAAAACAGAAAACATTTTCACAAAATTTTGATAAAAGAAGTTATGTGTTGAGTTAGTAATTTAGTTTGTATGATCAATCATTCTCTATTAATTTATATTTAAATACTAAGAATCATTACTATACTTTATCATTTTTTTTCATTTAATTATACACATTTGACAATCATCATATATATAGTATAATGAAGATTTGCATCCCAAACTCCATTTTCATATAGTAAAGAAAGCTTTCTTCTCTTTTATTTTTTTCTCTTCTTTCTTTTGCTTTTGGCATCAATAATTTTCAAGGAAGAAGATAAAGGCACAAAAGCTAAGGAGGGAACTGTTTCAAATGATGTTTATCTAAGTTACAGTTTCAAATTCAAACCAAACAAATTAAAAAAAAAGGTAACATATATATATAAAGATTAAAGACACTTATGGGGACCCTTGCTTTTTTCTTTTCTTGTGTTTTTTTTCTAACCGTTGTATTAGAGTTTTAGTAACAGTTTTTTTGTTTCAATCTTAGAAAGTTCTTAAACAATGCTTTTTTTAACAACACTTTTTTCAGTACAATTATTTTGGGTTTCAATAGCAAGAACATTCTTTCACAGCTTTTGCTTTTTTGTCACACAACAACATGTTCAAGTTTTCAACTTTTCCTTTTGATCCATCTTTTTTTTCTATACTTTTATGTTTATGTAGTTTTAATAATTTTAATATAAAGTCTATATATTTTAATATCATTGTATGTGTTCACAACTTGTGACTCAACTTCAATGATTATTATATATGCTGCAGGTGTTGAAAAAAATTGACTATAGATTATTATTGAGTTAAGATGGATAATAATTCATCAAACTTTGATGAAAACTCTTCTATGGATCAAAATGATCATTCAATCAATGAAACTGTTGAGTATTCTCAGTTCAGTGGCGATTCTTTCGTGTATTGCCGGACTAATTCCGAGGTATCGAATTTATCTGAGACTATTGATGATAATAGCTTTGGTAGTGAACCATTGCCTTCACCATGGATGAATGTGAAACATGGAGCTAGTCCAGCTGTTCTTTCAAGGTTAGGAATGAAGCAGAGAAAGCTTTCATTGGATGATGATAAGTCTGATGATCTTGATCTCTTGGAGTCAGGTAATTGGTTAGCAATCTGCATAGTATATGTTTTATGTATTGTTTTTTTGTAAAGTACAATTGGATTCTACACTTTTTTTTTCTTAACCTTCTAGTTCCTAGAGGAAGGGGCCTTGGTTATCTGGAGTTTGGCCATGAGGTAATTAAAGTCGGATCAATGATTGTTCCAGTTAGGATTCGAACTCGGATTCTCCCGAACAATTCGTCCTTAACTAGAGCTTGTTAACCATTTGTGCTTAATCACTTGATCCGTGCATCTTTGCTTTGTGAATAAGTACAATTGGATATCCATAAGGTGTCATCTTAGTGTAAGAATTTGGTCTTATAACCTCAAGAAATAGAGTTCAAATCTTTTAAGAGACAGTTGTAAAATGATCTTTTGTGTCACGTTAATTAATAATAATTTCTCATTCTCCAATTTTTTTTAAAAAAATGTGCAATTGGATTGGATTTTGTTCAATTTTTTGGATGTTTTTTAGAGCTTGAAATGATGAAGGAAAGATTTGCTAAGCTTCTTTTGGGGGAAGATATGTCTGGTGGTGGTAAAGGTGTTTGCACTGCAGTTACAATATCAAATTCAATTACCAATCTCTATGGTAACTTTTTAACAGTAACAAACCAATTCAATGAAGTAGTTAGGTAAAATGTTTGTTTGTTTGTTTGTTTAATATTTGGATTTGGAATTTGCAGCAACTGTATTTGGACAAAATTTGAAGTTGGAGCCTCTAAAGCCTGAGAAGAAAGCTATGTGGAAAAGAGAAATGAATTGTCTAATGTCTGTGTGTGATTATATAGTAGAATTTGCACCAACTGCACAATACTTGGATGATGGTACAATTGTGGAGGTGAACTATTGCTACACCTTAATAAGGTTTATTGTGCATTTTGAATAGTGTTGTCAATCGCAGATCACTAAAATTGTGGTTTGTTTAAATTTCGTTATGCTATAGTGCTATACTATAACTGCTATTTGACAACATTTTATACTAAATAGTGTCTCGTAGAATAATAGCGATTTGTTTAAATTTTGCTACACTACAGTGCTATAGCGCTGCTATTTGACAACATCAATCTCATAACATCTTATATTTTATGTAATAATATATTTCAGATGATGACAAGTAGACCAAGGTCAGATATTTATATCAACCTTCCAGCTCTTCAGAAGCTTGACACAATGCTCATAGTAAGATAAATAAACTTCAATTGCTTCTTGAATGTGACAACACTTTTTTTCATCCACAACCTATGTGCCTTACAACATTTTTTTTGACAGGAAATATTTGATAGTTTCCAAGATACTGAATTTTGGTATGCAGAACAAGGGAGCATATCAGGAAACTCAAATAGTTCGCGTTCGAACGCAGGCTCGTTTCGAAAGATTGCTCAAAGAAAAGATGAGAAATGGTGGTTACCAGTTCCTTGTGTTCACAATGGTGGTCTATCTGATAAGTCAAGAAAGCATTTGATTGAGAAAAGAGATTGTGCTAATCAAATTCATAAAGCAGCTATGGCAATAAATAGTAGTGTTCTTTCTGAGATGGATATTCCAGAAACATACATGGCAACTCTTCCTAAGGTTAGTCCTCATTTGTTTAAAACTGTTGTTGTTTCCTAATTTTACCGACCACTTCAACTAGTTTATCTGATATCCGCAGATCCTCTATCAGCTAGCTTTTCCGCTATAGTTTTTTGTCTGACCTTTTCTTTTTTGAAAAATTACTTTGTTTTTAGAGTGGAAGATCAAGTCTAGGAGACACAATTTACCGCTATATGTATTCTGCAGACAAGTTTTCACCTGGCTACCTTCTTGATTGTCTCAAAATAAGTAGTGAACATGAAGCACTTGAATTAGCAGATAGAGTTGAATCTTCAATGTACACATGGAGACGTAAATCTTGTCTAAGCCATTCAAAATCATCATGGAACAAAGTAAAGGAGTTCATGGCTGACACTGACCAAAGTGACAAAAACTATGTCTTAGCTGAGAGAGCTGAGACTATGTTGTTTTTCTTGAAACAAAGATATCCTGAACTTGCACAAACCTCCTTGGATACATGCAAGATTCAATACAATCAAGTAAGTTTGGTAACTTGGTTATTTGTATATCCATATCATATACAACAAATAATATTGAAACAACGTTTAATAATTATGTACCGATAGATAGTATAAAAATGAATTTGAACTCACTGCAGTTTAATAATTATGCATTCATGCATTCAGAACATCAGTGGCTATCTGATCTTAACCGAGTGGTCCACAAAATGCAAATTTTAATCTTTATTATTAATTCAAAATGTTGAGCTTAAATTTAGACCATCTGATTTTGATCGAACGACCACTGATATTCCAATTGCCTAAATGTGTCATGTCTCAACTACAAGTTGAACCAAAGTAAAAAAAAAAACTTTATATAGGTAGTCAATCATATTTCACAACGATGTCATGAAATAATATTATTTTCTAAAATAATGACACAAATATATACATTGTGAGATATGATAGATATATATACAAATTTTTTACACTGTCAATGCATAGTAATTAAACTCATCGAAACATATCAGAAAAAAGTCATTACATTGTTAATTTACCATACAAAAGAGGATATTTTTTGACACCAAAATTTGGACATCTATGGTAGAAAGAGAACTAACATATATCTTTATTGTGAGCTCATGGAATAAAAATGAAATCATTTTTTGCAGGATGTAGGGAAAGCAATACTTGAAAGCTACTCAAGAGTATTAGAAGGCTTAGCATTCAACATTGTTGCTTGGATTGAAGATGTTCTTTGTGCAGATAAATCTATGAGGAATCAAAATGTATAACAACATTTTGTAAGCCATAGCTTTAGGATAACATAGATAGGTAATAGATGACTACATTCAAAGTTATGCACTTACATATGTATTTAAATTAGTTGACACTAGTATTATTACATAAGAAAGTTTGCACTTTCACTTGAAGCAAATTTTTTATGATATTATGTTTCAAAATAAAAAATAAGTATTGTGAATGTAACTGTGTGATATTGAGTTAACCTAATTTTCTATTAGAACACAGTGGGATTAATTTTCTATATTTTTTAATTGGTCAGCTGAATAAAATACCAACAATATTTATAATAGAGATGACCGTAGTATTGATCAATAGTCAGATCTTTTTTGATACACAAAATCCTCATTTCTGAAGCGACTATAGAGCATACTTGCATCTCTTATGGGGAAATCATGATATGAACATAATAACTAGAGTTGTCAGAAAAAAGAGAAAATTTAGAATAACATATTTATACTTAAGCACCCTGGTGGTTTTATTTCAATTGCTTCTTAGCTCATATGTTACAATACATATTCTTTTATAGCCAAGGAGTTGCACAAAAAGACAAAATACAAACTATTCATGGACATGCCATTATACACATTATTAGAATGCTTTTTAATTATGAAAGACATATCCACGACATACTTCTAACTATTATATCATATTATTAGCACTCTTTTACACCGGAAGACAAAAGTCACTACACCTTTTGAAGGTTCACAATTTATAAATCTCCCAAACATATGCCACTGGAACAAGAAAAATAGTGAAATCAAATGAAGGAGTTTTTTTCACTTACGCATCCAAATGAATGTGGAAATTGATTTCCTGTAGTCAGTCGTCATCACAATTGAGATTTTGAGTTTTTAATTTATCAAAATTACTATATGAGGTGATTATAAATTCCTAAATTGTCAATTTTGGAACAAAGATATACAAACCTCTAATTGACTTTACTATAAGTTGTTGTCTAGAATGCATTTTGGTCCGTCAAACTTTACGATATGACAAATTTAATTTTTTTATTTTAAGATTAACAATTTTACTTTATTAACGTAGACTTATTTTTAAAAACAGGTACATTTATACCTCGACTTTAACTAAAAAACAAAGTATATAATGTCATGCGGCTATTATCCAACAATAATATTTAATCAACAAAACTTAAATTTTATCTTAATTTCTATTAAATTTTATCTTTTTCGTGTATGATTAGAAATTTCTATCTATACAAAATATGAACACAAAAAATAGAAGATAAATTTTTTTATTGATGTAAACAAAATTATTTTATTTTTTAAAAAAGAACATTTTATTTATTTATTTTCAAAAATGTTCAGTCAAAAATAGCTCATTAATAAATTTATTTTTATTAAAATCATTAGTGTATATTTTTTTATGAAAATCATTAGTGTATGTTTTCTTTTTATAAGAATCACCAGTATAGTTTTGAATATCCTAGTATCACATTAATCCCTAAAACTAAAATTGAGATATGATATATATTTTATTTATTTAAACTATTTTTCACTTAATAAAAAAACAACATAGTAATTAACGAGACACAAAATAATAAATATTAGTTTTTTATTTCTTTATTTTAAATGATGAAGGGATGAGAGTGAAAATAACCCACCAAAGTTTTGTATTACTTTCGCTCTCTGGTAATTATTTCCCGTTAAAAAATCTTCACCAAATTTCTTAAACTAAAAAACCTAATCCTCTTAACACCGCCATCCCTACCCCACCCCAAATCCTCTTCGACGACCGCTTGTGAAGACGTCCACGATTCCAATTAACTTTGCCGCGAAGTTCTCCGACTCTCGTTTGTCACGAATCAACTTGGATTCGAGTTGCACTCAACTCAACCGCCCGAAAAAGCCGCCGGAGTTCGTTGTCGACCGCCTGAAACTGTCAGAAAGCCGTTGCAAGTTAGATATTCCCCCTTTTTATTTTTATTTTTCGCATTTTCCTTCCCCTCTCCGGTAACGCGCGCGAGGATGCGATTCCAGCGCGATTTGACAATTTAGGAACAATAGAATTTGAGTTGTTAATCTAATGTGAACTCATTGACGCGTCTTTTCAGTTTAGGTGTTACAGAGAATGTTAATTTCAATTTTATTACAACAATCTTTCTATATTTTAAAAACATCACCTAATAGAACTTAACATTATGGTAGGTAACTACAAACGTTGAAGTGTAGATATTGGTGGCTTAAACAATGGGATCTAATTCACTGAAGGATTATCTAAAAAGATATGAAAGTAACCCTGAAGAAGACAAGAAAAAGAAGAAGAAAAAGAAGAAGAAAAGTCTACCACAAGCTACTGGTTTGTTAGTTGTGGATGAAGATCCAGCCTGGCAGAAACCCATAGATATTGGAGAAAATGAAGAGAACTCGTCTGGTAAATAATGTTGTAATTAATAAATATATATACACATACATATATACATGTTAGAGTTTAGGCGATATACTCTGTTTGGTTTCTGTATTATTCAATTTACTATATCTGGTTTCCGTAGTATGTATTTTGTTAAAGGCAAATTTTAACCGTAGTATGCTATTAATTCACAATAAACTTATTTTATTGGTCAATGTAGATGGGGAGAAGCCAGTAGTTGATGAAGACATTGAAGTAAAGCGGATGAAAAGGCTTGAGCAGCTGAAGGCCAGGCGTCCTTATCATGCTATATCTGAGGATGGAAGTGGTTGGATTCCACTTTCTTCTAAATCCGATAATCTTAGTGACTCAAATAATGATATGTCTCCACTCCGTAAAAAGAGGGTTCGAAATGACAGTCCTTCACCAGAACCTGAATCAAATCCTTCAACTTCTATTAGAATGGGTGCTGATTTATCCCCTTTACGCCGGCACTTGAAACGCAATGACACTCCATCACCTGAGCACAACTTGCAACCTGCACTTTCCGAGAGACTGAATTCCGATTTATCTCCTGCTCGTAAACACAGACGAGGTCGTCGTGATTTATCTCCTGACCTTTCACCGCAGAGGAAAAGCCAGCAGAGTGTTGCAAGATCTGACTTATCCGATTTATCTCCTGCTCGTAAACACAGACGAGGTCGTCGTGATTTATCTCCTGACCTTTCACCGCAGAGGAAAAGCCAGCAGAGTGTTGCAAGATCTGACTTATCAGATGTTTCTCATCGCCATTCAACTACTCCATCAGTAAAAACTGTTTCACATCCATCTTTGGATCATGACCTGTCTCCACCAAGGAAGAATCCAAAGGATTTATCGATTCCAGCATCTGTTAATGAAAGAAAAACAGGTTTGATTTCTGGTAAGGATATCAAAGAAGAGATTGAGAGAAAGAAGAAGGATGATATGTTGAGGTGATTGTTCTGATATTTTTCCAAGCACATATTCTTATTTACTAGATGAAATTTCATTAATATTTATACTTAAGGCCATAATCTTGTGATTATATTTTATTTTCTTGTTTAGTGCTGAAGCAAGCAGGTTTATTATGTGGTTATGGTAGTATGGAATATTAAGTTGTTTCTATCTGCTATAGACATGCCACAAAGTTCAAGAACTAATTGTTCTAAACCTGAAGATATTAAGTAGAGATCCCAAATAGCTTTATCTATATTGGTAATATGCCCAGGAAAAAGTTGTTCTGATTATCTATTCCTTTATGCAGATTTAAACAGATGGACCCTGTCATCAGTGGGCGTGGTGCTGAACCTGTATTTCGTGATAACAAAGGTAAAGGAGTTGAAGTCAATTTTTTAGTTTGTGTTTCTGTCCTATCTATTGGATGCCTTTGTGATGGGATATCTAGAGAGAAAGGCCGACTGGAAGGAACAAATGGGCTGGGGATAAGACCTGAAGTTTAGTTTGAGTATGAGAGGAGGGGTAAGAAAGGACGATAGAAGAGAATTGGCAAAAGCATAGTTGTCTGGTAAGTTACTGCTAAGTGGATTCACATATAAGGAGTGAGGGAATGGAATCGGTTATACATTTTGCAGATTTCCCCTTGGGGTAGAGAGTGCAGCATTTCTTTGAGGAGCTTAGCTTTGGGGTTATAGGCAGACATTATTCTGTAACTTCAATTTTTTATAGTAAAAAAGCATATACACTTCTTCTTTGAATCAATATAATTTTTGTGATAACATTAATTATTGAATCAAGCTGAATTTTACAGGAGTACGCATTACTAAAGAGGAATACTTAAAGTCAAAACAGAAAGTAGAAGAAAAGCCCAAGGTATTTTGTGTAGCACTGTGTTTCTTATCTAGATGTAGCTTTCTAGTTACTTCCTGTGTGCAATTGGTTGCATATTATATAGGTGCAGAAAAATAATATATTTTTTATTAAGTTTGATATTTAATTGGTGATTTTTAATTGAGAATTTTATATAAATGGAAAAGGGATGGAAGGATTTAATCTTAACAATTAAAAACTCGAGGGACTAAAATCTTAAAAAAAAAAACTAGAGGATCAAAATGCACATAGCTCAAACTAGAGGGACCAAAAGTGTAATTAAGCCTATGTAATATGGGTGATTAAAAAGATACTTGCTTGGTTTGTATATGTTCGCGTATTGAGATTCTCCTAAAGAACTGTCAACTAAAGGATGATGTTAAGATTGAATTAGTACTATACAATTCTGCATATGTTAATTTTTATCAAGAGTGATTGCCTAGATGGTTTTTGAGGGTTTCATGTATGTGGAAGAAATTTGTTGACTTGCTCCAACATCAATAACCAAAGCCTTTTCCCACTATGTGGAGTCAGTTAATGATGAATCAAACTTTATGAGTGACTACTAAATCTCATTTAATGGTTTGACCTATAATTATATTTTGATCTCCCTCTAACTCTAACAATTAGATTATCTTTCATTTGGTCTACCCTTCAAACAAGCGATTCTATGAGTCTTCTGCACACATCTCCTAATCACTTAACACGAGACTCTACCATCTTTTCTAATTTCTAAGTGGAAGTTATCCCAACTTTCTCTCTAATGATTTCATTCTTAATGCTTTCTTGTCATGTGTAGTTGTTCATCCGTCATAACATCATCATATCAAATAATAAGACAGTAGGTTGATCGTCGTAGACCAAAAGTTGTATACTTATTTCCATGTGTGTTAGTTGAAAGATGATTTTACTAAAGCATTGTGAAGACATATTATTCTACCTATATTGCATCTAGAGGACAAGAAACCATCTATATTTGTTTAGTCATTTTGTTCCTATGGTGTAACTGAAGCATGAAAGTTATTTGTATAGATGTTTTAACATTGATGTTTCATGTTTTCCTAAGAAAAATGGCAAGTTCAGTTATTGGTTATCTTATTCACTTTCAGGAGATTGAAATAGAATGGGGCAAGGGCTTGGCTCAAAAGCGGGAAGCTGAGGCTAGGCTAAAGGAACTAGAAGTTGAGAAAGACAAGCCTTTTGCGCGGACCAGGTATACAGAAAGTTGTGTTGTGGATTGTCTTGAATATGTCATCTTAACCTCCAGAACTACTTTTTGTCTTTGTTTAAACATAATATAGACTTTCATTCATCTGTTTGATCATATATCATGCCAACAACTAGAGCTTGATTGTAGACAACCAATTGGCATTCACTCAGTAAATTTGGCACCTAGGCTCTGGGCTGGGTAAATTGGTTTAGATTTTTTTAATGAAATGAATGGCAGTCTTTACTTCCTATGAGAAAGTAATCTATCAATTTGCTTATTAATTCTCGTGTTAGTAGTAGCCTTCCTGAGTAGAGTTTTCTTAATCCATTTTGTTGACTTAAGAGTGGTGATGGTTGATTTATCATATTCTTAATAGCTGTTGTATTTGTTCATATGTATGAGTCTATAACACTGTGCACCAGTCCTAATGTCCCTTTTATCTAGGCCCTTCACATCCACCTTTGAGTAAATTATTCTTACCCAAAATGGTCAAAGAAACTGGCTTTCTTCCAAGTTTATTTTTTTTAACCTGCTAAGCATTGCTTTCTGTTGTTATCAACAATAAGCTAATGTTCTTGTTATTTATGGCTCCTGATTATTACTGAGGTAAATCATGCATTAACTGAACAGCATGCATTAATTAATGAATAGACATATAAAGCTTTCTCTGAACAAAGAAGAATGTTCAATTGCTTTGTTGTTGCATTTTCAATATGATTCCCTTCACTCAAGTCTAATCCATCTTTTATAATTGATCCTGTTAATTGTTCACCTTGTCCATTTGTGTACCAAAAAGGAAATTACTTTTAACTATTTTCATCAAACTATTTACATCTGTCAAGACAGTATAGAACTATTGATCCAGAATATAAGCATGTCGATCATTATTGATAGTAAGTTTATGAAAATTAATCATAGTACCAAACTTTGAAAAACTTACCAAACACCTGCATAAATAGAGCTCTAGAGGGCTTCTTAGGATGAACAATTCCTGTGCTCCGCATATTACCAGTTTCTTTATCAAGCGCCAGAACAGAAGAATCTTTTGTTCCAACCGCCAAAATGTTTTTATCAAAACCATGCAAACTGCATGTTAGGAACTGCAGAGACATGACACCAGAAGAAATTTCACATGCAATATGTTTCTGATATAACTATGTTGTTAGGCCATCCATCTTAAAAACTGAAACATGTAACATATTGGATTAGCATACATTAGTGCACAAATTAACTCTCTTTGTAAGTCTTTTATAATGACCTAATTTTCTGTGTGATGGTATGAAAGTTTATTTATAAAATGATTAATATGTTACTGAAAGTCGCTTTAGAAAACAAAGTCCTGATGTTGGTGTTTATTGTGTGAGTTAATGTTATTGAAAAAGGTTTCTTTTTCCGCCTCTTTTCCCTATCTCTTATAATGAATTTGTTGGTTTCTTTTAGAGACGATCCAGAACTTGACAAATTGTTGAAGGAGAGGGTGCGATGGGGTGATCCTATGGCACATCTAGTAAAGGTAATGCGATTCAACTCTTACTGCTGGACACTTATGATGAAGGTGTTTGACCTGTTCTAATATGTTTTGTGTCAATTATTATTTTTGCAGAAAAAGTATCCGGAGCCTGTTCTCCCAAACTTGGGGGACAATGAGAAAATGAAGGAATCTGGTTTTGTTGTTCCTCAAGATATTCCAGATCATAGCTGGTTAAAGAGAGGTTTAGACGCTGCTCCAAATCGATACGGGATAAGGCCGGGACGACATTGGGATGGTGTTGATCGTAGTAATGGTTAGTTTCATATTAACCATATTTTTTTACTTGTATTTTTATTCACATTTTTGCATAGAAAAATTGGAAAAGTGTCCTAAATTATTGACTTAAGCTCTTTCCCTGCTTATAGGGTTCGAGAAAGGAATGTTCAAGAGATCAAATGAGAGACAAGCTAAAGACAAAGAGGCTTATCTTTGGTCTGTGTCTGATATGTGAAAACCAACATTCTAACAATATACAAAGGGTGGTTGATTGCGCAGACCTCCCAAGTATTCATGGAGCTACATTGGGAGGCATGTTTGTAATGCTGTGGATTTGAAGGATTTATTTAATGTTGAATATGGCCAAAGATCGTGCAGTGTGAAAGGCTCTTGGTTCCATCATTCTAGCACTAGATAATTGATAAGCCATAGATTGTGCAGTCTTTGTTATTCAAATCCCGCAGAAAGTTGAAGATAATTTTGTCAGCCTCCATTTCATATCAGAAAGTGTATTGGGACGAGACACTGATCTGTGACGATATGACCGATTTTTCAGAGTAAATTAAAGTTTTGACAAATTTAATTGTTTTTGCTGTTTAAAGTGACAATGTTCTTTTGAGTCTCATTCAATTGGTAATTTGTAAACAAGAAGTCATTTAATATTGATATAGATATAGTTATAAACTATAGAGTAAGTTTAGATAAACTTAATAAGTTAATTCAAACAAACTTAATAGTTAATAGAATATAAACTGTAGGGTAAGTTTAGATAAACTTCTCAATAAGTATTTATAGATAATAAAAATTAGAATAGTATTGCATAAACTAGGAATTTCTTGAGTAAGAGCCTCTCCTCTAAGTTGAACGTAGCTCCATTGATCTCAATTTTGTCAAAATCTCTAGTTTATCATTTCCATAAATGTTTATACCCCATCCTCTATTGATCTTAGAAATACACATTATATTTCCTGTCAATAAAAAAGAAATAGACGTTATATTTACAAATTATTGATTTAGCAAAGTTATTGTATTCTACACAAATGATTAGGATATGACTTCTAGATGGAAGAGAGACTACACTTCCTTGGTAGCAGATAATAAATTGGTGGATGAAGACAATGGACACTATATACTATAAGACTCCAAATTCAAATGTTTTCTTTGGATATTAATTGTGGAAGCGTAGTCATAGTGGAAGTAGCAATAAACAAACCCAAAAGAGAAAAAGAAAATTGTTTCAAAGCATTCATTCTGGAGGGTTCTT
>JBBPBP010000004.1:55237682-55252759 GCA_037974735.1 Cicer chorassanicum
TTATTATTACCAATTCACAGAATTTATCTCCTAATTTAAAAGTAGACAGTTTAAATTTCTACCTTAGATTTTTTAACAAAAAAATGACGATTTTACATATTTTTAATAATATTACATAGAATTTTATGATATAAAATCATCCAAATGTAATAATTATTCATGTCATTAATTAAATTAAAAATCTGAAAAAAAATTCGAAATTTAAATTTAAATTTTTACAACATTTTATTTCAATTTCATGAGTGTTTGTTATTTTACATTATCGTATCATATGTCACGTTATTTAAAACATCTCACATTATTTTTTAGATAAAAAATCAAAGCAAGAGACCAAAACTGTCGATTTTTAAAATAGAAGGATCAAATTCGTGAATTAATAATCATATGGAGACTGAAACTGCAATTAAGGCAACTTATTAAAGACATTCTGGTTTTGCTTAACCGGTAATCCTGCATATATAATTCTTTTCCTGATAAAACTCAGGCAGAAATGACATTATCACCACTGGACTTGCCAGGAAATAATTGAATGCTACAACAATTCATTGATGCTGATGCTCATCCAGATCAAGCACATAACTTTGATAATCTAAATGTATATAAAAAGAAAACAATGGTTGAGTGCCCTTGTGTGTGCTTGTGTCTCTAAAAGATACATACACAGTCAGCACACAAGTATGCATTTGACATAAATGAACATGACACAGCTACATATACCACTTGACATATGATCAACTGGTACTAAAACATCAATCCCTATATATACAACAAACCCTTTCTGAACTGTGCCAGAAAGTGTGATCAGCATGTCAGGGGTCAACCAGACCAGGCTCATTGGATGAGCTGTGAGGACATCCCTTCACCCATTTTTCAAAATAGTGCCCCTCAGCTTCCCTTTAACTTAAAAAGGGCAAGCACAAAATGGCATAAAAATGCACTGCTGAGGGGTTTGCATATTCCAATCCAAAACCAATAAAAAAATAGTTAATCAACTATCATCATCCACAGCACCAACATATGTGAGGTCTGTCCTTCTCACTCTTACAGCTCCTTTAAGCCAGCTCGCAGCCCGAATGTTAGCATGGTCACCACCTCCTATGCTAGCAGTATTACTTGCAGAAGGGCAAGAACCAGCGCCGTCTTCTAAAAGTGTCCAAGGATCAATTATTTCCAATTCACTGTCCTGTTGTTTTGACTTCGCTGATGATGCATTAGCTGCAACCCTTGATAGAACCGGGTTCCTAGGAGGGTTAGCTGAACTACTAGAGTTAAAGCCTGGAACTGAAACAAGAGCAGAAATTGAAACGGGTGGAGGCTGGCAGGAGAAAGAGCACCGGATAGAGGGAAAAAGTACAGGCATTGCAGCTTGGATACGCCACCGAATAGTATCAGGCACTTGCATACGGTCCATGTCATTCTGCATCAATAATAAACAGATCGTTAGCCAAGTAAGGCTATAGACTACTAGTGTTGGATTCTTTCACTTGCTCTAACAAGTTTCTTATGCTAACTTAGATTAGTGTTGATCTCCAAAAGTAAAATTAGTCTTTTTTTTTTTCTTAATGGCAAAATAAAAAGTAAAGTTAGTCTAAAATGTCTTGTTATCAGACAAGGGATTAATAACTTAAACCAAAAGCTGAATACATCCAGAGTGAAAGATCAAACCTGCAAACTTTCCAATAATTCTCGGTCAAAGCCAGAAGATTCCTTCATAGGTTCATTGATAGACTTTGAAACAGGTTTCAGCCTAAGCCAACTAGGAGGATAACTACTTAACAACCCATGTAAAACTAACAACAAACAATCAAATAGACCCTCAGCAGAAAAGTCTACGAATGCAGCAGAAGCAGCTTCAGAAGATGACTCTAAATCCTTCTTAGAATGTAAGGCATTAGCCAAAATATTTGCATCCTCGTGCACAACCCGGCTACCTAGGAGACGAAGAATTACAGGGGCCAAAAAATGTCTCATGTTCCGCACAGAAGGCTCCCTGCAAAATTGAACACAGACAGAACTGATGAACTGTCTCCATACTCTAGTATGCAAGAGTTGAAGCACTTGCATAAAACTAAAACAAATTGCTTTCATAGCACAGATAACCATAGTTTCACTTCTAAATTAATTGACTTAATAGATTTCCAACACCCAAAATTCAATGCTCAAATCTATTTGGATAATTGATACAAGAAACAAACTATCACTACCAGCATCTGTTATCATTGATAATACATCATATAATAGAGGACCTTATGTTTTTGAAAATTAAAAGAAACCACATTGCAATGATCTCTGATTTAAACCATTAAAAACTATTTATATCTAAATGGTCTATCTTTGAACACAAAATACATGGCAAGAAGTTATGAAGTTGTTTGAAATCTGTAGTCAACTACACCTAATGAAGAAAGATTTTGTTGTAGTTACTGTTTATGTAACCATTCTTCTATTAATAAGGTCAACAAGATAATCTCAAATCATTCAGGAAAAAAGTAGCTCAAATGTAGGAACAATTGCAAAGAGGCAGATATTTACACACACCAATATAGTCTTCTTTACATACCTGTCAGTGCAAAGAATAGGAAAAAATCTCATCAGTAACTGCAAACGCAGCGACATTGAAACACGTAGAGCTGCAGGAGATGGGGGAGAAGAATCTGTTACAACTGTTGGTCGCCTCGCTAATCCAGGGCTGCCACCTCTCAAACTTTTCCTGGTATTCACTTTATTTGTCTGACCTTCAACTCCAGGAGGATTACTTCCCACCGGCTTACTTCCACCGGTAACAGCACTTATCTGTAGCTCAATATTACTTAACTGTTTCATCAAATCATTTGCAAAGGAATTGCGGGATTCGTCAGAGCTTTGGTCTATGCACGGAAGAAGCAACTCAATAAGAGCCTTCTCAGTCACATGTTGCTGGTTAATTCTTGAGCTTTCAGAGTCAAACACTTGAGAGAGCCCTTTTAGGCTCCTTTTCAGATCTATCCCCTCATCAACAGCAACTTCTCCTTCTTCGAGTGATGTGACCTCAAACTTCTTTTTATCTCCTTTGATAGTCATTGGATCGGTACTCTGACTACACCAACCCCATGGCTCCCAATACTGAGTCTTAACAGAAAGTCCTTTACTCTCAGCAATGTTATGTAACCTTTGTCTAATGGTCTTTCGACCGAAGAGGACATCTTGGCCTCCAAGGAACCATTTAGCTTGCATCAACATTGAATCCTGTAGTGACCTACCAAAGAGATGAACCAACTCTGAAAAAAGAGGTGCAGCATCGGGTCTAACCAGTAACCTAGTGAGAAGTATTTCAATGAAATTCCTCTCATTCTCAGAAGCAGCCGCAGCCGCAGCCTTCTCCGGACTTGGCGAGGACAACTGTATGGCATCAGATAAAGACACGTCATGTGTCTCCAGTTTTTCAATAAGAGCTTGTTCGTTTAAAAGCAGCCTGAGTGCAACCCACTGCCAGTGAAATTTGGCAGGCTGCAAGGTATCCGAAACATGCACAAGCTTATCCTGAAGCTTAGAATCACCATTTGCAAACTTAATTTTAGATTCACCGGGTCCAGAAACACGGTTCACATCATCCTTTGTAAAAATAGGTGGTGGCATCTTACAATCAATCATGGCATTCAGAAAAAGCCTAGAACGGAGAGGAACAAAAGCCATGGACTTTAAATGCATATCGGAGCTATTCAACTGCAGCATGGCTGCAAATTCAGCATCACTTCCATCTGCAGCCATAAGATCGTAAAGACCCTGACAGTCTCGGAAACATACATCTCGAAAAGGCAAATGTTTTATAGCATCAGCGACGGCCATTGTTAAAGACTGGTAAAGTTGATTTGTGTCTTCACGAACTGCAACATTCGCATTCAGAATGAACGGCCGCCATCTAAGAAAGGCAAATATTGAATAGGCAGGCGGAAAAACCAGACTTAGAGGAAGCATACGTTGCATCCTTGAAAGGGCTACAATAGATGGTTCACCCAAGAGATCCACCACTAATCCTTCACAGAGAGTTCTGCAGTTTCCAACAAGCAATCTAAACCAATGGACGTGAACTTCAATTGAGTTATCTGCCTTAAAAGCCCCAACCGAACGGGCGTTTCCATTTGAATTGGATCTTGTGGTTCTAATACATTGTATTACATCAAGCCCCTCCTTTAACCTAAGAATGGTAACCATTCTTTCTAGGCTGGTAACACCATATATAACTGCACCAACAACAAGCGCAGAAACAGCAGCAGCAATTTTTGTCGTTTTTGTGACCACAGTTTTAATAGAGTTGTTTCCCACGTCATTTGAAATGCCACTAGTATCATGGACTTCAGAAGACATTTGAAACTGAGCTCGAGATGCTTTAGTAGGAGCAAAAACACCAGCAAAAACATTAGAAGCTTCAGTTGCAAGAGCAATATCAAATACACGGCTTTGGCGCTCCCCCAGTGCTTCCTTAAGCAGGCACAGACATGTTATATACATCCGCAGAATGGATCTGGCATAGTTCAATGAACTTGTTGCTGACATTATACTTGAATGATTGTTGGCAGATGAAAAATCGGGCATTTTGGCTAAAGTTGGACCCACGCTGCCAACAATTGCAGAAACCGCAGAAGCGACCAAAGAGGGATCCCCTTCTTGAGCAGCACCACCAGTCTGCCTTATGCACTCCATCAAACCCATAACTATTTGTTGAGCAATTTGATATCCATTATCCCATTTTTCTAAAGCAAGGCCTTTTGGTGTACCAGCAGCAAAGAGCTTTCTATCTTTTCCAAAGAGATATTGGAATGCCTCTTCAACATTACGCTGCACTATGTCTCTCATGCCTGCACCTACTCTGGATGGTAACCGGCTACCACTTATCTTCTGACGGAAAAAATCATCAGGGTCATCAACTCCTGCAGGAACTCCAAGGGGCAACCCCAACTCTCCATCCACTGACCTAAAAGACTCCAGTTCAGAGGAGAGTCTTGCATCACATGTGGACTTAAAAGTTTTCTCCCACTCAATGACACTAGCAACATTACTGTATTTTTTCAATAAATACCGAGCAAAACCTGTGGCTCCTGAATTTGACACCCTTCCATTAGATGCAATAATAGTGGCCGCACGACGCATTGCAAATGATAAAGCTTCAGGAATAAGGTCTGCTGCAACAAGAATGTTCTCATACCTGCACCAAATGGAATGCAGAAGACAATAAAATCTCTCATAACCCAAATATCCATAATGAAATTGTCCAACAGAAGCATAAACAATAGGAGGTAAAGACAACTCATAAATCACTGTTAGAATGACAAAAATGAGAAAGGTTTAGACAGGGGGTAGCAGGTACGCCATAAAAAGTCATGGGAAACCTCACTTAATTATCAGAAAACTCACTACAATCACATTAAAACTTGTAACTGACTTTATAAAAATAAGAACTATCACTTGTTATTAACCTGTAAATGTAGGATTTTGTTTAGGCCTTTATGAGTAGAGAGCAATTCAGATTTTTAATAATTGTTACCATCCTTATTTAAGATAACAGACGGAAAAAAGATCATAAAAAGCACACAGATGCAACAGCTTACCAGGTACTCCCTCCAATGCTTTTTAGTTCACAGTATAAGGTTATTTACACATGCTAAGAAAACCAACGTATTATATTACTTTTGATGGAAGTATTTGCTTTTTTATATATAATACCCTTTAACCATTTAATACCTCATTTCACCTATTTTTCTCTCAGCAATAAAGGGCATTATTGACAAAACAATAGTTGTTAGTTGCATTGAAATTTTAAAATGACAAGTAAATGGAAACAATTTTTTTTCTACAAAAGCGACAGTTAAAAAGGGACAAAGCGAGTACTTCATAAAAAAACATACATTTAAGAAGTGCTAAGCGATTAAAAAGGAAGTAAACAAAGCATGCATTAGAAGGGGATGTTGGATGAGAAAAAGGGCAAACCTTCTGAGTGATGATAGCAGAAAAACCTCTCCGACATCACAAACTTGGTTTTCCACATTTCTTGGTACCATAAGAACATTCCTTCCACTATGAATTGTAGAATTGGGGCTTGTGAGAACCTTTGGCATCAGCCAGAGGAGAAACCTTACAGCTGATACCAAATCATCAGAGATGTCTATCAAATAAAGTATAGCAGAAAGCTCATCTTCGCCAAGTTTCCACTGTATTGAGCTTCTATCGTCCACCATAGAATAAGCTCTGCCAAATTGCCCAACTTTACCAATATTCTTTTCATTCTCTTCAATCACCTGCTTAACAACAGTCAGAAGCCAAGCTGCTACGACCCTTTTCTCAACGAAACGAAGCCGCTTTAGCGTTTTTCCAATGAAAACAATATCCCTACTTGTTCGTATGCTATCCATGGACCTTGAAGCATCTCCATCTATAGCATTTCTATGGTGAGGGCAGCTTACCTTATTATCACACACATGACTAGTTGATGCCCCTTGGCTACCCTCAATTCTAGAAGCTGCCAGTTGAGCAAGACTCATTTTACGCACATTCTTCTGACGAGTCTTAGTAACCTGCTTGGTTGACTTTTGTGGTTGATCAACTTTGACAGGTTCTGTGGGTTTCAACCCCTTCTTCACCCACCATGTATCGTAATCATCAGATATAAGTTGAGAACGGCCTGGAACAGCCGAACTTCTTTCCTCACTTAACTTTTGTCTCTTTGCTCTTCTACATTCTTCACACCCAGGTGTTGCCTCCACCACCGGATCAATCTTGCCGTAACGAGGCAAGGTAGGTCTTCTAATACTGCCTTCAGATTCGTCACTTCCTGTAGAGTTTAGATTAGTTAAACTATTAGGTAGTTGTAACAATACTGAGATGGCTTCTTTAAGTTCTTCGATGCTAGCACCATCCTTTGCACTCTTAGAAGTCCCATCCTTTGAAGAACCTGGATATTGTTTACGCTTCAAAGTAGATTTTTTGGCACTGTCGGCACCGTCATAGCGCTCACTCAGAGAACCACGAAGTATGAGGCGGCGTTCAGTCAAGTAAATCTGCAAGGCCTCAACGAGCTGCAGCCCGTCAGCAATCCCAGATTCTGACAAAGCGTCACGCATAAAATGGCCAGGCAGCTGCTTTAAGATGTGATAGTGTCTTTTTTGTTGCTCCAGGTCAACCACATTCACATCTGTATCCATGATCCCACTCACTATCAACTGGCGTACATACGCCAAGGGGAAAAAGATGCCTGCACGTATCAATTCAACTATGAATAAATGTAGGCGCTTGAGACCTTCCCCTTTATGCACCACATGCTGATCAATCCAACAAACTATAATATCATGGAGAGGTCCAGGGCTTTCAAATATTACTGAAGAGCCATAAGTATGGTTATATTTTAATTTGGATTCATTAGCCCCGTAATTCCGATTATGCCTCTGACTTGCATATTTTGCAATGTAACTAGCTCTGCGAATGCTTTCATTAGTTTGTCTCGGTGAAGTTTTCATATCCCTCAATTTCATCTTCAAAAGTCTAACTGCTATATGCACTTGGGAAAGATCTTTCCTACCCGAAAACTTTATGTCACAAGGAGGGGTAGTAGAAAAATCCCGGAAACCACATGTTGCCCACTCGCAGAGGAAAAACACTGAATATATAAGAGATGTATTTACAGTCGCAAACCATTTCAGAGATAACCTTAAACAAGGGCTCACTTTTGCAATCCAACCTTCAGATACAGTTCCATCACAAAAATCTTCAAAAAGAAACTTGTAAGCTTCGCGTAAGTCACCAAGCATAAGAGAATTATCCAAGGCTTTCGCGACTTTAGCTAGACAATGACCTGGATGGCTTGGGCTTGCGGCCTTGGCAAGATCTTCTGCACGTTTCTGAATACATGAAACAATGCGACCAAAATCATCTGAACTATTCTTTATCTTCCCTGCAGCTTCGGTTGATTTTAATACAAAATTGCCATCGTTCATTGTATGCAAGACTACGGAGGATGGTAAAGGAAAGCAATCCAAAGCGACAAAAGTATCTGGCACCGCAAGAATTAAATATTGGAGCATCTCAATAAGAGCATACGTTGTATATGCCCTTCTGGAATTATCTACTAGATCTGATCCACCTGGAGCAGGATCACGAATAACACGAAGAGCGATTCCAGCAAGAGTGCGTACATAGGTTTGAGATAGAACGACAATTTCTAAGAAGCCATATACGATAGGCAATAACAGCTGCCAAACCTCAAGTAGATCTTTTTCCTGAAAGAAACAGAAATGTGCAAAATCATAACCTGAAGGCTGAGATCAGCTCAAAACCAGTTAAGTACAAATGATGCATAGGATAAATAGATACCTGTAGTTGATTCAAAACCCAATCAATAACAAGAGAAGGAAGAATCAGTCCTTCAGCATGATGCCATTGCAAAAGTCGAACAATATACCACCATTTAAAATGTAAGGATGGCTCTTCACCGCCAGAAAAAGATAAAAATGGATCACTTTTGTGCATCAGTGTTCCAGCATAAGGCATTTGTGGTGACCGCTCTCGATTATGAAGAGCAGAATGAGAAGTATTTTTTGAGAAAAACTCATCCAGAAGAGTTTGCAAGTAATGGATAACATCTTTAGTCCAAATCTCTGTCCGAGACAGCTGAATTTTGTCAGCAGTCACAGAAGAAACGCCGGCAGAACCAGGTCGAACCTGAAAAGTTCAACCATAATCTAACTTCAGATACTAAACTAAAAAGTAAATCTGCATAATAGGTATAAGCCAACATTGAAGCATCCTTACTTGATTGAGGTAAGTAACCTTTACAAACCAAGTAGCCCTTAGCAATGGAACATTATTCCTGATTAGAACCGCCAAAAGTGATGACCTTTTATAACCATGAGGAACATGGTCGGCCAAAGTGCGTAACCGCTTGTGCGGTTGAGATAGGCCCTGTGATTAAAAAATAACTGGGTTAACTTGTTGAAATTACTAGCATCTTTGATATCTCTAGACATTAAGAACAACCAAGCAACATAACATAACTACATATCAGCCTTGACAAAAAAAAAACCTAAGGAATCAGTTTTATTAACTAATAAATCAGTATTCCTAAATTCATGAAAGCTACAGCCTGTACACCAATCAGCACATAAACACATTCCAGATCCTTCCAAATTCACAAACTTGGACCAGTCAGCTCAAGACTACAACCATCCAAATAGAAATGCTTAGAGAACCATTCAGAACCTTGTGGTTTCGCCTTATAAATTTGGCAAAAATAAAAACATGCTAGAAACAAAACAAATATGAGGTGCCACAATTATTGCACAGGAATTTCATGCAATGAAGAAAACAAAAGCAGCACGACATAAGGATACCTCAATCCATTTCTTCCGGAAGTCCTCACCACAAGGCCTTAGTTCAGGGAAAATACCAGGCTTAGCTAGTTGTAACCCCGAAAGAGGCACACCATATAGTTGACCAGCCTGTCAAAAAAATTCATGTCGATCAAATATCTTCCTAAAAAACTGAGACAGATAGACTGCACTAAACTCAAATCAGCCCAACAAAAACACACAAATTGGATATCTGGTAGAAGCAGAATATTAAGCAATGATAAATAGACCACACGACATAATAAAGATCATCACCTTCCTCTTCTGAGCACGAGATTCATTGATGGCTCTTAGACGTTTTTTAATAGCCTGGAAAGAAAAAGTAACAAGTTAACCGATGTCCGCGTAGTCTTTCGAAGTGAATAATGTGCAGAAAATCCGGAGCATTGTTAGACAAACAAAAATAATAAAGTGAACTCAAACATCTCAGAAAGACAAGGGAGTCACCTCTTTACAATTATGAACAATTGTCTTGTTAAAATGCGGAACTTGGGTCAGTGAAATTTCTCTAGCTTCCTGAGAGATAAAGGAAGCAAGGCAATGTAAGAAGATAGAAGTTGCCAGACAAAAGAGCAGATACTAAAAACACCTACGACAACATATTGCAATTACAATACGCCCTATAGTTTAATAAGAATTACTAAAAGCACCAGCCAAAACTATAACAACTAATGCTCAATGCTGACAAAAATCTGGACTGCTTTCATACATTCAGCTTTATAGTTATTCCATATGGGATCATGCAACAAAAATAACAGCATCAGACCTATACTATTGAGATCATGCAGCAGCATTATGGAAATATTGCAAAAGAAGTAAAAAGATAAATAAGGAGAATAAAAGTGCTCGGTATATACCAACCTATTTCCTTTTCAGACGAATGAAGAATTTAATCCAAAGAAAAAGCAAGAAGATGCAAAAACAAACGAGAGGGTATAAAACAAAAGTTGCAACATGTGAGGTCTCAACATGAAATATTCAAACTTTAATAAAAAAAATTAAAAAAAAATAAATAAATAAATGGATAACTGGATAATATTAATAATACCACTCATCAACTAAGTAAACAGTAACTACTTCTACGACATCGGATTTGGTATAAACATGAGTAAAATTTAATGACATACCTCAAGTCCCTCAACTGTATCCCTATATCCAGATTGCAAATATTCTCTGGTCAGAGTCTCCTCAGGGCAATTTGTTGTTTGAGGATGAAAATCTGGAGCCCCAAGCCTGAAATTAAAATGATGGCATTTAACATTTAAATAGACAAGGTAGTAACACCCACAAGAGAAAAAACAGTGGAATCTAGACAAGTAGCGAAAGATTCAACAAAAGGTTTATGATTGGATATGGAATGTTCACATGGAGTAGTATGGACTGTTTTTTTTAAAGCAAGTAGTAATTCTGAAAACGTGTAATTATGAACATAAAGTACCTAGAGTTTAAAGGTTCTTTATCACACTTCAACTTGTACGGGTTTAACGGTGGTTGTCGCCTGCAAAAACAAACCATTGTGTTGAAAATAAATAACAGCATCGGATTTCTGATTAGTGCAATGAATTAATATTCCTCTCGCTCGCTACCATATATAAATACTTCAATCCCTCCTATGTCTCCAATATAGTTGTGTGTGTAGAAAGTACGCAAACCCCTCTTACAGTAGCTGGATTTGGACTGAATTTTAAAAAACAATTTTTAACATAAATCCTAATCTTTATGGCATGGATCAACAGTGTGATTTTCTTTGTCACAATGAATATCTTCTTTTATCGAAATTATATATAGTTGATCCAACAATAAATACTTGCTAACTTTTCAGAATTAAAATAAAGAAGAAAAGAAACTAGCATTAACACTTTTAAATTTACTGCATAATGGGAAAATGCTTTATTGTCATTTAATATTTTCTTTACTTGTTAGTCCAAGGTTATCAAATCGAAATTTAATTCATGAATTGGAATACCTACTTTCAAATCATGAACCGAATCTTGTTATAAATCGTAAAACATGATCAACTAAAATATGTCATTATTAAGTGAAAATGAGTAATATAAGTAAACAAACATGGGCTGATATATCATATATAAACTTCAAAACAATTCGAGATTAAAGTCATACATAAATTTAATGAAAAAAGAACCCTAAAATCCCACTTAATCAGATGCAATGCATTAGCGGAGTGTCTATTATACTCCAAAATTAAAAAATTAAAAACCCTAATCGAAGTATGATGCAAACTTTCAAAATGTGTTAATTAAATACAGTAGTAAAAAAAACAAAATAGGATGCATACTTAACCTTATACAAAAAGAACATAATCGAAGTAGCAAAAACTTTTAAAACCTGCATTTACTAATTTTGTTAAATTGTTAAAAGTAATATTTATCGGTCATTTCTCAAGTAATCAAATTCATTAATTGAAAATCAAGCTAAACAATCTGATTGCTCAAGAAATAAATGAACCTCAGTTTGAAGTAGGTTCACAATTTTCAAAACAATGCTAATCAAATACTGGAAAACTATTATCTAACAAAAAAGAGATATACTAGAGCAATAACAATTACGCACCACAACCATAATTGTTTGGAATTCGCAGCACATCACATAAGCAGTGGTCCTAAATATTTATAAGAACAAATTGGCAATAAGGTTCTCTTACCTTGAATTTACAGGGAAGTGAGCTGGAAAAGATGATTCAGATCTTCCAGTGTCCCTAGAAGATGGCCCGCCTAGGTTACTGTTATTAACTGCACTAGTGCAGCTGCCAGCATGATACCTGTGCATTTCATCCAACTATTACCGGCATACTTCCCTCGGCATCATAAAACTGCAAGTAGCTCTACTAGCTAAACTGCATGACCAAAAGTGTCACCTAAGTCAGTTCAAAGTCAAACCGATGCCGACTAATAAAAAATCCATTTTTTAAAAAAATTAAAGAGAAGGGTGAATAAATTTTTAAAAAACAATAGCATGTATGGCTACGAATTACTCGACTTCCCTTAGCTGTCAAAAGATATGCATTGAAAAAACCCTAATGTACCAAAAAATACCAACTTCTTAAAAAGAGATCTATACCATCTTTTTCTTTAATAAATGTCCTATCTTGTTTTGTATAAAGTTACTCTATACACTATGACAAAGAGTTCATATTCTTGTTGGCTCTTCACCATCCAACATTCAATCCCAAACAGTATTGTATGGCATTGCAGTCCATGGGGGAATAACCATAACCATTGCAGCCTATGGCAGCGCCATGGCAGAAATGTGACAACACTGACCTAAATATAATAAATCTCTGTGTTACTTTTGTAGAATGCAAACAAAACCAAGAAGGACAAGAAAATTAAATGTAAACCCTAAAAGACATCTTCCCTGCCACACTAATGCAGTAACGGTGCCTCGACAGGAAGACAACAACAATGTCATTAATTAGCAAATAAGATTTTAAATATTGAGGTAGAGCACAACTATTTAAACAGGAAACTTTTCATTAAAAGTTTTCTAAGGATGAATCCCAATGAAAATAAAAACGACAAATGTACCTACATGAAGTGCACAACTATTCTAGTCATTTCCCGAAATACAGAACTCTAAAATACCAATCAATATATGAAGTAATCAATTACAACAGCAAGTTACAAAATTCAATCAAATCAATCCTGATTCATAACTAAGTCAAATACTCACAAGTAAAAAATCAATAATAATGAACAATTAAATACCCTTTTAATTATTACAACATTTTTTCCACTCAACTCAAAACACTTAGTACTCATATTACACCTCTGAACTAACTAAGCAAAAAATGAAACTTCTTCAAAAGCAAAAAAAAACAAACTTGAACACAAACACAACAGCTTAACCATCTAGGAATCTCAGTTCAACATCAAATCCAAGCTATAAACACAAAGGGTTGAACATACAATTACAAAAGCGTAAAAACCAAACCTAATGCAAGAAAAAGCACCAAAATTCAAACTCAGAAGCAAGATCCAAAACTAGGGTTTTGCAGTGGGGGTGAAAATTGAAATCCCAAACTTTCAAAATTTATTTTTTGTTTCCCCCCCAAATTCAGAAGCAAAATTGGGGGGAGGTTAAAAATTGAGTCTCTGAAGCTAGGGTTTCAGATTCAAAATTCCCAAAAACAAAAAAATAAAAATAAAAGGGTTTTTCGAAATTATTTGAAAAGGGGTTGAAGATTATTATGAAAACAATAGTTGGAAACATACCTGAGAAGAAAAAAAAAAATCAAAACTTTGAAGAAAAGGGTTGAAGAGAGAGAAAGCGAAGAAGAAGGGTGTGAAAGTTTGTGAAGGAGTTTGACTCTTTAGGGTGGTGATGATGACGACGATGATGCCTCTGTTGTTGTTGTTGCTTCCTCTGGTAAGAATAAAGGGTGAAGGTGAAGGGATCCACTAATTATTATTATTATAAAAATAAAAATTAAAAATTGTTATTATTATATTATGATTATGATATTACTATATTATTATTACTATATTGTTATGAAAATATTTTATTGTTAGCATTTTCTTTATATTCCATTATTCCTTTTATGCATTCATTTCTTCCAATTTTGATATTATATTATATTGTTCTGTTTTGTGTGTTCAATGGATTGAGACAAATTTGTGGGGCTAAAATGGTCATATTATTTTGTAAAAGATATTTTTATCTTAGTTACCAAAATTAAAAAAGTCTACTCTAGATATTTTTTAATTAAAATTATATTTATAGTTACAGTTAATAATATGCTTTATATTAATTAAAAAATAATATGCTTGATAATAATTTTTTTTGTAAAAATAATAGGATTTAGTTTATATGTACTATTAATCTAAAATTTGTTATAAGTCAATCAATTACAACAATTAAATAATTAACGTTAAAAAAAATAATAAAATAATTGACAATAAAATAGAATAACAACTATAATTTATGGAGTTATCACTTATAAAGTCTACACTAGATAGGTCAAATTGTTTTACATTTAGATTTATATATATTGTTAATAATATATTTTATGCTTTTTTTGAAATAAAAATAATATATACTTTATGTTTTATAATAATATTGTTTTTTAGTAAAAATAACTAGATTAAGTCTATAAGTTGTTAGTTAGAACTCTTATGTTAAGACCTCGCAATGGTCCGAGTTAATTATAGTGAAATTTGACGTATCTTCTAAAATTAAAAATAATAATGAATAATTTATGAGATTAAAAAACATGTATTGTCTGTGTAAACTTGTTTTACATTGATAAATAATTACAACTTGTCAAAATATCAAACATATGCATAATTTTCATTTATAAATTTTATTTGATGTATCCGTAAGTTGTGATTTATTGATAGTCTAAAATAATTTTACACCACCGACCGCATATAATAATAGTAACATTATTAAAAATATTTTATTTTAATTACAACTATTTCTAAAGTTATTTATGAAGATGATTGTTACATTTATAAAAATATATAAAATTCATAAATAACTTATAAATTGAAATCAAAATTACACAAATAATTTATAAATTGAAATCAAAATTACCTTCGCACAAGATCATACAAGAACATTTGTACGCTAGTTTATCTATATTTCTATATTATATATAAAGGAGATACAAATTTTAGATGTAATCTATTTTTCTTTTAATTTTATCATTTACTTCAATTATTTTATTTAACATTTTATCATTAT
>JBBPBP010000004.1:55258792-55271642 GCA_037974735.1 Cicer chorassanicum
AAAAAAAAGAAATTGGTGAAGGAAAAATTATTATTAATCACAGTGATATTGTTGACCATTTTACAAGTGTTTCATGTGATGTATTTAATTTTTTAACACATAATGATATATATATATATATATATATATATATATATATATATATATATATAATAAAAATCTCATTTAAATTTTATTTTCTCGAAATAATAATAATAATAATAATAATGTTTGTCATGTGTGTTATTTAAGAACATATGCTATCATAAAGAACAATTAGCACAAATTTAACTTAATTAAAACTTGAAAAATTGTTTGATCTTTTCACTTCATATAACCTTTGTTAAGTGCATAATTCGGATTTGGATCCTTGGCCTCCATTTACCCAATGATCTGTCCAAAAGAACATGTCTATGTCATTTTCTGTCATTTTCACTATATTTTCAGCAAACCAGCTTATACTTCCCCCAACCTTCATTCTCTAAAATAGACTAAATAGATTTTCACCACAACGAATCCGTATAGATCGTCAGAAACGTCACCATTAACACACCTATACTTATGATATAAAATTTTAAACCACAACTTCTTCATATTATTTCTCAACCTCCAATACCACTTACTCAAAAGGACAAGATTTAAAGATTTTAAATTTCGAACCCCAAGACTACCCCTTTCTCGACTCTAACACACTTTATATCATTTAACTCAATGAATTTTCCTAGATTCCTCACTTACTCCTCATAAAAAAGATTTAATTAGATATTCAAGTTTGGAAATGATACGTAGGAGCATTGAAGAAGAACACAAAGCACAAATTTTTCTCACCCATTGTCAGAGTATGATCAACAAATTTCAAATTAGAAACATAACATTCCCTTCCGGATCCCACCTTTTACCCCAAAAATATACTATTCCGCACATTAGCACACATCAAGGAATTAAAACCTTCGACAACTAATAAAAGCAAAAAAAAGGGACATGGGATCACCTTGTCTTAACCCCCTAAAGAGAGAGATTCTTTGGTGGGAGAACCATTCATCAACATCGACATTGTCGCATAACTAAGGCACTCCATCACTCATCTCCACCATAAAATCGAGAAATTCATTTTTCCCATCATAGCATCCAAATAAACCCACTCCACATAGAGTTATACGTTTTTTTCAAAATCAACTTTAAATAAAAGAAAACCCTTATTCTTTCTCTTCATTGGCAATTAAAATTTCATCCTGAATTTGTCTACCACTCACAAACACCGATTGTAAATATGAAATATGAACATATTGTTTGACCCTTTAATTAGCCTTCCATTGGAGTGAAAATCTTCCATAAATCTCACAAATCAAAGTGAACCCCATCAAGAATTGAGCTCTTAAAACTAGCACAATCTAAAATGCATGTTTAATTTTCTCTTCCACAAACAAATACTCCTAAGAGTTAGCCTCCTCATCATTTAACAATGAGAATTTAAGACTTTCAACATCAACTGAAGACGATCTATGGGACATGAAATGATTAGCAAAATGTTCCAAAACTGCACCCCTAATGCCCTCAACCCCTTCCACTGATACTAATTCCCCCCAAGCATCAACCTCTTAATAGCATTACAACAATGTTTGCTAGACAACACGCCATGAAAGTATTTGGAATTAGCATGCCTTTCTTCAACTTGGACTCTATATTTCTACCACTAAATACTATTATTCAATCTAGATAACGAGTACAAGTGCTCAAACAAGAACCTCATCTCCTCCATTTGAACTTCTGTCAGCTGATTCGATTCCATTTTTAGATCCAACTTATGCAAACCCTATTTAGTTTGAAGCAATAATATAAATTATAAGGAAGGGGGGTTTGAATTATAATTCCCCTTTTAAAAATTTCTTGTTTGAAACTAAAATTTCTACTCAAGATTGATCTTGGTATTACGAAGAACGATCTTTGTTAGTGTAAAAATAGCAATATTGATTTTATCAATGAAAAAACTGATTGCAATGCATGTAATAAATAGAGATAGAGATAGAAAGATTACTCAAGCATATATCCTGGTTCACCCAACTTGGGCTACGTCCAGTCCTCACAAATGTGAGATTTTTCACTAAATGCTCAAAGCAAGATTGTTCTTGGTTGTTACACAACTTTCGTAGATCAATCTTGATCTTTACACAACTTCTACCTTTCTACTTTAGAAAGGAATTTCTTAGATTTACCTTACCCTATTTCAGTAAGGATTTCACAAATTACCTTTTACAACATAAAAGGATTTCCACACACTTCTCAAGCTATGATAATACACTAGCCTTGAGTTACAAAGTAATGATGATGAAGATGTTTAGAATTTGAATATTACTCAACTCTTGTTTGAGAAATAGATCATGTAACTTAATACTTAGTTGTTACTGATTGCAACACAACACAAAGAAAATGATTTGCAAGCTAAAGAATGATATTTGAGAGAGCTCGAATAAGATTGTATGATTGATGCTTTGCTTGACACTTTTAGTTGTGATTTGTTCTTCATCTTGATGATGTATATATAATCTTCAATAGAGGTTGGGACAGCTCACGTAGCCGTTGAGATGGAGCCAGCTGTCATAGAACAGTGAGTGTACTGATGCAGACCTAAAGTAAGAGTGAAGAAGTTGAATCCAAGAGCATTCTTGCAGTCCAGGATCGATCCTCAGATTAGTTAAATGTGATCTGACTTGTACTCGATCTAGTACCTTTTCTGAGGTTGCTTGCTTGCTTTGAGTCAGTGTGCAGACTTGATTTGATAGTACAACTGTGGTGTACTTTTACAGCCTGTTTGTTGTACTTGCATTTGTACCAAATGAAGAATGATCTTGCTCTTATATTCCTTCATGAAGCTTGTCTTGATTCTTCAAATTCTGGGCTGATTCTGTTTTAATCTTTTCCTTGTTTATTCTTGATAAGAAGATAAGATTGATAAAGTTTCTAGAATGCAATCTTCTGCACATGATTGATCATTCTTGATTCTGATGGAAGTGAGGACCAATCTTCGTTTTGCAGAAGTATGGCAGGATTGATCTTTGATTTGCTGTTTTTGCTTGCTTTGATTTTAATGATATTTGTTTTGAATTGCTTGGTACCTATCTTGTTTAACACACTCAAATACACAAGTTAAATACTAAAACACTTAGAATCATAATTATAATTCTTAATTAACCTTTTGTTTATTTATCATCAAAACAATTAATTAGAGATTTTGTCTTAACAACATTGACCCTCTCTCCCAGGTTAGAACAATGCTTCTTATGCCACCTATTTAAATCCAATTTCACACCTCTTTAGCTTTTTCTTTAAGACAAAGCCCTTTATCCATCTACTGCAATAGAATTCCAAGCATTCTTCACAAAATTATGATACCCAATCACCTCCGCCCATCACTTCATCATACGAAAAGGTTTAGGACCCTAATCTTCCTCATAATCTGATAAAAACAACGAACATTGATTAAATAAACCACGATAAAAAAAACTATTGTGAACAATTGACCCACAGAGAACACCACTCCTCTAAAAGCAAAAAATGAACCAACTTACTCATAACCACTCCATCTAACCAAGACAAAGTAACTCTTTGAAGAATGACCGATTTCGAAAATTTTGTGAGACATGTTTTATTCTAAAGCGGTTCTTCTACGATAAAAGTTCTCATCTACCTACGTCACGGGGTGGAATACACAATGAATCCAATTTTATTAAAAAAAGTCATAGAGTACATCACTTCACATGGAGTTGAAGAGATAAAATTCAATATTCGTTCAAACAACCTAGAAAAATGTAGAGTAGAAATCTACATGATTATGTTTAATTGCAAGTCTTTAAAAAGTGTTGGGTTAAACTACTACTTCTACTACTCTACAAGTTTGGAAGGGGGAATGAAAACAAGATTTCATTTTTACAACAATTGGATATTCAACCCTTCACAATGTAGAACTTTAATGATATGACATCCCTGTATCCATTTCCATGTTTGTGTAAACCTTTTGGTTTTACCTTTACAATGTTGAACAATAATGCATCTAAATAAGATGACTTTGAGGTATATACAATCATGGACTCTATGACACCATTTGTTGATTGTGTTAAAATGTGAAGAATTTGCACTCAAGTGAAGTGTCAATTAGACAAGATTCAATAACTCCGAGTTTGGTTGCTCAGAAGTTTGTGATATCAACTCCTCGCCTCAATAACTTGAGACTGACTTGCACGATTGCTTATCAATTTCATGTACTTATTTTTTGGCAAGTTGTTGTTGAGTTTCATAAGTATTGTTACACCTCTTTCTTTTATGGATGAAAGAGTTATTGCCACTATAAGGTTGATTTACAACAGTTCTAGTATGTGTATGAATCAACACAAAATATGTTTCTACGATTCAAACTCTCATTGAGATGACATCACATTTCAAGTCCTATATCAATTCAAGTGTATCAAATAATTTGATTGATTTACATCAATTCTACCAACTCTCTGCTTTTGATGTGTTCTAGGCTTTTTACATAAATTATTCTTAACACATTGACTTTTTCATTCTAAGTCACACTTTTCATATTGATTAGTTTCTACTTAAATATTGAGGAATGTATTCGTTGATGATATTATCATTGGAGATCTTGTATCAATATTTAAGCCAAATCAGCCTTTAAGACATGTCTATATATATCTTCATAATTAATCAACGTATCTTGGGTTAAGAAGGCATATCATTGAAGGTGACACTTTCAGAGGATGTCACATACTTCATCAATTAGAGGATACGTTCATCTTTGATGAGCAAAGGAAGTTGTCTTCTCCATGGTTCTGAGTTTAAATAATTGGCTTAAGAAAACTGACTTTGTATCAGAGTGTTGACTTTATCAGAGTGTTGATTTTATCAGAGTGTTGACTTGAAGCGTTGACCAGACAATCAATTGTTTTACCAAAATTGTCGCAAAATCATCCTAATGAACTTGTAATCAGATTCAACAGAGGCTCTTTGAGAGCGTGCTTATCACAATTAGACACAACTTTAACAAAATTTTCAAAGCATTGCCTTGATCTCTTTGTTTATCTTTTCTAGTCGTCAAATGATTCAAAGATGTTGACTTCTTTAAAGTTTTGGACTTAATTGTTTGAATTAACAAGATTGACTTAAAATTATAGCGTTGACTCTAATAGAGATTTCATTCAAAGCTTTCTTCTTTGGTCTTAAGTCAAATAATAATGAAGGTATTAACTCTTAGTTAACTTTAGTCATAGGCAGATGCTAATTGTAGTGTTATTTTCCTTTGTGATCAGATGATCAATTATTGATTTATATTTCCTTTGTCTTTAACACTTTGACTCGGACTATAGATTATCAAACACTTGTTTCAGTATTTCTTATTGCCATATTATCACTTACTCTATTAGTAAACACAATTACTTGTTTATTAGGTGATAATATTCTTTGTGTTATAAACACTTAAATTATCATCTCTAACTTACTCATAATTTATGCTACCTTAAAATAGATAGTCATTAATATAAATCGTTGTTTTCTAACTTAATCTGAACATTTATCAAATATAGTTAGGGGATAATTGTTATTATTTGTTTGTTTTGTTATCATTAAAACATCAATAAGAGGATTGTAGCTAAAACCATTTTTGCACTAAGCTTTGTTGAGGCAAAATCGCTTAATAAAGATATTTTAATGATAAATTTTTTAATTAGAAAAAGATCTAATTAATTCTAATTTTATTAAGGGATCTTATATGTGCTCTTGAATGTATTAATTATAAGACATGTTTTTCTGAAGCTTAAAGAAGTTTTTGAAACATACTCATCTGGGAGCACATTCATCATCCTCAAAACTAGAAGCGTTCATTATCAGTTTCATTAATTGAAGAAATGAGGATATTCATTGATGACAATCAAGACATTAAATGAAAAAAATGAATATTTTTTTTATTGATCAAACAAAAAAATGAGGGTCATAGTACAAAAAACAGATTCCCATATGACGTGAAGAACAAAAAGAATATTGTGAAATAGATAAACGGGCATTGTTCACAAGCGCAAAGTCAAACCCACTATTTATGAAGATTTGATTATGTTTTTCATTCATACTCATGCATGTTCTTCATAGTTGAAGACATTCTGATGACATGAGAACGTTGAGAAGAAAATGTTTAGCACTGCAAATACAAAATACATTTTATTGCAAGCTCACACATCCTACTTTACAACTCATGATTGGTTGTCTCAAATTGTCAAGAGGATTATCAAGCTCTTCTATCATGTTCATAACAGAAGAGGATGTCTTCATACTGATGATGATGTCTGCATAAAAAGTAGAGGATGATTATAAACATCCTCAAAGAAGAGGATAATTACCCAGAAAAAATAGGATATTTGCTCGTATTGCAGAGGATGTTTAAGCATCGTACTCTAATACCTTGGGACATGTGTTCAATGGTTATATATATCTTTTACAACAACATGGAGCCTTCCCAAGTCTATAAATAGAAGGTGTCTTAAGTTGCAATCTCCAAGAGACTACAATCAAACATATTTCATTTTCTTAAATGCAAACCTATCAAAGTTCTCTTCAATCATCAAGAAATACACTACTGCTCTTTGTCATAGATTTTATAATCAAACTTTTGAGGGTGTTCTTAGTTCAACCTATTTCAATAATAGTGTTATGATCAAATCCAAAACAAATCATCATTATCATCTTATTGTAAACATCATCAAGTTTGTCTAGTTGAGTAAAAACTTGAGTGACTTGTAGTAAATATCATCAAATTTGTCTAGTTGAGAGAAAACTTGAGTGATTTGTGTAAGTCTGTTGAAGCTAAGAAAATACAAGTGTATAGTTAAATATGACTAAAGGAAGAAGATTAAGTTGAGAGGTTGCTTAACTTACTAGTGAAAATATCACAAGTTGTGAGGACTGGATTAGTCCACGTCGAGTGAACCAGGAATTTCTTTTGTGTGATTTCCTTATCTTTTATTATTCTATTATTTCACTTAATCCCACTACTATCAAATTAAAAATAATTTTGTTCTTAAACATTCTCAAAATCCGGGTAGATTGATCATACCAATCTAACATTCTCAAGTTTTATTTTAAGAAATAATACTCAAGTGTAGATTTTAAGGGTTACAATTCAAATTCACTTTCTTGTGACAATTATATTCACATTGACATATGTTAATTTTGTATTATATTATTAATTAGGATATTGTTTACAAGAGGTTTGTGGCCAACTATTTTGTAATGTTGCTACTATTCTTAGGCTTATTTTTTTTTATTAGTCATGGTTTTATAGACTAATTAAAAAAAGTTAGCAACATTTTTATAGACAAGTTTGATCAGTTTATTTTATTTGTGTATTTTGATTGGTAACCTAAATATTATTTTTGATTCTAAAATCTATATATTTGTTGACATTTTTGTGTTATATATATATATATATATATATATATATATATATTATGAGGGTGTAGAGCAAAGTAGGTATTAAGGTATCCGTATCCGTGTTCATATCCACTCACTTTTGCAGATAATTACATGACTCACACCCGTATTTATGATGCATGTTTTTATTCTATCCGTTGTGAGTATTTTTTTAGGTATCAATTAAGTATGAGTCTCGTTATCATTTCTAAATGGTTTAAAAGGAGTCAAGTTTGAAATGCTTCATTATGCTCCATAATAATAATCTTGTATAATTTTAAAGATGAAAATTTGGTATGCTTCGAGAACTAAAATAATAGTTCTTGATTTGAATTGTATGGCTTATTGTAGACAATATTTTGCCTAAAGAATGTTTTCTTGAAACTTGTATTTTCTCTCAAACTAGTTTGATATTGTGTAAGTTGTTTGATGCATAATCTTGTTTAAATTTAGTATACTAGGAAAATCTTAAAAAAATCTATTTAATTGTATTATTTGTTTGTATTTTCTCTAAATTTTATGACAGATCTATTTGATTTTCAAAATTTAAATAATAAATCTTAAAAAAAAATCAAATGTTTTAAAGATATAAACATTTGTACAAATATAACCTAAAATTTAGTATACTAGGAAAAATGTAACAATATATAAATTGAATGTAATCTAATTTGATCATGCAATATATCACTATAATAAATATGAAGGGAGTTGGCTCTATCCTTTACTATTTGATACAAAATCTAGCACCGATTAGTCGTTATGTTGTTTCAATATTGATGGTAAAGTGTTTTGATGCAATCAATATTGCACATGAGTTTTTTTTTTAAAGTGCACAATGTTTTGGCCGACAAATACAAAGCATCCTAATGATTACTAATTGGGGGAGTGATTCTTCAACAAAGAATAGTAAAACATGTTTGGTTTTTGTTGAAGTTGGGGAAGGAATGAATGGCCGGGGAGATGAGGAATAGAGGCTTTATATAGATGCAAAACCATTTGTGAGCATGAAAAAAGTTAAAGATCATGAAATTGATTTTTTAGATATTATGTGATTTAGTTTGTACTTACTTGTTTGAGCTCAAAATATGTGGCTCTTGATATATATATATTAAACAATTCAATTAATTATATCTAAATCCTATTAAGTTACCTCACCACAAACCTTAATTTTGATTATACACATTCTACTTCATAATATCCAAAATAATGCCAATATGGTTAAACCCATATGCATTAACTTCATAGTATCCATATTAAATGTCAACCATTAAAAAACACGAGCATAAACTTGCTAGAAACCAAATTATATAGCCTTCATCATACCTTGCATGTACCAAAGTTATATGGTTATCCATTGATATTAAGTTGTATGTATTACCTAGGTAGATGATGCATTAACAACAATTGTTTGAATTTATTTTGTGTACAATTATAAATATTTGTCCTCCAATGAATTGATTGTGGACCACATTAATAGTGCATTGGGAAATAGGAATTAACATTATGAAAAGGATAGTACATATAAGGATAAAATTGAGAATTAGAACCATTCATAAACAAATTAACTCTACTTACTTGAAAAATAGTAAGAGTAATTACTATTACAATTTAAACTATGTGGCACATGAAACTAGAGTGCCAATGCGTTCCCTAATAAATAAACCCTTAAATGCATGCATGAACCATGAAAACTTTCAATTACTCAGGGTGCATACATGCACCATTATTTATTGTCAACAAAAAAAAAAAAGTACAAGTGCAACCTTCCAATGTAAACTATGTTGGGTAAAAACGTTTTTGATATATATTTTAATGACAACAAATTTTATGAAATAAATGATTAAGTTTTATGAATGGTGATTTACTAATGATTGCACTTTAGTTTTATTTAAGGAATATGAATTGCATAAGTAGACAAGAAAAAAGTCAAGACATAACATGAGCAACACCAAGAGAAATTGTAGAAAATATTGCTTCAACAAAAGAATGATGGAAGAACATTCACCATAATATTTTGGTTGCTATATTAAAGAACAATTGACAATAAGAATATTTTTGGAAGGGCAACATGTTGTAAATTAGTTAGCATTTCTCACATGAGCTTTCCAACACTTAATGAGAAATTAAAAGTCAAGATTTGAAGGTCTACGTGAAAAAAACAAACATGCAGAATGTTTTGTAGATTGATCTCCGGATTAATGACAGATTTATCAAAATATCATTCTGGTTTATAACAAGATCATTCTAGTTTATCAAAATATCATTCTGATTTATCAAACGATTATTCTGGTTTATTGACAATATCATTCTAGTTTATCAAATGATCATTCTGGTTAATTAAAAGATCATTCTAATTTATTAAAAATAGAAGTATGGAAAAACGAAGATCATTCTGGTTTATTTAATACAGAAGTATGGAAAAACGAAGATCATTCTGATTTATTAAAAATAGAAATCTGAAAAAACGAAGATCATTCTGGTTTATTAAAGACAGAAGTTTGGAAAAATGAAGATCATTCTGGTTTATTAAAAACAGAAGTCTGGAAAAATGAAAATCATTCTGATTTATTATCAAGATCATTTTGGTTATTTCATTTATAGGCATAAGTAAAATGAATCATTTTTCATAGTCCAGAACGTAGGATAAACACATGTCAAGACTACTCAAAACAATACTCAAGTCCAAAAGTCTAGCTAAAGGCCCAAAGAAGCAAACAACATCAAGATCAATCTCTAGATTGATGAGCTATGAGTAAGGACAACTAGGACAGAAAGGATAAGACACTGATGTTGCATCTCTGCAGAAAGGTAGCCTGCGTACAAAGCAGACCCAAAAGCAAGAACATTTTTTGTTTGTCAAGAACGTTTTGGACAACAATATAAATACATGTTTAATTGTTTTAAAATATATTTGACACTTGGGAAGTGTGTCCAACGACTATATTAAGTTTAAACTGAATATTCAAAGCCTTTTATCATCTATAAATTGAAGATCAATTGGAAGATGAAGGTAAGAGTTCAATTTACAAATCTACCAACACTTGTTCAACAATTCAAAAACTTTTCACGCAAACTCCAGCTCTCTTCACTATATTTGTGGATCATCATTTACTGAGTTTGTCTTTATTTATCTCAAACAATTTTTGAGAAGTTTCAGGATCCCAAACACTTTTATCATACACATCATTTGTAACTCAACTCTATCTTTTACATTAGATTAAATGTGTTTGTAAAAATCCTTTCAAGACTGAAAGGTGATTGTATAAATCCTTATAGGTTGAAAGGTGAAGATTGTAATTGATCAAGGTGTGATCAAGAGAAAAGATGTGAAGGAGAACATTCTGGTTCTGAAGTACATAGTGAAAATCTCACGGTTGTGAGGACCGGACTAGCCCGAGTTGAGTGAACCAGTATACTTTTGTGTGTGATCTTTCTATCCCTTATCTTTAATTATTTGAGCACACAAATCACACTTCATTATAAACTAATTTGTTTTATTTACTTCTAACATATCGAGAACATTATAGATATTCTGTTTCAATCAAGATTAATCTTGAGTTAATTTAAATTAAACACAAGAATCAAAATTTTAAAAGAGTCAAATTCAAACCCCTCATTTCTTATAATTGACATTGCTACTTCAAACTATCCTAAATACATATGCATGCACTACACGCTTCAATATCCTTTATCCATGCTGGTTCGCTATAAAAACGAGTCATATTCCAATGAAGATGTCTGCATCTAATATTTAGTCATTTTTCAATGAATATTATAATTGTGTTGAATCCAATGCTCAACATTATCGTTCAAAGGCCCAATAAAGCTCCATTGTAGCAGTGACAACTCTTTTTATTGAATCAATTGCCATTAAGAATAAAGCATTTTGTACCATTATTAGAATTCAATTACACGAAAATGATTATAATGTATATATTCTTGTAGAACTCTTAACTTTGGTCTTTAACAACCAACTTTATAATTTTAATAGATCCATTGTTTTCATTTCATTTTTTATTTGTGTTGTAGTCAAATAGTTTTAGTTTTAGTTGGCGTATTTATTTTGTAAGCTTTTTTAGTGTATTTACTATTGGGTCACACAATTGAATATATTGAGAACAAATCATTTATATTTACATCAATATTTGTATGTGTATTAAATTATTAATCTTTTGATTTTGTAAACATAAATTACTTAGCCAAATAAGTAAACAAATTATTTTCCCATATATATTACTTGTACATCGCACAAGTTCAAGCACTAGTGTCAATAAAAGTTAATGAGTAGGTTTTCTAACTTGGGTAGTTATCTATGAAAACTTAATATATAATTATGTTGAGAATGTGGCTTGAAATTAGTGTTTTTTTTTCTTCTGTTTTTTGAACAATATATATCGAATTTGGGTTAGAGTAATTTGAATAAGGCAGTAAAATTCGTGCCCTATGATAAGCTGGCTTGTGTAATTTGAATTACAGTAAGGGTAATTCGAATTACTATGTTGTTTTTCCGCAAATTTGAGTTGCTATATAGGCATAATTTAGATTATAGTATAGCCTGTGGACAATAATTTAAATTACATAGATATATTACTTATAAATACAACTTTCAACAGCATTTTTTAATATCGTCAAAAGAGATAACTTTTAAGGAAACACGAAGGCTAAGGATCAAGTGTTTTTGGGTGGGTGACTAGGGTTAAGAAACACATTCTAAACACCTTGGGTGAGTGAAAATCATTAATGGTTGAGAGAAAGAGAAATGGTAGAATTTATGATTTGTTCATGTTGAACATTGGAAGCTAATTTCTTGTAACTCTTTTTATCTCTTGTAAAGACTCATTGATGGTGTATTGGAGAACTGCTCTCCATAGATGTAGGTCAATTGGGACCGAACTAGTTAAATAATATTGATGTATTTGTTAATCTACTTTATTTATCTTATTCTTTGGATTGATTGTTTGTTTGTTCTACACATAAGTTATATACTTTTATGGTTGTTATTATCTTTGGATTGAATGTTTGTTTGCTCTACACATAGTTTTGATAGCCATTATTATTTGTTCCACTTTCTTGTTAAATCCTCAACAAATACTTATGTCAAGGAAAACATAAACTTTTTTTTTTATATATATCTACAATTATACTTTACAATATTTTGTATATATTGTGCAAATATATTATTTTTATGTTTTAAGATCTGTAAAAAAAATTATTTGTTCTTAGTTTTTCTTTTGGAACGACCAATATTAATAATTAATATTATTTTTTTATAAGAAATAAGTATTATTAACATGTTAGTGCTTTGCTTATTTATTTTAAATAGACAGTTTTTTGTTTCTGTGTCTTGTTGGTTTATTTTAATCCATGAAACATTTATTTAATTATGCATATATATATATATATATATATATATAGA